>QEPC01014402.1:1941928-1955508 GCA_003113815.1 Sphenodon punctatus | reverse complement strand
TAAATATACTTCATACTTTATGAAGAAGTGGTCTAGTGTCTAATATTGGAACACAAGTGAGCTACAAGAGCCCTCAAGCTCTTGCGAACCCAGAGAGTAAAGAGTCTGTAAACGGGAAGGATCGGGCCCTTGTGAGACAAGAAGTTTCATTGTGGCACACTTGAATTAGCCAGTGAGAGAAACTGATTCAAGAGAACTGTGCACAAGGGAAACTGAGTCACTCAAACCCGGTAAAGTGGGGATATAGACCCCCAATCCCGTGACATGGGGTTTTTCCCCACATACTGTATTTTCATATTGCATTTTAAAATTGTTTTAAAATTTTGTACTGTTTTAATTAATGTTGTTCACTGCCCCGGGCAGGAGGGGTGGGATATAAATTTTAAATAAATAAATAAATAAATTAATTAAATAAAAAATAGCCACTGCCACCATCCTGCATATGTGCGCGCGCGCACACACACACACACACACACACACACACACACACACACACACACACACCGCCCTGGTGGCCATTTTGTGAGCGCACAGAGAATGTTTTGAGGTTTCTCAAAAATCTCAGAGATTCTCGAAAATCCTCAAACACTGTGAATGCGGAATTTTTGTGCCGCTCGAAAATCTCGTGGGAGAACTCAAAATCTCGTGAGATTCTCGACCCAGAGAATCTCGCGGAGAAGCTCGGTGAGATTCTCGCAGGGGTCCAAATCTCGTTTCACCCGTAGTTGAGACTTAAATGTCTAGCCTGGGTTTAGTAGATATTTAACAGTGTCCCTGTAAGGACGCTGACTGCACAGTATCACTTCCAGACTATTACCAGGCCCCAGGTTTCCCCCATAGGGCTCTCCTGCACTCGTCAAATAATTCCCTTCCAGGCTCCCTGATAGGTCCTTAGAGCCCAAGCTGCCGCCTGCCACCATACAAGGCTGGCTGGGAGCAGCAGGAAGCTGTATGGGACGTCTAGTTCCTTGGCTTACTCCAGCCCTGATCTGACCCTACTCAAAATCCTTTCCTTGCCTTGATTCTCAGCTTTGTTTCCCTGCTCCTGAACCCCTGTTCCAACTCCCCACACTCAAGCATGGATCCTGACATCACTCCTGGCCCTTAGTCTGCCCATGCTATGGACTCCTGATCTCAACAATCCCTCACTGAATACCCAACCAGGGAGAAGAAGCCTAGGTTGTCTGAGCTTTGTTCCATAAAGGTTTGTTCCTTAAAGGCATAGACTTTTGTGTAAACATGCAAAGTTGAACCAACTCGTGTTGGTGGCAATGTGCAAGCTTTCGGAGCTCACTGGGTCCTTCCTCAAGCAAGCAAGAGTCAGTACTGAAGATCTGAGCAAAGCACAGTGGGTATATGTAAAGTAATGGGAGAGGGGAGGGGAGGGAATCCAGCTAAGTTAAATTGCTAAATTAAATTTGATATGCTGAAGACTGTGGTTGCTGTGCTGGTCACAAATGTAAGGGAAGGGGTGTGGTTACAACAGAGCGACATGAGTGAAGGAAAGCAAAGGAGGCAATAAATGAACCATAGTAACAGAAGGAGGGAGGGGAAGGTGAGAACAGGGGGAGCTTATGCAATAGAAAGAGGTCAGGTGTGAAAGGAGGGGGAAGTACACTACAGGAAGGTAATGAGTCAGAACAGAAGGCAAAGTGGGTGAGAAAATGGACAATAGTAACAGAAGGAAGGTGAGAAACGGGGGTGGGGGTAAGCACTAGAAATAAAGTATGAGTAGACCTGAAGATTAGTGCTGTGTGTGTGTGTGTGTGTGTGTGTGTGTGTGTGTGTGTGTATAACAGTAACAGAAGGAGGGAGGGGAAGGTGAGAGATTAGAGAAGGGGGGAAACTTACTGGAGAGGGGGGGAATACAATTGAACGTTAGAGAAATAGACAAAAGAAATGGATTTATGAATCACAAAAATGGCTAGTGCAGAAAGAAAATGGTACACAGCAGTAAAAAAAAATGAAGGAAAGTTAGTGTGGTGTAATGGCTAANTACCAACATGCCCAGGGAGGGGCATTCCAGTGCATCTCAGAGGAGAACAGGGACTCCATCTGCCACCGCATCGTTGCCCAGGCAGCCAAACGCTGGGCAGCGCCTGACCCACACCCATGTCCATAGGCCTGTGAACCCCTTCAATAAAGCTGAGTCCTACCCTTTACCTGCTCCCTTGCGGCTGCTCCGTGGGTGTTGGCGGGTGGGTCGTGCATGCGCCCCCACCCACTCGTGAACATTTACACGGATGCTCTCCCACCCATCCGATGGTGTTTCTGGGTGTTCATGGGTTGGTGGTATCTGTGTAATAGTGGCCTAATTCTCAGCTCATTCCTTAGCATGTTGCTTGATGGGCTAGAGCAGTTTGCAGATGGTTCTGTGACAACATGAGGTTTAGAAACCACTCGTCTCTCTCGCAAGGTGACTTTGATGGAGGAGATAAATCTGAATCATGTGGTGGTCAGTGCCTCATATTCCCATCGATGGTGCAATGGATGGGGCATGTGTATCAAACTGCAAATTGCAGATACCTTCCAACTTCATTGACATCAGAACCAGGACTATAACCAGGTAAGTGCAGACTGGGTGATGATTGCACAGGGCCCGATGTGTTGGGACCCACAGGGACCCTCACTACACAAAGTCCATGAATATACATGAAATGACAGCATGAATGTGAGAAGCCCTGCTGTAAAATATAGGCCTGCAGAATCTCGAACCTTGGGAACCTCGGCCTCGGGAAGGCCCAGAGTGATTTGGGGAGGGGGCCTCCAAGGACCAGCCTTACCAAAGGCTGCTCTTTTATCTACTTCTGGGAGGCCCAAAAGTGGCCGCCATTTTCACCAGGGCAGAAGGAAGGGGCCACATTCCCTCCTAGCGAGGCCCTAAAGCATGATCCTCTATAAGGCCCCATGTAGGATGCCCCTGGGGGGGCATGGCCACAGGGAAGGGAGAGAGGATCCACATTTTATCTTTGCCGTGGGCCCCCAAAATTCTAAGGCTGATCTTGGCCCCAGGAGTCAACTAGCGTATGAATAACATGGGTCTACAGGGTCTGCAATGGAGGGAGCTTCAGCTGCTGAAGGGAATGTTATGTTTAATTGAACCTCAAAATTTGATTACAGTAACACTTCCCTTTTATCGAATGGGAATGTCAGTGTGCACTCATTAAACACTCCTATGTGAATAGGGGGCCCACACTCACATTTTGCATGAGGCACTGACTTCCCTGGATTCGCCACTGATCGCAAAGGAAAACGAGGGAGACCTGAGGTGTGCAGACATTATGTACAGGCCTGAAATGATGAATCATGGTGAATGCTGTTTCCAACACAAACAGGTCACTCATCTTCATTTGTGTGATGTGGAAACTTCCCGACTTTTCCGCTATTTTTGTCATTTGTCGTTATTTTTCACAAGTTGAACAGAGCTGCTACCAGGCCAAACTCAAGCCCCATGTGCATCCCATGCGCACCCCCAGGCACTGTGGAGGCATAAAAGTGCTGGCTACGTGCCGGGGAAGTGCTGTAAACGGTTATAAAACTGCCATAAAGCTGTCATAAAGTCCCCACAAGTGATGGAAAGTGACAGAAATGACCAAAAAAATGCTGAAATGCTAGAAAGTGACGAAAAATGCCAGAAAGCGTCAAATGTTGACAGGAAATGACAGAAAGTCACAGGCACCAATATCGACAATGTCAGAAGCACGGAATCACCGGAGACTGACAGACACTCACAAGCTCTCCTGAAAAGTCAGAAATTTTCCTGCGGAATGGGAACCCTTGTTCTCATCTCAGTCCTAATTTTATATCCTGTGACAGTGACTCTCAGCATGGAGGGCTTGCCTTGGAATCCGCATTCCCTTTTGTTATTGTCTTTTGTGATCATTTGATTTTAAGGTTTGATGGGGAGGGGAGGAAATACGGAAATGTGTGGTTCCCTATGGGGGAGGCTGGGGATTATGCTCTGACCCTCCTCTGGGAGGGAATGTACAGGCATGGGGGCTACGGCCCCTCCTGTGAGAGGAGCTCTGGGCATGGAGGGAAGAGTGAGGTTTATTCAGGGGTGTCTCTAGGGGGGAATGGGGCCCCTGCTGGGCAATCCGCTCCAGTGCGCATATGCATTGTACATGTAAGAGGGTCCCCCAGTTCTACTTGCTGCACATATTCTAGCTATGCCCCAGGTTTATTCCGAAACACCCTGTGAAGGAGGGGGGGGGCACAAACATGTGGAGGGGGGGGGAAGAGATTGTAATTACAGATTTGTAATTTGCAAGTTGTCATTTGCTTTGTAAATCGTGACTTCTACATTTAATTTTATTTATTTAGTTTATTTATTTATTAATCAAATTTGTATCCTGCCCTTCACTCAAAAAGGCTCAGGGCGGCTCACAAAATAAAAATATAACCATAATATAGAAAACCATATAAAATACAGAAACATTAAAATACATCCCCTAAATCCCTGAAACCCACCACCTCTGCATTCCCCCCATCCCACACCTACCCCAAACTCGCCCACCCACCCCCCATCCCCGCCCACCAAATGCCTTTGCAAACAGAAAAGTCTTACACTGGGCACTTTTACACAGACGTTAAAGTTCTGGTCTTTCAATCTTCTGGGTTTACAAGTCCACAAGTAAGTTCCAGATGCATTCTTCACACACACACACACTGCCCTGAGGCAGTTCCTGGATGCATTCTTCACACAAACACTGCCCTGAGGCAGCCTAAAGTAGCCGCAGCTGCTGTAGGCATGAGGGGTTGCCATGGAAACCAAGTGACCACAGCTGCCTGGAGCAGTTTACCAGGAGAACATTTTACACACAAAAGTTCTGGAAGACGTTCTACGCAGAAGTTCAAAGACCCGGATGTTTAAGATTTGGGTGAGTAATTTAGACACACAGAAAGTTCAGAATGTAACAGCAAACATGCAGGAGAAATGTGTGTGTAAAAACACCCAGTGTCTCCTGAAGATGCTCAGGCATGGACTCAAATGAAGCTCCAGGAGAAGGGAGTTCTACAACACTAGAGCAGTAACCGAGAATGCCTCCCTGCGAGCCCTCATCGTACGAACAAGACTAATGGTGGTACCCACAGGGAGGTGCTCCTGACCGATCGCAGGAGACGTAGTGGGGCATGGAAGGACATGTTGGGCCCAGACTGTTTAGGGCTTCAAAGGGTAAAACCAGCACCTTGAATTGTGATGCATTTTTGAGGGTTTATAGGGAAGGGGGCTGCATAGTTTTATACCGTGTTTATACTTTTTGTAAGCCACTCTGAAGAAAAGGGCCGGATACCAATCTAAAATAATAGTAATATAATAATAATGAAGAGCCATGTAGTGAGGAAGGATATAAGAGTCAAAGCAAGGAAGAGAAAGTCATGACTCTAGAGATCTGATGTCTCCATTAAATAATATAAGTCATTTCCCTAGGGGAACTCAAACGCCTCAGCTCCCTGCTTTACATTTCAACAGGCTTCTTGTGTGGCCTTGAGCCAGCCATTGAACGTGCATCACTTTGTCCATCTGTGCATGTGTGTGACTTTGAATTCATTAATATTTGTAATGCACTAGGAGACTCTCTGGTGTAACTGCACACCCCACTCGCTGTATGCGATTATAGAGTAATTGGGCCTCTCTTGTCTGCAGCAATTAGACCCATGACACGGTGACTGCACTGTCTCATGCTCGTCTGAATCTGCGACTGAGTTTACAAATTGCAGATTTTCACAGATTTTCACAAATTGCTCTTTGTTTTCACAGGAAATAGTCTTGCCCTCTTGCGACAGCTGCTGCACAATGAATGCTGGGATGAGCTTAGACCCTTGGGAAAGGGTTTATGCACTCTTGCTAAAAATTGGCCTCTTTGGATAAATCAATGATTTTTTCTAGACAGGGGTGGGGAACCTCAGGCCTGGGGGCCAAATGCCGTTGGTGGCAAGTTGTCATTTGGCCCCTTGTCAGCTCCTGGATCTGGCTTCAGGATCTGGTTCCTACCCTCAATTACTAAAAGACTGAGCTCGGGGTAAGGGAGCAGAGATGAGGGCACGCACAAAAGGATAGAGGACAAATCCAGGCCTTCAGGGAAGAGAGTGGGTGGGGTGGGAGAGCGGGAGGGGGGGGGGTTAGGCTGACTGTTTTTATCTTATTTAATTTCCCTTTTTGTCTGTTTTTTTATTGTATTATCTTAAGATGTAGTTGTTGTGAGCCACCCTGAGCCGTCTGTTGACGGGAGGGGTCGGGATATAAATTTTAATATAAATAAATATAAAATAAATCAATTCATGGCACATATCCTCCTCTTCCTGATTACACCCTTTAGCCCCCCCACCCCCAACTCCTNCCACCATCATCCATGCATTCATCACCTCAAGTTTGGACTACTGCAATGCATTCTATGTGGAGCTACCCTTGGTGATGACCTGGAGATGGCAGCTGGTGTAGTCCCCTGGTGGGGACCGGCTGCCGTGAGCACATAACACCAGTGCTCTGTTCTCTGCAGTGGTTGCCTATCGTCTTCTGGGCCCAATTCAAGGTGTTGGTCTGGGCCCCCCACGGTCTGGGACCCACTTACCTGTGGGATCGCCTCATCCCTCATGTCCTGGATTGACCCCTGTGGTTGGCCGAGGACATCCTCTTTGAGATCCCCTAGGTATCCCGGGTGGCAACGTTTGAGAGGGCGTTCTCGGTGGATGCACCAAGGCTGTGGAACTCTCTCCCGGTGGATGTCTGCCTTTCTCCGATCTCCCCTCCTTCCACAGGCAACGCAAAATCTGGCTGTTTCACCAGGCATTCGGTGGGGGGACAGGTAGTGGGTGAGGGGGTTTAGGGGGGTATTTATTCAGGCCTCATTCATTTCTGAGGTTTTATGTTTTATATTGTATTTTATTTTATATCTTTGTATTTATGTTTTTATTGTTTGCCACCCCAGAGGGGGCAGGTTATAAATTATGAAAATAAAATAAATATATAAAAATAAGAATTATTAACAGTAAATAAGAAAATTAAACATGCAGTAGAACGTAAGATGTTTACAGGTTTGTGTAGTGGCTGGAGAAGTTTAGGTCCTTGTTAAGTCAATTGTTTTTGGCATCAAAGTTATGAATTTTAGTTCCCAGGCCTGTCTTCTGAGGGTGTTGTGCACTGTGCAGGTTTCCTTTGAGGATGAGGACTGAGAGATCGGAGATGGAATGGTTGCACTGGGAAAAGTGACTGTCCACTGTGAAATCAGTGGTTTTGTTCAAAATTGTGTCTATGTGAGATCATATGTAGGTATACAACAGTTGTTGAGTTCCATCAATGTAGTTCCCATGGCGGCATTTGGTGCACTGAAGGAAATACACTACATTTGGGGGTTTGCAGGTGGTGTTGACTTGTACTTGGATTTGTCTTCCATGGGGGATGTTGATGGAGGCAGTGGTGGAATGTGTTGCCAAGTTTTGCATCTGCTGTTCTGGCAGGGTCTTGTTCTTGTTGATGTTGGGGTGTCCTGGGTGGCAGGGAGTTGGCTTCAGATGATGAGTTATGAGAGGTTCAGGGGTGGTTTTGAAGGCCAGAAAAGGTGGTTCTGGGAAGATTTTTCTTAGGGTTTTGTCCCTGTCAAGTATGGGTGGTAGTCGTTTGTTGATGCCACAGGTAGGTTCCAGTGTGGGGTGGTAGGTATTGACAAGGGGTGTGCAGTTAGAGGAAGATTCTTTCTGTATTGTAGCAGGTTTTCTCAAGTGATTTGGGTAACCTGTTCTATATGTCCCTGCCCCCCAGTCTTTGGGGCCCCAGCGCACTGTACCTGATGTTCCTGTTATAGCTACATCAAAATATGGCATCAAAATATGGCACCATGGCACAAAAATATGATGCTACTCTGTGTAGATCACACGACTGTCTAGAATATCATATTTGTACTGTTTTTTCCACACTCTTTGACAAGCAGATTAGCACTTAAATGTTAATCATTACCCATCTGGGTTAATAACAGCTCTCTAAGATAGAAAGAAGCAGATCACCTCCCCAGCCCCCCGCCCTACTGTTTCAGGCTCTCTGAAGACAGACCAGCAAATCTGTCCATTATTATACTCCGCTTATATTGTGAAGATTTTCTTCAACCATAAGGCATAGATGTTTAAAGCTTGACTCTCTTCTCATGTGTTGCATTGTTAACAGTCTCAGTTTTATGTCCAACCTTATCTTCCTTACATGTAGCTAACCATCTCAGTGGCCATTGATACCGTTGGTCATGGGGTGTTGTTGGCACGGCTGTAGGACCTGGATGGGGTGTGTGGGACCACTCTTGGGTGGTTCTGCTCATTCCTGGCTAGGAGAACCCAGAGAGTGGTGATGGGAGGTGGCTCATTGTCCCTTCAGGAGCTCCCCTGTGGGGTCCCTCAGGGTTCCATCTTGTCCCCACTCCTGTTCCAGGTCCACTATGGGGCTTTGAGTGGCAAGCATTTTAGTGTCATCTTTGTTGGAAACAGTATCTTTCAGATCAGATTTGGAAAAACAGAGAGATTCTCTGGAAACGACCCAGTTCCTTCTCAGGGATAAATCCCCAGAACTTGATACATGCATTGAAGAGCAGTCATCTGCTTTCCGCCCCGAATATTTGCAGCTGGCTGCCTTTAGAAAACATGGGAACAAAATCATTGGTTAAAGAAAGCCTTTCGTTCCAGCTTCCTTTCAACAGGTGTGCAGGAGTTCCTTATTTGTCTATGGCTGTTATTTGATCAGATTTTCAGTGAAGCACATCGACCACGGGACTCTCTTATGTAAACCAAAGGTAAACATCAGCCCTTTGCAGGGAACATAATGAATAGAAGAGGACACAATATGGGTGAAAACAAATGAGATGTTAGCCTACTGGAGTCTGTGTTTGGTCTGTGAAGCCTCCACATAGCTGCCACACAGCACACATGATTAACACAACGAACCTCACAGATGGCCTGAGTAGGCATTCTTCCCCACTGTGTTCCATTACCCACCACCACCAAGAAGCGGTCACTCCTTGGACCACTCTAGGCACTCCGCCTGGGACTCTGTGGTCCTGGCGGACCTGTATGTGGGCAGAGGCTGTTTGCACCCTGACAGGCAGTGGCCCTGTTGGCGCCCATTAACCTGGATTAGCCCAGCTTAGCCAGCATTCACCCACATGCCAGGCTCCACGTTCACCAAGATAACTCCATGAGTGGCGGGGGGACTGGGGGACGGCCCTGTGTCTGGTGGAGACGAAGATATGGAGAACACCTCATATATGGTGTGGTTTAACATGGACTAATGTCAGCTAATGTGGACGATTGTCTTATTTGTTACCCACCTATGACATGGACCGATTGTGCTGATGGCAGAGTGGCGACTTTGATGACTTTGGCCACATTCATACCTGACATGGTGTGACGGCGGCGGTGAGACACACGGGGGAAGATGCAGCAGCAAGGAGGAGCCTGATTCTAGTAGTAGCTCCTGTGTGGATGGGCTTCTGCTGCGGCTTCCCTCGTGTGTGTCAGGGCGCAAAATCCTGCCCTGACAGGCACGAGGGAAGCCGTGGCAGATCCCCATTTGCACCGGCTCTACTTCCGCCATCAGGCTACTCCCCGCTGCTGCGTCTTTGCTCTGCCGCCGTCGCAGGTGTGAATGCAGTGTTTGAAAGCCAGTTGCAGGAAGCAGCTGACAGTCAACGAGACCCCAGAGTTATGTGACACCCTCCCACCCCCCAGGACAAAAATTAAATAAACAAATACATAAATCATTAAACACTCAGTAATATGCATCTGCAACTGATCATCGCCAAATCCTCACTCCAGGGATGGAACTCTTTTGAAACGCCCTAGTATTTTGGGTCCTATCCATTCTTTAGTCTTCCTGGATTTGCCTTCTCACCCTGCTCTGAAGGCCGATAATGTTTCCTCGAGTTGAAACAACTGATTCTGTGTTCACAGATATTGTTTAGATTTTCTGGTAGCTAGCTAAATAATATCCACAATTGAAATGGATTTCTGCACATTTGGCTGTCTGGTTATTTTGCTAGATTGGTCATTTTGTTTCTGCTACTGCCTATCATGTGCATTAGCGCTTTGTAGTACCCAAAATAACCGAATAATGGAACAAGTGAACTAAAATATCAGAAACGGATATCTCACAAAGTGGGAACCAAATAGCTGTAGTTATTTGCTTAAAGTGACTGAATTCAGCAAGTAAGCTATTCACCCATAGATATTCCTTTCAGCTGTACAGCCATTTCATTGTACCCATTCTCTACTCCAAAGCAACCTCGCTGTCTTAGCAGCTAGACTGCATAAGCATGTGGTTTCCTCCATTTTTATTTCCTTTCTTTACACCTCAGGAATCCTGCCCAGTCTGCCTTCTTTCCCTTACACAGACGGGTAATTTGATAGCCAAACTAATTTCCTGGCTCTAGTACACGTGTCAACAAAACACAGCACCAGATCAAACTTTAAACGTATTTGCCCTTCTGTTGTCCCAGATGTAATATAATGCAATGCAATATATTGCTGGCTTGCAGTTCACCCAAAATAATGCAATTCAGAAGAGTTTGAAAACAAAAAAGGCAAGATTTTTCTTAGGTTAAATGGCATTTGTTCCTGAAGACGACTAGAACAATAACAACAACAATAACAAAATACATTTGGGGGTTTGGCAGGTTACAAGGAGAATGATGAAAAAATATCCATCCCAGAGAGAAATGGACAACGTTTGCATCGCTCTCCATGCTGCATAAAAGCAGGTGATTAACTTCTGAAGAAACATCCTCTGCAGACCTTCACTGCTGATTGCCTAAGCTAGGCAAGACTGTCGCTGCAGTAAAGAGGAACGAAGATACTGAGTTCACAGTGGTGGGCTAGGCACTACATACATAGTGTAGTGGCTAAGTACACAGTACAGTACCTGGACCAGGAGATAGGGTGAGGCCCTGGTTCAAGTCTTGCTTAAGCCAGAAACTCAATGGGTGACCTTGGGCCAGACACAATATTCTCTCAGCCTAACCTACCTCACAGGGTTGTAAGGATTAAAAAGTTGTGTAAAATGTTTTCTATGTGAAGTGCTCTGAGTGCCATGGCAGGGAGGCACTATAGAAAAATAAATACTAATTATATTATTAATACCTCAAAGACCATCTCCTCCGTTTGTCCCTTCATGATCAACCAAGGGTGCAGTCTTGCAAGTTCCACCACTGCACTGAGTCTATATGGCAGGGGCATAGCTAGGTTGGAATGGGCTCAGGGGCAAGAAACAGACTCGCCGCCCCCGTCACCATCCTCTCCCACCCCCTTTTTCCTCCCCTCAGTGCCTCTCCCGCCATATGCTTGCTGCGTCTGAGCCCTGAAGGCTGCAGCTGTGTGGTCTGCCTCATGCTGGTGCTTGCTCTGTCCTGTGCTGGGTTCCACGCGCGCTGCAGACACTTCTGCTCAGCTCAGTCTTCACCTGGCCATGGTACAAAAGGACAGGATTTGTGACCCCCAACCCCTAGGGATGGGCAAATGTGCTTCGGAAGTTCGGAGTTCGGCCCGAACTCTGCCTGTTCGGATGACCGAACGCGAACCCGAACATACCGGACAGAACCGAACGGCAAAATGGCTGAACAGTTCGGTAAGTTCGGATGGCGTTCGGGTGGCAAAAAAAGGTTCACTGTAAGATGACAGGGAGGGGTAGTACTAGTCACTGAGGAACAGACTTCCAGGCACCAGGGGTGGAGAGGCTTGCAAGAAATGAAACTATCTGCCTCCCCCCTTCCCAACACCTTCTGAGCTAGTCACTGTTCCTGAACAGCAGGTGTTGAGTAGGATTATTAGATTGCTTTAAGTTTCATTTCAGTTTTGTACTGAAATGAAACTTAAACCTTAAACTGAAACCTTGTGTTTGTGATTCCCCCCCCCCCATCCCATATAGAGAGAGATAGAGAGATATAGATATAGAGAGATAGATAGATAGGTTAGGGATAGTAGTTGTAGGAGCTAGCTTAGTGATAGAGATAGCGTTAGTGATTTAGTTTTAGTGTTTGTAGGAGTAGGCCTGTGTACTTATTAGATAATCCATTTAGTTCATAGCATTTAGAATAGTTAATAGCAGTTAGATTTAGTGTAGATAGATAGATATAATATTAGATTAAAAAAAAACCCCATATAAAAACAAAAAAATAAAATAAAAAACAAAAGAAAACCATATAACACCCAATAAAAAACCAAAAAAAACATATAAAAAACAAAAAACCCACCCATAACATTTCCCGAACGGTCGAACCTGATGAACTAACCAAATGGCCGAACTGAAAGGCTGAACCAAACGCAGCCGAACTGAACGGACGAACCGAACGGACGAACTGAACGCAGCCGAACCGAACGGCCGAACCCGAACCGCGATCTGTTCGCCCATCCCTACTGACCCCCCCTCCCTGCTTGGGCCGTGTCCTTATTCAGCGTGAGCCCTGGAACAAACATCCCTCCTGTCCCTATAATAGCTACAGCTCTGCCATATGGGAAGGGTGCACAGAGAGGCATTTTCAATGGTTACTCCGCCGCTCTGGAACTCACTTTCCGTGGAGGTTTGCCAAAGCCCAAGGATTTCCAGAACTATGCAAATCCTCTTTATTTGGCTGGGTGTTTAGCAGGTAAGGATAGGGCCTGTGGAGTTGTTTTTAAAGGGAATGTTATATTTTTATACAGTTTAGATTTCTAGCCCGTCCTTCCCCCAAAGACTATACCCATAAATAAACGAATTACTTAAATTAAATAAAAAAGGGCTTAAACAGGCCAAACATCTTTTGTTTTCAATGTTTTGTGGCCCACAAAAACTCTTCAGACTGGGATACCCTACTTTAGCAATCCAGGTTACCCTGGGAAGGGTCATTCCCACCATTTCCAAGGATAGCGGTACCACGTTAGCTGTACCTCCTGCATCCATTCCACAGTATGCGGAAAGACAGGCCCCTCCAGACTCCCATTACTAGCAGGATGCACTGCTATCTAGCCATGATCATGGTGGTGATACTACTGGACTAAGCACACAACCCCCCCGATAACAAGGATTTGAGGCGTGTGGAAAACCCAGAATGTTCGTGGCTGGACAGGGGCAGCTGGTCATTCTGCTTACCTTAGGGAGAAGCTTTCTTGCTGGCGTGGAAGGTGGCAGTCAGGCTGTGCTAGTCATCTTGGCAAGGTCCTTCTAACAGTGCCACATCTCCCCAGGGGATACTACTACACCTCTTCCATCAAGGAGGGGAAACCTTTTCCCTCCCAGAGACCAGCTTGAAAGTACAAGTTCCGAGGGCCACCCGGCAGTTGGGGACAAGGGGATGCATAAGGGATGTGCTCAGAATGAGGACTGCCCGGATCATGCATCTGTCCCCTCTGCTTGTGTGCACTCTTCCCCTCTGCTCCCTTACTGTGAGCTCAGCCAGTCAGCTGGGGGATGGGTTTACAAGTCCACGAGTAAGTTCCGGATGCATTCTTCACCCAAACACTGCCCTGAGGCAGTTCCTGGATGCATTCTTCACCCAAACACTGCCCTGAGGCAGCCTAAAGTAGCTGCAGCTGTAGACGTGAGGGGCTGCCATGGAAACCAAGTGACCACAGCT
>QEPC01014402.1:1922786-1940617 GCA_003113815.1 Sphenodon punctatus | reverse complement strand
GTTTTAGTGTTTGTAGGAGTAGGCCTGTGTACTTATTAGATAATCCATTTAGTTCATAGCATTTAGAATAGTTAATAGCAGTTAGATTTAGTGTAGATAGATAGATATAATATTAGATTAAAAAAAAACCCCATATAAAAACAAAAAAATAAAATAAAAAACAAAAGAAAACCATATAACACCCAATAAAAAACCAAAAAAAACATATAAAAAACAAAAAACCCACCCATAACATTTCCCGAACGGTCGAACCTGATGAACTAACCAAATGGCCGAACTGAAAGGCTGAACCAAACGCAGCCGAACTGAACGGACGAACCGAACGGACGAACTGAACGCAGCCGAACCGAACGGCCGAACCCGAACCGCGATCTGTTCGCCCATCCCTACTGACCCCCCCTCCCTGCTTGGGCCGTGTCCTTATTCAGCGTGAGCCCTGGAACAAACATCCCTCCTGTCCCTATAATAGCTACAGCTCTGCCATATGGGAAGGGTGCACAGAGAGGCATTTTCAATGGTTACTCCGCCGCTCTGGAACTCACTTTCCGTGGAGGTTTGCCAAAGCCCAAGGATTTCCAGAACTATGCAAATCCTCTTTATTTGGCTGGGTGTTTAGCAGGTAAGGATAGGGCCTGTGGAGTTGTTTTTAAAGGGAATGTTATATTTTTATACAGTTTAGATTTCTAGCCCGTCCTTCCCCCAAAGACTATACCCATAAATAAACGAATTACTTAAATTAAATAAAAAAGGGCTTAAACAGGCCAAACATCTTTTGTTTTCAATGTTTTGTGGCCCACAAAAACTCTTCAGACTGGGATACCCTACTTTAGCAATCCAGGTTACCCTGGGAAGGGTCATTCCCACCATTTCCAAGGATAGCGGTACCACGTTAGCTGTACCTCCTGCATCCATTCCACAGTATGCGGAAAGACAGGCCCCTCCAGACTCCCATTACTAGCAGGATGCACTGCTATCTAGCCATGATCATGGTGGTGATACTACTGGACTAAGCACACAACCCCCCCGATAACAAGGATTTGAGGCGTGTGGAAAACCCAGAATGTTCGTGGCTGGACAGGGGCAGCTGGTCATTCTGCTTACCTTAGGGAGAAGCTTTCTTGCTGGCGTGGAAGGTGGCAGTCAGGCTGTGCTAGTCATCTTGGCAAGGTCCTTCTAACAGTGCCACATCTCCCCAGGGGATACTACTACACCTCTTCCATCAAGGAGGGGAAACCTTTTCCCTCCCAGAGACCAGCTTGAAAGTACAAGTTCCGAGGGCCACCCGGCAGTTGGGGACAAGGGGATGCATAAGGGATGTGCTCAGAATGAGGACTGCCCGGATCATGCATCTGTCCCCTCTGCTTGTGTGCACTCTTCCCCTCTTCTCCCTTACTGTGAGCTCAGCCAGTCAGCTGGGGGATGGGTTTACAAGTCCACGAGTAAGTTCCGGATGCATTCTTCACCCAAACACTGCCCTGAGGCAGTTCCTGGATGCATTCTTCACCCAAACACTGCCCTGAGGCAGCCTAAAGTAGCTGCAGCTGTAGACGTGAGGGGCTGCCATGGAAACCAAGTGACCACAGCTAACTGGAGCAAAGCAGTTTACACGGAGAACTTTTTACACACAAAAGTTCTGGGAGAAGTTCTACGCAGAAGTTCAAAGAGCCGGATGTTTCAGATCTGGGTGAGTGATTTAGACACACAGAAAGTTCAGGATGTAACAACAAACACGCAGGAGAAATGTGTGTGTAAAATCACATCTAGACGTTCACTGTTCCCAAATCAGCCCCAGCTGCAAGAAAGTTGATTTACAGGTTACACTGATTTACATGAGTTGCCGTCAGGCGAGAAGGGCGGGGTAGCAAATGCAAAAATAATAAAAAAAAAATAATAAACGCCAGCAGGTAAATGGGAGAAACCACTCTTGAACATTCTCTTGTGAGAAGGCTCCCTTGCTTTCTGGCTCATGCAAGTCTCAACTCATGGCTGTGGCAGGAAGCTACCTCCCTTTGCCAGCAAACCTCATGCCAGGAACAAGAGAGGAATGAACCAAGGGTGGAGGCTGATTAGCCCTTGATGTGGACACGTTTGTGAATATGGAACCACTAGGATCCGGCTCCTGCAAAGATTAAATCAATAAGGCTGCTTCCAAGATCAAAAATTGTGAGCCACGTCTCCAGAAAAATCACCAAACTGACAATAAAATCATGAGATCGGACAAGAACAAAGAAATCTTGGGGTTTGCCTTCTGGCTTTTATTTTTTTAGGGCTGAATGAGAAAAGAATATTTTTCTTGTGAGAAAACGTGCGAGTTCGAGAACTGGGATCAAGATCTCGTGAGATCTTGGTCCAGGAGCGAGTTCTTAGGTGAGGGGGGAAAATAAAAATAATTTCACAAACACAAAATGGCCACCACCCGTAACCAAAATGGGGGTGACGATTTTGCCGCCATTTTGGTTAAGAGCAGCGGCCATTTGCGTATGCGCGTAACAGTCCAGTGACCATTTTGTGCACGTGCAACCACTTTAAAAAAAAGAATTCTCGCTGAGATGCGCAATTACTTTTATTTATTTTTAAAAATTTCTCACAGACAACTTGATGGAAAAGTCCCAGTTCTCAAGTTTGTTTCGGAAGTGTTGAGAATCGGGAATTCGACGAGGGTCTTGGTGGCTTTTTTGCGTGATTTCATTTCAGTCCTACTTTTGATCCTTTCTGTCACAGTTTCAACTTTTCTCCATAGCCAAGAAGGATGAAAACCTTATTCATCAGGGGATGAAACCACTAATCGGTAATGAACAGCAGAAAATGGATCACTCCATTATGACATGAGAACACAAGTGCTTCTGAGCCGCCCTGAGCCTTTGGGAAAGGGCAAGGTAAAAATGCTAAGAAATAAATAAATAAGAAATAAGTGTTGTTTACTGGTTCCGGCCAATGGTCCATTGAACCCAGCATCCTGTCTCCAACAGTGGCCACAACCCTGGAATCACTGAGCACTTCTCTAAAGCAATTGATGCTCGTCACTGTCAGAGGGCTCTGTCCTGGGCCCAGTACTGTTCAACATCTTTATTAAATTAATTAATTATTAATTATTATTATTATTAAGCATTTATATAGCACAAGCAATGTACCTGGAACTTTACAGTCTTTATCAATGGCTTGGATGAGGGAATAGAGGGAATGCTTTTTAAATTTGCAGATGACACAAAACTAGGAGGGATAGCAAACTCCTTAGAAGACAGAAATCAAATTCAAAATGATCTTGACAAGATGGAAAATTGGGCTGAAACGTACAAACTGAAGTTCAACAGAGAGAAATGTAAAGTTCTGCATTTAGGTAAGAAAAAAAATAAATGTACAAATACAGACTGGGGGATACCTGACTTGGCAGCAATACATGTGAAAAGGATCTGGGGATTGTAGTTGCTGAGTCATGTTCAGCTTGTGATCAGTGTGATGCAGCCGCAAAAAAAGGCTAATGCAGTTTTAGGCTGCATTAACAGAAGCATTGTTTCCAAGTCACAAGAAATAATAGTTCCACTCTCTTCTGCACTGGTCAGACCTCATTTGGAGTACTCTGTCCAGTTCTGAGTACTAAAAATTAAAGGCAAATATAACGCATTCCTGATCTATACTGGTTGAGTTCCTAAATAAGCATCTTACCCTACAAAGGTTCATAAGTTCCTCTCAGTCCTTGATGTAAGCGACTGGGTCCTCAGTCTTAGAGTTGCTAGAAAGCAAAGTCCTGGTCTCAGTCCATAGTTTCCAGCCTTGCTGGCTGGCAGGTTTTAGGATGCAGATGCAGTTGCTCAAGATGGCTCTGGCCAAGCGAGAGAGAAGATGACTTAATGGCCCTCGCTTAAGTACCTTTCATGGTCTCTTTGTTTCGGCTTTCCCGCCTTGGAGAAACCTGAGGTCCGTCACGTAGGCAACCCAGGCAAACCTGAAGGTCGATTTGCATCTCCACAGGGTTCTGTCTGGCCAGGGTTCCTAATACACATTCTTTTTATCTCTGCATTTCCTGGAGTTTTGTCAGTGTCACAGTGCTGATTTGGGTTTTACAGTTCTCAGTTGTAACATTACATACATGTTGCACCTTTTGCTTTACATATTTACTAGGCTTGTAGTCTACATGTAGGTCAGTATCAAACGTGTGTGACCTCCGTGACACTGAGCACCACACTTTAAGAAGGGCTTCAGCAATTGGAACAGGTTCAGAGGAGGGTGACAAAGATGGTCAGAGGTTTGGAAACCAAGTCCTATGAGGAAAGGTTGAAGGAGCTGGGTATGTTTAGCCGAGAGAAGAGCAGACATGATAGTGGTCTTCCATTACTTGAAGGGCTGTCACAGAGAGCATGGCAAAGACTTGTTCTCTCTTGCCCCTGAAGGCAAAACTAGAAATAATGGGCTTAAATTACATGAAAGCAGATTTTGGTAAAACTTTAGGAAGAACTTCCTAATGGTAAGAGCTGTTTGACAGTGGAACAGACTCTCTAGGGAGGTGATGAGCTCTCCTTCACTGGCAGTTTTTAAATAGAGGCCACCTGTCGGGGATGCTGTAGCTGTGAATTTTCTGCACTGAGCAGTGGGTTCAACTAGATGGCCTCTGAGGTCCCTTCCAACTCTATGATTTTTGTATGCTGAGCTGGATAGATAATCCCAGGGATGTGGCTACTATTTTATTTATTTAATCAAATGTTTCTGCCACCCGCCTCCTGCTTCTGCATCTTGGGGCGGCTCATAACAGCATAAGAAATACAAAATATAAAAAAAACATAAACATTATAATAACAATATAAGAACGCTAAAGTAACCCAAGCAAAGCAATAAAAAATCCCATCCCAACTCAACCCCCCACCCATCTCCCTCACCAAAAGCCCGGCGGAACAGCCAGGTCTTACAGTGTCTACGGAAAGAGGGGAGGTCTAAGGACAGGTGGACCTGCGGCGGGAGGGAGTTCCACAGTCGAGGTGCAGGCATTGAGAACACCCTCCTCGTAGATGACACCCAGGGGACCTCAAGGAGGGTGACCCCGGCTGCCTGCAGAGGCCGGTCCAGAACCCGGAGGGAGTGAGAGAAAGAGCTCAGCTGATCCCAAGGCCAGCACTCCCTGTGAACATTTCCTAGCAGTGTGAAGGCTGATTGCATGACCCTGCCAGAGTGGGAGAGGGTGCAGTGAATGCCCCACCTCTACCCACTCTGAAACTTGTTGCTGTTCTGGAGTGAAACCTACAACACCTTCATGGGTAAGCTCTACCCCCACACCAGAGACCCCATCCCCTTCTCCCCACATGCTGGAAACTCTGTGTGGGGAGCAGGGGGACTCCGGCAGCGGTGATAGGGCTAGGCATCCCACCTGGGCAAGAAGTTTGGGGCGGGGCTTAGACCCTGCGGCGCAGTTCGGCTCCAGCCTCATAACTGGGACATCAGCCCAGACGGCCTACAGAGTTGCTGTGCCACTGGACAATTTCTCTGATCCAGTAGGTCACATCTTATAAATCTAAAGTAATAATAATAATAATAAATAATAACAGTTATATTCTTACAAGTGTGCTTAACTTTACTGCCATGGGTTGTCCTATTGACCTTCATTGGGATGACTCCTGGTGACATTAAGGAGGTACTGGTGTACTTGCCGGAAGGAGGACTTTGTACAAAACAAAAATCAATCAATAAAGCTAAACTGGGATTTAAGGAAAGTGTCACTGCAACTCTTTTGTGATCAAATCTTGAGCAGGAGACGGGTTTGTTGTATTTTAAAATAAAATATATATTTATTTTATTTTTCAACTGCTTATTGTTGGGGTTGAATTAAAATTTGGGTTTCAAACTGAAAGGGCGACAAGCGTTGACATTTCACTTTGGACCTGCTGTCCTGTTGGCTCATTATTTCCTTTCCAGTCCAAATGTGGATGAAGATTAAAAGTTTCAGATTGGAAATGTTCAATTTGAACTTTGTTTCACCAGCAGCGCTAAGGAGAACGGCCCTGTCTTTCTATTTGACCCGAACTCTGTCTGTTTGCATTAGGGACGGCTGCTGATCAGTGCTAATCGATGCGGTATTAATAGCTAATTATTGCTTGCTCCACACACGCCCGACTCCAGCTTCAGGTTTGAGAAGCTGAAGCATCCAGTCCTTGCTGGGATCGCATTGGCCCACGCCCTCTAGACTCTATCCGCTAGGGGAGACTCAGCCATCTCCCGGTAGCAACCTGCGGTTAGGGCTGGTTTCTCTGGGGCTGGCGCTCAGGCTCCTCCCCTTGGAGTATCAGTGGCGTTTTGAGCTTCTCTAGTGCAGCCGCCTGGGAGGAAAAGAGAAACTCTCTCCCCTACCCATGGAGGATCAGAGCAGGCGGCACCTTGGCAGCAGGTAGGAGCGGGGCGCACAGCTGGGCTCTCCAAAAGGGCTGCGCTCTCGGGGCGCACAGCTGGGCTCTCCAAAAGGGCTGCGCGCTGCGCTCTCGGGGCGCACCGCTGGGATACCCGAAAGAGCTGCGCTCTCGGGGCGCAGCGTCCTGGGTTGGTGCTTGGGTGGAGGCAGCTGAACGGGGAGGGGAGCGTGGGGTGTCCCTGTGCTTAGCGAGGCAGGAGGGCAGCAGAAGGCGCTGGAGTGAGAAAAGGCTATGGGCAAAAGGATCCAACCGCCGTACGCAGGCCTGAAGTTCGTGCTAGAAGGAGCAGCAGAAGTGAAAGAGATTTGGGGGGAGGCGAGGGGTTAATTCCTTAATCGTCAAGTGTGGTGGGCTGCCCCCCCCCCCCGGAGCCGGCTGGAGAGATGAATGGGGAACTCCGGGTAGGGAGGGACAGAGAGCTATCCCCTTGCTCCCGTGAGACCGGCTCGCCAGCTCAGCAGAGTCAGTCGCGATCGCTTTGATAAAAGTCTGACACCGGCTTCCTCTCGCCTTTCCCCTGGCGGGGCGCGTGTAATTGATTCGCCCGAGCGGAAAGCCGGTGGCTAATGACTTGGCTTTACACGCACCGCTTTGCCTGCTAAGAAATCTATAGGGCTGGGAAGGCGGGTCGGGGAGTGGAAACAGGCAAGCGGCGAGTTTCAGTAGTTGGATTGCATTTGCTAAGTCAATGCTGCCGCCGTTGTGACCGCTGCAACCGCACCGTCATGCACTCCCTGCCCGGTCCTGCAAACTAATCAGTGCTGTTAAATCCGAGCTACTGCAGAGCAAACACAATTTCGCTCCATTGGGCTGGCAATCCCCCCCGACTTGCTGAGGCATCACAGATTGTCCATTATTAGCCTTTGCTTTGTAAACCGGACCTCCATGGTGGCTGACCTAACTAAATAGGCACTTAAATACTGCTCTAGTTTCTATGCAGGTTGGGTTTGTTTATTTGCTTGGTTTTTTAAGTAAATAAAAATAAAATTCTGCCTTCTAAGGACTTACTACTCTTAGCCCAACTGTACACCTTGCCTTTTGCCCTGTGATTACACAGTACTTAACACTTGGTGGATTTTATTAATAGATCGCAGGGCTGATCTTCACATTCCTGACCTCAATCCTAAAAAAAAAAAAAAAAAGGCTTAAGGACCAGCTTAATTCTGCTGTGCTGAGTAACTCCTCCTGCATCACAGGTAAGCGGTGGACAGGTTTTTGTGGGATGGGGGCCAGTAGATGGACCAACTTAACACTGTCAGGAGAACGCCCTAGGGTGGATATTAAGAACATAAGGAGTGTCCTAATGGGTCAGACCAATGGTCCATCCAGCCCAGCATCCTGTCTCCGACTGTGTCCAATCACGGTGGCTTGGGAGAGGCACCCAAGTGTTTACAACACTGCTTAAGGAGTGTTTTAAGTGGATTCCCACCTGGCCAAACCAGTTTTCAATCTGTTGAATTCCACTGTTTCTAGCGGTTATTGATGCCAATGGAAAGATGCTTGCGAACTTCATAAGGTTTTAGATGGGGGCACAGAGAGAGTGACACTGATTTTAATCAGTCTTGTTGAACTGGGGCATGTATTCGCTGCAATCTTCAAACCACTGTCTCCAGAGTAGGCTCATGAACGTTAATGGTGCTCCTGAGTAAGTGGCTTGAAGCCGTTGTGTGACAATCGACCCTCAGCAATAGATATGCATGCTTTTCAGATATCTTGTTGCTTGTCCTCAGCCTTTGGGGAGCCTCCAGGGGAAGACAGTGCAAGAGTTGCGGAGTGCTTATCAACGATGCTTCCCTATGTGCTCTTGCCTTGTGGACTTGGGTGCAATTATGGAACTTGCAAGAGGCTGCCCCTAGTTGACTTTGCAGATTGTGATGGAACACACAGGATGAGACAGTCTTTAAGATACTGGGGCCTAGAACATGTAGTGCTTCATAGATCAAACCTAGCACCTTGAACTACTGGAAGCCAATGCAGACTCTAGAGCAGGGCTGTCGCATTCTGCACCAGCTGTAGCTTCTCATGAGTCATCAAGGGCAGCTGCAAAGTCACAAATTATCAAGGGCAGCTGCAAAGCACATTGCAATAATCAAGCCTGGTCATTAAACAGACGAGTGATGATGGCCAGGGTTGGAAAGAAAGGGTTGCAGCCTTCTCACCAGATGGAGTTAGTGAAAAAGTACTCATGGCCACTGCCGTGACCTGATATTTGAGATGCAGCAAGGGATCTTGGCCTTGGGTAAGGCACTCGGTTAGGTCTGGGGAGAGCTATGATCACTTACTCTCTCTGCTACAGAGTTCTTTTGTGACCTTGGGAAAGTCACTTGAAGGCAAGAGGTGCCGATGCTCTTGTAATAGATGGAGGGAAGGCACCTTCCAGGGTATATGAAACTGGAGATGATGAGTCTTACAACAGTTAGCCTAATCCCAAACCCTGCGCATCATGCACGCGGCCATGTGGATCCCTATTGCAGGTGCACTGTGCCCCGTGGAAATTGCGTGCAGGATCCACAGGGTTTGGGATCGGGCTAAGTGTCTATAATTATGGAATTCTTGTTTTGGACACTTGGTGATTGTGTCTGCTGATGTCATGACGATGCAGCTTGGAATGAATGAATGGGAGAAGATTGGGGGTTCATCACTTGTGTGTGTTTCTCTCCTTTTTTTTCCAGTAACAAAACAAACTTTGCAACAGGGATAGTGAGCCTTTCCCCTCCAAAGGCCCATTTTCAAAATGATTACAAAGTATTCTCAGACCGAGGGGGGAGGGAGGGAAGGAAGGGTCCAGGTAAGGGGTGAAATGTGATTTCAACCCCTGCAAGAATCTTGCCAAGAGTGGGCTTCTTGGTGAGATTCTCCAGGCTGAGAATCTCGTTCGAATTTGTTTTCTCGCTGTCATTCTCGTGAGATTCTTGGGCACCACAAAAATGCCCCCAAACATTCTGCATATGTGCAAAAAGGCTGCCCCTGTGTGTGCGCGCACGTATGTATAGAGCATATTTGCAATTTTCGAGAATCTCATGCGAATGCACAGCGTTCTCGTCTTCAACTCTGGACAAGCTCATGCATCTGCCCCACAAATCCCTTCCAAGTCGTTGATCGTATGCCTTCATCTTTGCTCCTTTTCCCTGAGCTTGCTCTTTTTCAGGACATGAGGGTAGAGACTGGATCCACAGGCCAAATAAAAAGCATTCTTAGAATAAATTTGGCTCAAAGTTGCAGGTTCTCTATCTCAGCAATACAAAAGAAGACTTTTTTTTTTTTTTTTTACAGTAGAGCAGGGTTGGCCAAACTGTTGCTCAAAGGCTGCGTGCATTTTTAAAAAATTTTTTTTGGCCAGGGCTGATTGTGGGCCTGGCACTGTTTGAGTAGCCCTGTGTCTGTCTTAATTGCACCGGAATCTCAGCAGTTAAACTGCAGCTGCTCCTCAGAATCTCAGCAGCCAGGGCTGCCACCAGCCTATCGCAAAGCAGGAGAGTTTGGTTTCTGGGCATGTGTCTGTGGGTCTTGCGGCTCTTGTCCACATGAAGATTGTGGAATGTGGGGGCTGGGAAACTCTGACCACCTCTACAGTAAAGCCCCGGTATCCCATTTTGCTAGGAAGAATGGAAATTACAGTTTCCTTTCCCAAGAAAATGGCCACTGGGAGGGGGCGCATGGTGCAGGGCATTTTTGCGAATTATTTCCCCCCACCCCCCAAGAATTGCACAAGATTTCATGAGAACACAAAGCATTCTCGTTTTCAGCTCTACTCCAGCTCCTAGATCTATACCATGAATCCTTTTCCAAGTCTTCGAGTATATGCCTTCATCTTTGCTCCTTTCCCCTGAGTTTGCTCTTGCAGGGCGTGAGGGTAGAGACAGGATCCATGGGCCAAATGAAAAAAATAGTTCTTCTACTAGATTGGGCTGAAAGTCGCAGGTTCCCTGTCTCAGCAATACAAAATAAGACCTATCACTACTTAGATCTCGGCAAAGGCTTTGCGTGGGCTTATCTTATACGTACAGCGAGGCGTTTCACTGAGGTCAATGGGTTTATTTTATTCACAAGGTCTAAAGCTAAACACCGCAACAGATTATTAGGTTTGGGGACTATGTCATCATAAGCACAATGAGTGTATTTTGTTTCTCTGAAGAAGTATTTTTTCCCCATTCGACTCCAAGCATGTAAATGAGTTGGGATCAGGATCGAACTGATCGCCGTACTTGGAGCTGGAAGGAATGTTTCCTTGGGGCAGATTGGCAGTTGACTCAGAGGTTTGTTTTTTTTTTTTTTCCCCTGGAGCATGGGTGTGGCTTGCCTGTTTGAGACACCTGGATCTTTTTCTAAAATTATTCCTTGTTGTTTCGGGCACGGGTGTGCTCTGGTTGGTTCTGTGATACTTGTGGGAGTTTTTTGTTTGTTTGTTTAAATACTTTCTCTCTTTCTTATTGGATTATTCTTTCTGTGCAAGTGGTTAGGGTATGGTGAATCCTACCTTGGGTAAATGCAGGACTAGAAGACATCCCTTCCAGGTCTAGGACTTTGAGGAAGAAGGGTGACGTGTTCAGCTGTGGGTGAAATCCCAATGAGTGTCACTTAGTGGCCTGACTGTGAGGGCGTGCTTGGGGTGACACGATAGTGGTTTGACGTGGGTGTGTGTCTGGGTAAAAGCAAGGATGACAGCGCACCAGTTTGGCCCACTGTGGCATGCTTGGGCATGGACCCCCCCCAACCCCCCACGTGTGCAGACTCAGCCAGATGTTGTCAGGGTACCCTGGGTCATGTTGGTGGCTAGCCCAGGCTCTGACCTTTGGAAAACCCTCAAGGTCACAGCCTGGGCTAGCATCTGTGTGATTAGGCCAAAACAACTATGGAGTTGCCTCTGTGTTCCTGGGCCGGTCTGCTGGCCCCGATCGGCCATGACATGTAGCCATGGCAGGCTGTCATTGGCTGAGTGTAACACGGAGGCCGGGTCAGCCAGCCGCAGGTTCCCTGTTCCCCCTGGGCCGTGTGACTGTTGGCCCAGTCGAGCACGTGTGTGTCTGGTGGTCTGGGTCAGCCTGGTGTCACTTCCGGTTTGACCATCTGACCACGGTGAGGAGGGCATAGTGGCTTGATGGGGACCTAGGACTGGTGTGGGGATGGAAGACGACAGCGTTGTGATGTGCGACTATGTTTTGGGGGCCCTCGCTCACCCAGGAGTGCCAGCAAAATCTCCAGAGGAGTGGAGGCGGGGGCAGAGTTGGGTCATGAAGAAGTGGGAGAGCGTTCCACCTCTTCCTGAATGCTCGGACATCCTGGTGTTTGGAAAGGGTGTGGCCATGTCAGGTGGTGGTGGTAGCTCCTCATTGCCCTTCCCCTTTTTGACATGGTTCTGTTCCCCGTGCCCACCCCCCATTCCCCAAAGGGCAGGCCAGGTGGGAGCCATGGAGTGTTTGTGTGCAACTGCAATCCCTTACGCCCTCCCTCCCAGCCTATGAACACGTTTCTGCCCATGGGATTCCACCGTTACCTTGCACGGGATAGAACGTCCTGTGAACGTTCTGCTGCGTCAGCCTGTTCAGTCAACAGAGTGCACATCTTCAAGGATGGATGGAACAAAAGTCCTTGGAGTAGAGGACAGAAGCTGCTGTTCTGGATGCTCTTGCTCACAAATTGGCCCTTTCTGGGGAATTGGTTTCAGGGCTGCTGCCAAAAGCTTTTGTAACTTCATTAAGGATTTGGTGGAAATAAAATCCCTTAGTTTTTTAAAGCACTTTCCAAAATTGCTTTATAGCTTGAGAGGAGGAAATTAAGACATCGCCAATTTGATGGTATTTAACCAGTGAAGTCCATTATTAGGAGATTAGCAGCCTGACCTCTTATGTCAGTCACGGTAACCATTATTATTCTCTCTGGATAAAGAGGAACATTGGTGTCTTTCCAGTATTGTTCTTTCAGTCTGACTGAACACATGAAATTTTCAATGCGGCCAGAAAAGATAATTCAGAACTTTACTTGCTTGTTACGTTTTAGCCAAGAAGGGTTTTCTCCTCAGATGTTTCCCTTTAGAGTCAAGGAGAACTTATCACTGCCTTGAGTGGGGTTGGGGCCAGGTCATAAATGAACTCTGGATGTAATGGGTGGTCCTAGGGAGGACAGTTTGTTTAAATATTGCAGTTCTCATTGTTTTTCAGGCAAAGCACTTATCAGTAATAAATTCCCATCTCATTCTGACCTTTGGACAAGGTTCTTAATCTCCAGTGTTTCAAACCCATGAGCCTCCCTCATGCCACCCTCCGAAAAGGAATGAGAGTTGGGATTTTAACACAGAACGGTTCTTTTTGTCTGGTTTTTTTGGGCCAATGTATCCACGTTTTCCTCCTGAATGGAGTTGAGGTTTGGGAAAGCTAAGTCCCTCCTTATCCCACTTGCCCAATCTTCTGCATCTGAGTCCTAGGGAACTTTCTCCAATTAAAGATGGCTACCATGAGGGGCTGCAGCTGTTGAGAGAACCAAGATGTCGCCTGCTGCTTCCCCTGCTCTGATTTCAGTAGGGGGAGCATTTCCCAGGAGAAAGCATGGACAGCAGGACCAGGTGACGTGGGGGGAAAATAGTGGGGATGAGGAGAAAGGTGAGGGGTCCCAGATTCCCGCCCTGCTCCCCATATGCCCCAAGCTACCTCTTGCCATTCTTCTCCGCACATCCTCCTAATTGCTTCTACACCCCCCCCTTTGCCCCCTCCTCCCAGCCAGATCTCTCTGCTCTCCCACACTCCAGGCCATTACTCTCACCGCACACATGCTGCCAGCTGCCCCTACTCTCTCACATAGCCCCTCTCCCAGTCATCTTCCCACATACTCAAAACAACTCTTGTTGTCTCGCATACCCCTGCTGCTCTCCAAGGGCGCTGGCAGAACTTCATTTGGGGGGGGGGAAATTGGGGGGGGGACAGAGATGGGGAGCTGCTTCATCCACCCCTTTTGGAGTATTGCGATATCATGATGGTCGTCAAAGGGGCAGGGTGAAGGGGGTCCCCACCACTTTCTAATGTGACTGCCCCCCTTTTTCCAAGCGATACTTCACAGTGCTTGAAAGGGGTGAGACTGGGCAGGAGCTATCCGGGTACAATGGCACCGTTCCTTCCGGCACCCATGCTTCCCTTTTCCTAATCAGTCCCCCCCCCCCCTGTCCCCACACATCTCAAGCCACCTCCAGATCTCGCATATGCACCCCACCTCCTCATTCCACTTCCCATCGTTGCTACCGAAAGGGACGGGACTCGAGATGCAGCTAGGAGACGGCATAAGATAACGCCCCTTCAGCCCCTCCCTGGCTTATCAGGCAAACGATGCCCATGGCTGCAGGGCCCAAGCATCATTTTTCTGGGCCTGGTACAAACCTGTAACATGGGGCCCCCCTTCCACAATCCCATCCCAACGATTTCATGAATCATGAAAGAAAAACATTTCTATTTTATTTCTGAAATGACATAAATAGAACTATATCCGTTTGCAGCTTTATTTTTCTGGCCTTTTTCAAATCTCACAAGATCTGGACCCCCCCCATAGATACAGGGCAAGAAGTTTGCATAAACCTCAAACACCTACAGTTTACCCTCATTTTTCTCCCATGGTAATGGGCTTGCAGCCTGCCCCTGCCAAACCTCCAGGCCCTGAAACGTACCCATTCTCTTCCCCAGTCCCTGCATGGCTGCTAGCATGAGATCTAGAAACATTTTTTGGGGAAAAAAAATAGGAAGTTGACTATTTAAGTCACTTGGCTTTTAAGAGAACATTTTAAATCACAAGAGCTGGCTGGAGGATGTCTGTTCCCTTAGTCAAATTGTTGAGAGGGGAGGGGGAAAATAACCTTTGAATGTCGCGGGCTGAAAGTACACTCTATTCTGAATTGTTGTGCACCTCTCTGAGGCAACTGAAGCTGCCGCTACTGGAGACAGGATGCTGGGTTATAGGGACCATTGGTCTGACCCAGTATGGCACTACTTGTGTTCAGTGGCATAGTTAGGTTGAATAGGACCCTGGTGTAAATCAGATTACTGTGGTGGATACCAACTGTGACGGGGATTGGGGATGGTCACTGGAGATGGGCCTTGGGGATGGGCAGTGGGCACTGGCGTGGTGGTGGGGAACCAGAACAAACTGTGGTTTGGGGAGAGTGTGGGGGTTAGCAGGGAAAGGTGAGGCGCAGGGGGTCGGGTGACATCCCCTGACAGACATGATTCCTGGCTCACTGGGGGAAGGCACAGGAAGCTCCAGCACAGATAAAGCAGGCCATTTTGCTGTCCCAATGAGGCAGGCCCTTCTGGTCTCTCTTCCCCCACCACCTCAAAAATAAAATAGCCTGGGCTCTAGGGCAGTGGCACCACACTTGCCCCACCAGTAGCTAGCTATGCCCCTGCTTTTGTTCTCATGAGTTGGCAATCGAGCCTCGTTGATCTCTTTCCTGCTTCCTCTGTCCTCAGTGAACCTGATCTCCTGACCCACGGAAACCGTGCCCATCTCCATTGATGGGACGTTGTGTCACGTGGTTCCTGTGCACATGGCTAAAGAGATCATGAGGCTGTCTGGTTTCCATGGTGGGTTCTCCCTTTATATCACCTTGGTCTGATGAATATTCAGTTTTAATATTCCTGCGAGGAGAAGGTGTAGTTGGGATCAAGCAGTAGCCAACATTTATGGAGCAGGAAAGCTGCTGTCTACTAGTATTACCGATAGGGTTAGACATTAAATTGGGGGAGCTCCTTCAAAATGCCTTGAACGCAATGGGAATCCCTCCTCCGAGCTACCCCCCCCCCCCACACACACATTTTGAGCTCTAGATGTGGGCTTTATAAAGAAACAGATTCCGTTCTAATGAAAATAATCAGACCCAACCCAAGATGTCGGGGCCAGCACCTGTAAAACTTTACATCTGGGGTCAAGGACCCTTTGCCTCCGAAGCGGGGTGTGTGTGCTGTGCCCCCGCCCTCTGGAATGGGCTTGGAGGATGTGAGGGGAAGCTGCAAGGGGTTGGGGAAACCCGTGTGTTTTGTATGGGGTTCTGGGGATTGGTCGCCCAGGCGGAGCGCCATGAGAGGAGGCGCGTGATAGGTGCGGGGTGGCAGACTCCCCCCTCCCTTGCAAGAAGTGAGGGTGAGGAGGAGCCTCCCGCGTGGTTCTAATGCAGATGGGGCCGCCACTCAAGCCTGGCTTCCCTGAGAGACAGCACCCACCCACCCATCCCACTAGTACTGCGGGTTAAACTGGTCGCCGTTAGGGGGCCAAGAAGGGATTTTGACGGGCACCTCGAATATTAGGAGATGCTTGTTTGTTTTACCGTCTTCGCAGTACTGGAATAAGTAATCTAGCTTAATGGTTAGCAATTTGTAATTCAGTTTGGAAAATTGGCTTTAAATCTTGATAGGGACCTAATCTGAAATAATAAACTTTAATTGACGGACAGGATACATAATTTGGAAAAAGTTTGATTCTGTATTAATTTGAATTTTGGAGATGTTATATTGCATTGATTATGTCGCACTTTTGTGGGGGCCCAGTATAGTTAATAGATTTGTTAGGTAGGTTTAGGATAGAATACAGAGTCCTCTCCATAAGACATGGGGGGTGGGGGGGGGGAATGATAACTGACGATAAGCAGGGCATGGCTAACGTCAGGATCGTTTCCCCTGGGAAGGGATGTCAGACGGGGGTAAGGGCAAGCATGGCCCTCAAACCTTAATGATCCCACTCTCCTTACTCGTGCCCATGTGGGCATTTCCTCTTTGGCCTTGGCCAGGTTGCTGTTTTGAAGGGGAATGTTGGTCATGTTGATTTGGTGTTGGCATTGGAGGGCATATCCAGGCCAGATACATGTTAATGAGTTGAGTAGGTTCTCCATACAAAAGCCCATGGATTGCTTAGGAGCAATCTCACCAACGATATTGCTCTGTTTTAATTAGAGTGCGGCCATTTAATCCCATATATGCCTCAGTGTCTCATTTCTGTGGGGCGGGGCTGCGCCGGCAAAAAGACAGCTCTGCGTAATTCTGGAAGGCATTAATCCTCCTGTATGAACTATTTCCGTGTATGTTTATCTTCACGCTCCAGTGAGTTGTTCACTAACCCAAGAAAGCCCGGAAGAAGTTCTCCTGGTACTTAGCAAGCCTTAATGATCACTCTGTTGGTTCCACAGACAGTTCCCCATGGGAGGTACTGGGAAAATCATGCTCGGTGTTACTGCTGCATTACTTTAAAGTCACTCAGGTGAATTGTACTCCGGGAACCCAACAGCTCGTCATTTGGATTGTTCTGTCCCACAGACTTATCTTTCTCATCTCTCTCTCGCTCGCTCCTCAGATCCAGCCTGTGGCTTTTCTTTGCATAACGTTGCTAAAATCCAGCCTTGCATTACTAGTGTTTACCCTGCCAAATCCCTAGTCCGTTCTCTCGTCATCTCTTGGCTTGACTACTGCAACCACCTTCTTACTAGCTTACCGTCCAGGGTAGTATGGGGTTTCCATAGTTTATGGCTGTATGTGCCAAGGTACTTAGGATAACCTAGGAAATTTTTATTCGATTTATAGTATTATTTGAGGAAGAAGGGGGGATTGTCTAGTTGAGGGTTCTGTTTTCTATGTATTCCCTTGGGGTTTGAGGGGATAACAGAATGCCGGACATTTTCCAACGTGTTTGTAATATGCATGTAATTTAGTAATGCTATCTTTTCGATACAATTGAACTATAATGTATTTGAGTTGGTCTGATTCGTCTCGATAACTTATGCCTAATCATGTGTTTTGTATACATTCAGTATGTATTTGTATTGAAGCAAGGGGCTATAGCAAAAGCTTTGCCGTTAATAAACTGACACTTGACACTACTAGCTTACCGCGCTCGCACCTTGAACTTCCTCCCTGAACACAGTTGTTCTGTTCTCTCCCAACCCTCAAATCCCTCCTGAAAACCTATGCTATCTCCATCAGGTTTTCTCTAGCTCCTCATTCTCAGTCTGATCACTGATGCTTCTGCTACTGAGCATGTGACTAAGCATGTGAACCTGTGGGTGTCTTAAGCATAACAACGATTGGGTGTCGAAACCCCTAGGCATGTGTCTGGCCATTGTGTGTAAGCACCATAACAATCCCAACACCAATTTGGCCACCCGTTGAGCACGCGATGTGAACACCATTGCATCATGAGGACAATTTGTGTGTTTTGGCTGAACACATGGCCAACATTGTGTCTGACATCGCATGGCGTGTTGGCAGGCACAACATGGGGAACGAGGTGGCAGCGCTTGTGTGCTGAGATCGGGTGGTGAGCAAAACACCAATTTGCCCCAAGATGGGCTGTGTGTCTAAACAGCACCACATGGTGAACACAGGGTCAAACCAGTGTTCATATCAACGTCAAAACACACATTCAGACACCAATTGACGTTATGTCTCAAGACACCCTATGACTTCTCAACTTTAT
>QEPC01014402.1:1894016-1919177 GCA_003113815.1 Sphenodon punctatus | reverse complement strand
TATAAATAAATAAAAGTGGCCTAAGAGATGGTACCCATAAGGAACCACTCCCAGCTGATCACAGGGGCTGCAGTTGGACATAGGACAGGCGGTCTTTAGCAATGGAAAATCTCTGAGATGAGAAGAAAACCCTGAACTCATAATATCTCTCTATAAAAAGAGATTTCAATCGAAAGTCAAGATCAAACACTGATGAAATCTTATCCCTTAAGGATGTGACAAATGGTAACTGTTACCAGACAATGACACAGCAATGGATCTGTTTTAATTGAAATGCAATATTTCAGAACTTCAGACGACAAGATTATCTTTAGTCAATCTTCAGAGAACTCTTTTGGCATGCTTCCTGGGGCACCTTTTGCCCAGCAGAGTTTGAGCTGTGAATCAGTGGTGGCAGAGGATGCACAAGGTTACGAATTCCGAGCTACTTTCACTGTAAGGAGACGTCTCTCTCCCCCCAGTGATTTAAGTTCTGCAGCTTTCCACATGCTTAAAGAAATTAAAGCTGTGGATACTTAATTGTGCAACTTTGGCAACCTATCTTGATTTTAATTTTTGGACAAGAACAGTGACATAACAGACTACTCTTAAATTCACCTCAAGATGCAGGATTAGCTCCAGATAATCAGCTTTATTTTGCTGGCACCTAAGAGAGCAGCATGGCAACCTCCTTCTCCATGGTACATCTCAGCCTTCTAAATTTACATTGCATCACATGAGAGTAATTCTCCCCGCCCCCCCCTCCGCCACAATCCATTTTCAGAATTCTCCAAAAAGGTTGCTTGTTATCTCTATTTGATGTGAAGTTTTATTCCCCGGTCATGTTGATTGGCCTAACAACTTGGAAGTACTCTCTGCCCAGACGTATTTGAGCTATTGATGGGGCTTGCAACTTGGTATTTTTAGACAGGACACTTCTTTGAAAGAAGAGAATTGGTCCAATTGGACCACGGCTTTTGCCATTTACCAAGGAGTGGTGATCCAGGCTTAACCTACCTGGATGGCGGAGCTCCTTAAATACACGGACATTGTCCATAGTGCTTATGAGTCTGCCTCCCCCCGGGCATGACTTTGATATGATGAAGCTTTTCGTCACAGGGCAGCATTCACCCCGGGTATGAGGTGGGAGACACATGCACCTGATCTCTGGTTGGATTTCATGGTGGACGTAGCCAATGCCCCTAGGTCAGATAGCGGCCATCTCCTGGCGAAAGGCGGCGTTGCCCCCGCAAATGATCTTTTTCATGGCGACGCCAGGCGCACAGCGGTCCAGTCCTGGGCGTTTGCACGGAAAATGCTCCTGGCTGGCATGCAGGTTCCGGAATGCCTGCCCCAACTGTTCCAGGTTCCACAACGCCACAGCCTGCCTTAGAGCAAGGAATATTTTCCCCCCAGCAAGCGTCGCCTAACCATATTAAATTTTACAATTAAGGGCATCTTTTAGACATAACAAAGATTGAGTTTCAAAACCCCGAAGCATATGTTTGGCCGTTGTGTGTAAGCACCATAACAATTATATACCAATTTGGCCACCCGTTGAACACCATTGCATCACAAGGACAATTTGCATTTTCCGGCTGAACACGTGGCCACCATTGTGTCTAATGATACTGCGTGGCATGTTAGTAGATACAACATGGGGAACGAGGTGGCAGCACTTGTGAGCTGAGATCAGGTGGTGAACAAAACACCGATTTGCCCCAAGATGGGCTGTGTGTCTAAATAGCACCGCATGGTGAACACGGGGCCAAATCTGTGTTCATAACAAGGTCAAAACATACATTCAGACACCTGTTGACGTTATGTCTAAAGACATCCTGATTTTCCTTTTGATTTCCACTCCTAGATTCCCCCCCCCAACGTTTTCTGGGGGACTTTGAGTAATTTCAAATACCCCAAAACCCAAACTTCCAAGCTTTAGTGTTTGGGTACCAGTTTGAACACCCAAAACTGGTACCTGAAAATGTAAGTATTGTGCATAGCTACTGGATCAGGTACGTGTTTCAGCTTTAAAAAGCATCCAACAGGGATGGCGTAAACATAATAGGACCTACTTTGGCGGAGGGGTGTAAATTAGGCAATCTTTTAAGAAAGATCTCCAAGTCTAAAATTCGGTGATGCTTCTGTCCAGTAATGAAACTGGAGCAGGGTGGCGGGGGGTGGTATTCATAAGTGTAGGAACAGAAGATAAGAGTTTAAACGGGATGTGAAGATGGAGGCTAATCATTTGGCTGTACCGTGGTATGAGCCAAATGCATCTCTTCTACTCCAGGGGTGGAGAATTTGTTCCCTCTTGGGACTGCTCTGAAAGTTAGTACAAGCTCTGAGAGCCGCGCAGTAAGCAGGGGCACATAGGGGTGTTGGGTGTACCCAGGAAGAGGAAGGTCCAAAGCGTGGATCTGTGCTATGAATCTAACCCTTGTTCTTGTGGACATGCCCTCATCTCTACTCCCTTACCCCGAGCTCAGTTTTTCAGTGCTTGGGGGTAGGAATTGGATCCAGGGGCCAGATCCGATAACTGGAAAGGGGCCAATTAAAACTAGCACCAGGATGCATTTGGTTGCTGGCCCTGAGGCTCCCCACCTCGACTCTTTCCTCCTGCCATTCAGTCTTCCTAGGCTTGCGTATTCAGTACGGAGCAAACGAGCAACAGGACAGCATTACCTCTTTCTGGAGATAAGACAGCATGTGTAGGACAGAGTGAGTGAAAGGAGAGGACTATACAGTAGTAAATAATCTAAACAGAGGGCGGGGGGGGAAAATCCCTCCTACAAATGTTTCAAAAACATTCTATCTTAAATTATTAAGCACTTGTCTTTGAATAATGTATTCATACTGCATTTCTTCACTTCTGTGGATTTTGACTGTCAAAAGGTTTGAAGTGGGATTATGATGGAGACCTTATCCATCACTTTACCAGCTCTGTTTCCCTACCACCAAAAGAACAAGCTGCACAACAACAACAACAAAATTCCCAGGGAACATGTCCTGCTAGTAAACGTTTGTGTTTCCTGGACTCTGATGAGAACCAGATGCCTTTAAAAGATGTGCAAGTTAGTTAATACCCTGAATGATCAAAGATGTTCCAGCCCAAACACTAATGGGAGGCATCCTAATGTAATAAAGCCTTCCAGTTTGTCAGCCCCCTTCTTAGGGTTTATTTATTTATTGATCATCTTTACTGCCTTTCCCGTAAGGCTCAGAACAAAACATCTTCGCCCCTTCTCCCTTGCTGCCTCTCCATGCCTGGAACTCCCTCCCTGGATACTAGGGGTGGAAATTCCAGTTCTTCCGAGAACTGATATTGCCGGTATTTGGGTGTATCGGATTTATCAGATTAATCTGATATTACCTGTTACCTGCATACCGGATCTTTAACATTGGGTGCTTTACTGGTTTTTTTATGTTGCGGCCATTGAGATAAACGGACGCAATGTAAAAAACCCGGTAAAACACCCAATGTTAAAGATCCGGTATACCGATACCGGTAAATCCAGTACCGGGGAGATCCTATACTGGTGTATCTGGTATTCTCCCTGGTATCCCACCCCTACCACACTCGCTCCTTCCCTCCCAACTTTCAAATCCCTCCTGAATAGCCACCTCATCCATTAGGCCTTCCCTAGCTTGTCATGCGTGATACTGCATCCTTCCCCACCCCCTTCACTCAGAATCTAATTCCCTGAAACTAAGTGAAGTACGTGAGCCTGCAACTTCTCCACCTCATGAATGTACTCTTGTGTCTCCTGATGTTTACTTCTCCACCTATTGATTGTACAGTGCCAGGTACATTGCTTGTGCTATATAAATAATAAAAATGATATAAAATAAGAGTAGACAAATATAATATAGAAAATAGAGTACATAAAAATATAGAAAAATCCCCTAAAAACTCCCAGCCCAGGTGGATGATGATAGATTGGTGTCTTGTGGGTTTTCTGAGCTGCTGCAATTGAAGAGAGCCATTTAATTGTATTCTGAATGTAGTTAAAGGGAACACTATCTTTTCTTACTTCCATATAAAAAAATTAGTCTTGGAGCATTGCCAACTTGCATATTCTGTGAGGCAATAATTTCTATCCTTTTGGGGCCAGTGGACCATTGCCAATTTGTACAATCTATATCCTTTAAAATTTCTCAAAGACAATTGTGTCCCCACCAATGCCTGCTTGGCTGTACCCACAACCAGCTCTGTGAACTAGCTATGGACCACTAATGGTTTTTCATGGACCCCAGTTTGGGACCCCCCCTCTCCTAAAGCTGCTCTGTGAGCAGGAGGATGCAGGGTTAGAAATATAATGAAAGAAAGCAAGCAAACTTAGCTTGGGGTGAGGAGTGATGTTACGTATGGGGACACCTTTGAAACCCTAACAGTATTGAAAGAGGGAGTTGGGTATATGTGATTAAGCTGAACTGACCTTTTCCAACCAGGTATGTATTTCAGTGAAAACTAGCATGCACAAGTGAAATCTGAGCCGTTCTCTTGTGTAGAGCTGACAAAATACACCCCCTCCCCCCCAAAAAAAACAAACAAACTGGTAAGCCAGACAGATATACCCTATACAAACCAAAAGTGGTGGTTTGCGTAATACCCAACCTCCTTTGGGTATTGGCACTAGTGCACATGTGCAATTGACGAGTGACATAACCAACATACCAAAACGAGTCAATGAAAATGGAAAACCTAGAAAAAAAAAATGCAAGTACCCAATTAGGTTGTGGATATTATTCAGTTATACAAGCGGCCACCCAAAAATGTGACTAATACCTATTTATAATAAACCCACCCTCGCTTCTGCTTTACTTTTAATAATAACTTTTATTTATATAGACTGCAGCCATGGTACTCGGGAGTGCTTCACAAAGAACAATTTAACACAACTTTAGTCCTTGCAGCAAGCCTGTGAGGTAGGCTAGGCTGAGAGAATATTGTGACTGGCCCAAGGTCACCCAGGGAGTTTCTGGCTAAGGTGAAACTTGAACCGCTCCCCCCCTGCTTACCAGTCCACGTACTGCCCGCTTGGTGTCTTTCTGTTGAAAGCAAATGGTTTGGGGAGCAAAATGTACAGCAGCTTGGTCAAGGAAGGCTTTGATTTGTGGGACAGTTGTGGCTTCAAGAAAAAAGGAATCTACTTAGGTTCTTCATTTAAAACTTAAGGGCGGGTGGAATTGCATCTTTAGGGATGTGATGTTATCTTGCCTTTCATCTGGAGTGTTTTATTGTTAAAATTTACTGGGAACAGTGTGACTTTTTTATTATCTGCATGACTTGGCTTCCTTTTCTTTAGAACACTCATGTTACAGGTCAGAACTCGTACTACAAAAGCAAGTCAGTCTGCTGTGAGGATGTAAGAGAATGAGCCCCCAGAGGCCTGTGTTTACTAGGAAAAAAAGAGGGGCTGCACAAACGGTTTTAGCCACCTGCAAAATCTGATTGGAGAGAGGACATCCTAAGTAGTGGAAGTTCTATCTTGATGGAACTTCCACTACAGATAGGTTTCTGAGGTAAACCGATCTACACAGAAGGAAAATGCTTGTCTTGTTTCCATTGAGGTTTTAAGTAGGTGCTGTAAAAGCGGCACCTACTTTTCTTGGGAAGATATGCCCTTTTTAATCACTTTTTAACATGGAGAGTATATCCACAAAATGCCTTGCCCTTAAGTTAAGATGATGGTGTTTTTTATTTATGTCGCTCCCCTACCTTTCAATGGCAGTTGGAGTGCTTTACAATCCTACAAATATATATAAAAAAACAACAATGTAAAATCACTTTAAAACAATTTAAAGGGGGAAAGGAAAGAGGGAGGGCAAACTACATTAAGCGGAACTCACAGTGGGTCCTAAAAGCACCTAGAGAATGAATGTGTTTTTCAGGTGCTTTTTGAAGGTAAGGAGGGAGGAACTAAGACCGCTTTCAGACATGCCCCCACCCCCCGTGCATATTTGAGCTATGAGGGGGAATGTGCAGCCCGAATCTGCACGGAGATAGACCGGTCTGGCAATCGAGCTCTGCACCCTGCGCATCTTTGCTGACAAAACCACGGGGGCTGTCCAGACCAGCCGACCCCTGTGCATATTTGAGCTGCGCATTCCCCCCCAGCCCAAATATGCGGTGGGGGGTGGCATGTCTTAATGCGGCCTAAGACAGACATCTCGGAGGGAGGGAGTTCTGCACTGAGGAGCCCACCACAGCAAAGGCCCGATTTGCCCACCGACTTAAGATGCGATGGTGGGATCCCCAAACAGCGGGTGGCTTCTCAATGCGGATAGCCATCATGGTGAGGCTCCAGATGCAGATCTTGAATATAGCCAGGGCCTAGACCATTCAGGGTTCTGAAAACCAGCAGTGCAACATAATTAAACTCAAGCTTTGTCTCACTGTGAGTGTGTACTGATAAAATCTTAAGATATACAATACCTTACATTATGTTAAGATAAAATGCATATATTTATACACCATATATAAATATATTAAAGACGTTAAAAAAACAAACAAAAAAAACCCCCTTCTGTTTTCAAGAATATTTTCAGACATTAACTTTGTGTGCTTTCCTATGCCCCTATTTGAGGTTCATTTTGACTGATTTTCAAAGTAGTTGGGTCCGATAGCTCACTTTGGAGCTCAGTTATACTAAGATAAAATTCAGGATTAGACCAGGACTTTGTTCCATTACTGGAATATCTTTTACAAAATGAGTACACCTCTGCACCCTAGAAGTAGTGACTTTGAAAATGATTTACGGATAAGACATGATCCCAGTGGGCAAACAAGTTGATCATCCAGTCCTAGACGTGTGATGCTGTGGTAAAGTGGGTGGGTGTAAGGGTGGGGAATCTTTCCCTCCCTGCAGGCCACTTTGAAAACTAGTGCAAGCTCTGTGGTCTGAACAGGAGTTGAAGTAGTTGGGGCTTGTAGCCAGGAACAATAGGCCTGAAAAGTAGGCCCATTTTTATCCCTTGAATTGCTAAAAGACAGGTCAGTTTTAAATTGTCAGTTTTTGGTGTCATTATTTCTGTACTGAAAGATGTTTATTAAGTAGTGTTTTGGTTTATCTTGTTTACATACTTGTTGGCCATACACCCAGACATATTTTTTTGGGAAAAAATATTACGTTGGTTCCTCTGTTACATTCTGTCAATGCTTTTAAACTATATATTTTTAATATATATGGTGGGTTCTTTGACTCCAAGCAGCAGGTATCTTGTTTGGTGGGCACAGGTATAGCAAAAGACACAGCCTTTAAACCAGGTGACACCTTTTAGCCATCTTTGTTTGTTGGAAGCAACCTGGATTAACTAGGGTGCCCAGCTGAGAGAGAGGTTCCTTATGGGGTCTACTCAGCTCTGAGATTTATTTTTCCATCCTGACTATGGATAAAATCCATTATAGATTTAAAGTGTTCACATTTCAGAAAAAGCCATGGAATCCATTTTTCTTTCTGCCCTTTTCCTTTCTTGCGACCTGTGGCATGCTGTACAACTGGCAGTCAACACTTTTTGGTCTTTCAATGAATATCTTATTTTGGTTACGGTGACAAGTGCAGAAAAGCAGTAGAACTGTTCTTGCTCCAGCTATCTTGTTTCAATGTTATTAGGTTTGGAATGCTGTAAACATGGCTAGAAGAAATTAGAGGTTATAGCATACTGGGGTCCCCAACATTATTCCACAGCATAGACACTTGTTTTTAATATGGCTTTGTCCACCTGTTTGGGTATAATATGTATTTATGGTTCATTATTGAATACTTGCTGTTTAATAATAACTTACTGTTATTGATTGCCGTTTGATCATAGTTTGTTTTAAATGAAATTTGCTTGCTGCAAACCCATTACAGTTGAAATTAGGTGGGGGCATCATTAATAATGCGATGACTTTAGTGGAAACTGGGTTTTAAGCAATAGCAGTTTTTAAGTTGGGGGGGTCTGTTTTTTATTGGGGAGACAAGGACCATAGGGGTTTAATTTGGCCTAGAGAGCAGTTTGCGTTTTAATCTGTTCTGTAGCTAGAATAATTGGCTCAAAGGAATTCAAAGACACTGATAACATGTTTGTTTCTGGGACCCAAGGTCTTTTTGCAAGTGTTGGTCAAAGCTGTTTCTCATAACATTAAATGAGTTTGTTTCAACTAATGATTAGGCTGTAATAATGATAATAGAGAAACACTGCCACTCTGCGGAAAAGGTGTTTTACTGTTTCAATCATATCTCAAATATTGAAATAGGTTTAATTTTTAAACTTAATAGGGGTTTTAAGGCTGTCAATTGGAGTAGTATTAGTCAAGTCAAATTTTATTCCACGTAGCCAGAAGCCATTGTGTAAAATGTACATAAACAGTGCATACAAACAACCCCCAGAGAAAAAATAATACAAAAGCTTTTGGACTAGGGCAAATATTAAATCAAATTCCAAACAGATTGGCCAGTCAAAATAATTCACAAGATACAAAACCCATACCAAACAAGCCCTCTGTTTAATGGCAATACAATACCAACAATAGGTAATCAAATATACCTTAAATTTGATGCCATACAAAGACGGCCAATTCTTTTAAATATAGAGTAAAATAAATATATTCAGCTTAGCTCACGACAATACACACGACCAGTCTTGTCCTGCCGACAATAGCTCCTGAATAATAGACATAATAATCCATACATAGTAAGCCCTCCTACGCACTGATGGTAATACGAGGTATAATCAGATACATAATCCCATCTAAGAAGCAAGTATCCCTTGTTGCGAATCCCTACAAGATTATTCATCTGATGGCATTTTATACTCCCAAAACCTCCTCCGTACATAAAACATCCGGGAGAGAAGTTCTGCAATAAGTTTTATTTGTTTTGAATCCGGGTTATGCAGGAGCCAATCCAAAATTGTTCCATCAGATCTCCCTGGGATCTATATCCAGTATGGAGCCAAGAGTTTCTCCCTCAAGTCATAAAGGTGGCAGTGCAAAATCATATGTTCTAGGGTCTCAACGTCAAGTAAATCAAAAGGACAAAGTCGTTCCAAAAAGGGAACCCTCAAGAAACGACTGTCCAAAACCCTGGATGGGAACGCATTAACTCTTGCCCAGTAAATCAGCCGCTTGGCATTTGCAGAGATGGATGCAGTGAGGTATGGAGCCGTGTTTCCGGGCAAAGGGGCCCACTGAACAGAGTTTCTCATGGGGGGGGGACTCCCTTTATCCTATCAATCTCCATTTGCCTGTCTATATCCCCTGCTCTCTGCAGAACCTCCCTCATAAGTACTGCGGGGGGCTTATGCGCCAGGTACTCCGGAGATAGTCCCATTGCTTGGAGATGAGCCTCCACCTTACTATGCCATGGGCTGATGTAAGCATCCCTACTGAGTTCCTTTAGGATCTCAGACCCTTGGGCTGTGAACAATTTACACCACAGTTTGAGTGCCGCCTCAAATGCCATCTGCTGCCAGCCCCTTTGGTCCAACTCCAGCCTTGCTGCAGCATATGGGGTTCCCTTGGGATTTCCCAGTAATCCCATTAAGAATTTGGCCTGCATAGAATTCAGGTCCTGCATAATGAAGGTAGCCCAAAGCATGTCTGCCTTGTTGGGCAAAAAGATTGAAGATGGCACGGGCGGGTCCTTTAGCTGCAGTCAGGCTATTAAGGATATGATCCTTACGTGTAAGCGACCTATGAAACAAAATCCCCAGGTATTTGAATGTTGTGACCTGTTGGATCTCCTGTGCACCTACAGCCCAGCGATGCATTTTCCTTCTGTTTGAGAAAACGATTTTCGATTTCTGATGGTTAAGAGTTAATTTGCTAATTTCACAAAATTCAACAATGCTTTTTAATTGCCTAATTAAGCTGATACGGGTCTGCGACAGCAGTACCACATCGTCCGCATAACAAAGGCATCCTATTGGTCTATTCGCAAGTTTTGGAGGAAAGCAATTTGAAGTAGCCATCTTAGGGATAAATGAATTTAAATAGAAATTAAAAAGAAGTGGAGCAAGGACGCAGCCTTGTCTGACTCCAGAGCAGGTACGAACCGGTGAGGTCACATGGCCCTGAAGATCTATCCTCACCCTCAATGTGGAATTTGAGTACAGAATACGGATCAAAACCAGCAACCTTCGGTCGACAGAGGAATCCTGCAGCCTAGTCCACAGAATCCCCCTGTCGACCGAATCAAAGGCAGCCTTAAGATCCAAGAAGGCCGCATATACAGATCCATTCTGTGCTCTATACTTTGCAATCAAGTGGTATAAAATAAAACATTGCTCTATGGTGGAGCATCCACATTGGAAACCTGCCTGCTCTGGAGCAAGAACCTTCTCTTGCTGCATCCAGTCTGTGAGCTTATCTAACAGATGTTTTGCATAAATTTTCCCAATGACTGACAAAAGACTGATGGGCCTGTAGTTAACTGAATCCTCCTTTCAGCCCTTTTTAAAGATGGGAACCACTAAGGCTGAGGTCTGGATAGATGGAATCCTATGGCTGTTATCTATATCTGTGAAAAGCTTTGCAAGTACAGGCAACCACCAATCTTTATGCTGTTTAATAAAATTAATATGAATCCTATTGGGACCAGATGCCTTGTAACTTTTGAATGAATCTATCCGAGCATCAACCTCCTGCTCCAAGACAGGAGGCCAAAAGGGCACTGCCTTAAATTCATCCCAGTTCAGGAGCTCCCCATCCTGGGGGCCTTTCCCAGTCTGATAGAGAGCAGAAAAATGTCTCACCCAGCTCTCCGGTGCAATTGGAAAAATTTTCAATCTAGGGCCAGGATCGACCGTAAAGTTTACTAATCTCCAAAATTCTTTAACATCCTTCAAGTCTGAAGCCTGAAGTAGATCCAGCCACTTAAATTCCCAATACTGCCTTTTCTTATTCTTAACCAACTGTCTGTATTCCCTGTACTCTGGTGGCATTTTAGAAACGAAGCCTTGCCTGTATTTGCTATAGGGAAGCTTCAAGTTAGTTCTAAGGGACCGACAGTCCTCGTCAAACCAGATTTTGTGTCTCCCAATATGAGGGGCCTTAGTAGTATTTCCCAATGCCTGAGAGCATTGGCCCAAATAAGAGTCAATTGACTAAAGATGTCCACCGTATTTTCTGAGTTATCGGATTGAACCAACAAATCTCTAAGACTGGTGATATCCGGCTGCTGGATCAAGGCCGCCACCCTGGACGCCATATCCAGGGCGGTGCTTAACAAATTACTAGCTGCTCTAATGAAGGAGATGGAATAATGCCAGGAGCTGCATCATATTGGTCACAAACTAGCATGAGATTAAGTGGGAGATGATCTCCCAACAACTCCGTGCCAATACAAAAATCAATAATATACTGGAGAACTGGGGAGGAGACCATAATAAAATCAATTGTACTAGAGCCCCTGGGCCCCACATTGGTGGTAAATTTCCCCTGACGGTCCCCAAAGCTGGGTCCATTAAAAAAATGGAGATTATGGGCAACAGCTAATTTTGCCAACCTAATCCCATAGGCATTAATTTGGAAATCTTTGGAAACCGTTGTCTTAAGGACCTCTGTAGGTGGCAAGGAGGACATATCGCAAAATGGGCCAAGGGCTGAGTCATCCCCTCCAATCCTGGAGTTAAAATCCCTAGTGAGAATTAATAAAGCCCCTGGGTTATCAGAACGCACCTGGTCAATAAATTGATCCAAAAGATTCCAACTATTTTCCCTAAAAGATCCCGCATTACATGGAGGCAAATACACAGTAATGATGATCCATTTTTGAGACCCCAAGGTGGAGGCAAAGCCAAGTGCAAGTTGGGGAAGCGAGACAAGGACAAAGTCCTTAAACAGAGAAGGAAGGGCAATAAGACAACCCAGGCCTCCACATGCCCTCCCATATGACTTATATGAGACAGCTGGTAGACTATAAGCCATAAAACCATCCAAGTCTATTGGATGCTTGGCCCATGTTTCTTGCAGTAATATAATCTGGAATTTCTGCATAAGGGAAATAAAATCTGGGTCATCGGTACTATGCCTCGCCCACCCAGCAATATTCCAGGAGCAGAGTGCAATGCCCCCAGTCATAGGATCTGGAGTAAGTCATTGCACAGCAAGCTTCCTCGCATCCCCCTGACCACCGGACAATTCCAATGACTGATCCACTTTCACCGGTGTACTCTCTACAACCGCCTCGACAGTGCCCAAATCCTCCACCACCCCTATCTCCAGCAAAGTCTCCCCAGGGACACTCCCCTGGGTTTTATCCAGCCCGCTGGAGGGGACCCCAGTAGCCAGCATTGAATGTAAAGTGTGTGGTTCCCTCCCCAGGGAGACAGACCCAGACATCCGTGTAGAGGATGTTTGAGGGGGCTGACGGACCCCTGATGTATGGCCAAACAGTCCCCCAGCACCAGGAGAAAGGGAGACAGGCACAGCCGAAGGGCAGCCAGGTGCTTTGACTTGAGGTGTCAGCAAAGGCCTAATCACTGGATTAACAAATACCTTTTGGAAACAGATTCTCCAATTTGCAAAAAATTCCCTTATTGATAACAGATTATCAATTAAATGAATAGAGGAGAAATGTATTACCAACCGCTGTATCTTTAGGGTACATGATAAATAAGAAATGAGCAAAATATCCCTCAGCAGGAAGAAATAACCTAGAATATTCGACATATATTGCTGAACTTTATATTTAGAGTCCCAGCATAGAGTGACACTAAAAGGCCAAGATTCAATTATGAAAGCTAACACTTCTGGGTCAATTGTCAACCAACTCATTTCCCCAGAAACTGCATCCTTCCTTCTAGATGGAAGTACTGATGGCATAACTGCAGACCCTCTACTGTCTGAGGCACTATAAACAGTGGAGAAGATTTTGGATAATTCCGGGCTCTAGTCTCCATTGTTGGCTTATTCTTGCGTTTAGGCATAACGTAAGCCCTCCCCAACCAAGCCAACCAAAGATTAAAGGTTACCACATTCAATAATCTGATGGGGGCCCGTCACCAGAGTTCAGCAGAGCAAGAGTGCCTGACGCCTGTCCGGCACCTAAGGCCACGCGCACAAGGGTGCGCCCTTGTGCGCGATGCCTCATGGCACACTCCCATGGTGTGTGCCTAAGGCGCTGCCGTAGGCGGCACAGGTCTTTTATAGTTCCGGCGGTAGCCCAGCTGGCGATGATGCGGCCAGCTGCACAGGTGGGGTAGATGTCAATCGGTCCAGCAACAGCCTAGCGGGAGGTCTCAGAGGGCAACCCGGGGGGGTGGGGCTCTCCAAAACGGGCACAGGCGGTCAACAGGTATCACTCCTGGGACCCGGAGCCGCTCTCAACCCCCTGGACACTCTGCCATAGGTGGCACAGATCTTTTATAGTTCTGGTGGTAGCCCAGCTGGCGATGATGCGGCCAGCTGCACAGGTGGGGTAGATGTCAATCGGTCTAGCAACAGCCTACCAGAAGGTCTCAGAGGGCAACCCTGGGGGGTGGGGGAGAGGGGGCTCTCCAACATGGGTGCAAGTGGTCAACAGGAATCACTCCTGGGGTCCGGAGCCGCGCTCAACCCCCTGGACCAATTGGAGTAGTACTAATCAGCATATTTCACAATGTAAATTTCAAATTGTTTTAAGGTATTTTAATGAAAAAATTCTGCATAGATTAGTTCCTAACATTTTCAGATAAGGAACAGTTCTGGAAATCTAGGGGAGAAATTAGAGACTAAAACATTAAGAATAATGTATTTAATTAGTGGATTAAAGTTTATTCCAACATACAGTTTGGCTTCAAAATTATACCTAAATACACCATTCAGGTGAAAAAGTAATTGTTCCTTTTTGAATTGTGTCTTAATGAGAAAATCAAAGTTTTATAACTGAGTGTTGCTCTGAAAATTTCTTTCTAAAGTAGGTAGAACCAAGCCAAATCTAGACTCTGTTTTTCAACAACTTCCTGAAAATAATCCCTATATGAAATTATGTAGAATTAGTAGAATTTAATAAAGCTTCAGTGAGACTACTAGACTCCATTGGGTTTCATAGAGCTCCATTGAGCGAATAGACTCTACTGCAGTGGGACAAAGAGCAGGACCGGTAAAATGTTACCATGGTCTTGGTCCATAGAAGTAAGGAGGGGTGATGTCAAAATAATAGGGGTGGGAATTCCAGTTCTCCAGAGATCCGATATTGCCGGTATTTGGGTGTATCGGCTTAATCTGATAAATCCGATATTTACCTGTACCAGCATACCGGATTTTTAAAATGGCCGCGGTACTGGATTTTTCACATTGCGGCCATTGAAGTCAATAGCCGCAATGTAAAAAATCAGGTACCGTGGCCAATGTCAAAAATCCGGTATGCTGATACTGGTAAATCAGGTGCCTGGGAGATCCGATACCGGTGTATTCGGTATTCTCCCCGGTGTACCACCCCTACAAAATAGTCAAGAAGAAGATACAGCTGTGGAGACATGTAAACCGAAAACCTCTTTCTTTTGCGTCATCACTTGGCAAGAGGCAAATTTCATGCTGATTGGAGGAACCCGGGTCACCCCAGACCTGCTGGCCACTGATTGGAGGAACTCGAGGCAGCCATATTGAAAGGCTGTCAGAAATCCTATAAGACTTGTAGGATATTGTTGACACTAGAGGAAGATGCTTGGTTGCTTGCTAACCAGCATGCTGCTGGGCCAAGTGGGACTTAATTTTTTTCTGTCTCAGTAACTTTCTTTTCCAAAGTCTTTTATTTGTCATTTTTAAAACCGCTTTTCATTTTTAAAGCTACTTTAAGGCTACTTTTCTTTCTCTCCCCCTCCCCCCCCCCATCTTTATTTTTATTTTCATTTTAACTTCATTTTTCACTCTCTTCAAGCCATTTCTTTTTGCCCTAAAGTAAATAAAGTGTGTGTGTGTGTGTGTGGGGGGGGGGGTAGTTAGGTTTTTTAGATGGGTTTTAAAATGTTTGCTGCATTTTATTTGTTGTTTTTTGCTGTACACCGCCCCGAGATGCCATCGGCATGAGGGGGTGGCTAAGAAATATAAACAAATAAATAAATTAAAAAATTCTTTTCAAGCCATTTCTCTTTTTGCCCTAAAGTAAATTTTTTTTAAAAATTCCTTTCCTCATTTTTCAAGGGCAATTCTTACTTTTCTTTAAGATTTTGTCCCCAGGTGCAGACTTCTTGATTATATATATATAATATATAAATAAAAAAATATGGTTTCTTTTCAATTTTTCTTTTTAACTCTGTCTGGTGGGCAGAGTTCCCCTAAGTACTTTTCTTTTCCCTCCCTTTTTGGAGCTTCCATGCTTCTTGCCTGTTGAGGAGCCATTGCTAAACTTTGTTTTATATCTTTCTTTTTTCTATCTCTTATTTTTTTTACTATTTTTTTTACTTTAATTTTTATCAAGTCTTCAGCATAGTAGCAAGTTAACGTCTTATCTTCCCCAGCAGGACCCCACAGACCGTGGACAACTTTTTGGGACCTGTGATATCTCTGTGGTGAAATACATATATTCTTGGAGAATATATTTGTAATCAATAACCTTTTTGTGTGTACTTCCGTAGTGCTTTTATAGTAGTGTTTAAGCCAGTATGGCAGGGCAATAAATTGTAGTATTTTAATCATAATAATTGTCTAATGTGACCTTTTTGGTAAGGAAACTTAAGCTTTCCTACTAAGATCCTTGACCCCATGGTGGAGCTAATTCCTGGGAGAATCTCGGGGTAACAGGGCGGGGGTGCTTAAGGAGTGTGCTCAGGGGGTCTGGGTCATAGATCGATGCCAGTGATAGGGAAATTCTATGGGCCTGGAACAATGATGGAATTTGTAAGAGAGTGAGAAAAGGGGTGGAAGACCCTTCTTGTCTTGCAGCTGCCTCCCTATGAAAGGCTTGGGCAGAATATATGCTAAGCCTGACCCTGATGGGTGGGATTCGTTAAATTCTCTTGGGCTTAAGTCAAACTATGGGAAGAGTGAGTGTCTTTAGGACAGTCCACTCAGGTTTCCAAAAAGGTGGGCAGGAGGCATCTTGGATATAGTGTACAATTAGCTTCATGGTGGGAAAAGTATGGTTCAGTAAGTAAACAGTTTTGTGGTTCAACAGAGGAAAGCATAACACAAGCTATTATCTGGAAGTTAAAATTGGACAAACTCAAGATTACCATTTTTAACAAGGGGTGTGGGTATGACAAATCATTGGTTCAGACTGGCCCAGGGAGAGGGTGGATTCATCATAGTTTCTGGTCTCCTCATCTAGACTAGATCTGAAACATATTCATGATGAATATCTTATTCAACGATTTCACTTGTTTGGAACAGGGTCTAGTGAAACAGATATAAACTGCTATTCATCCCCCTGCATCCTTTTGATGATCGTTTTGGTTTATTGGATTGTTTCCTTCTGTTCTTTGATCAGTTTGGTTTGGCTATTTGGATGAGCAACTAAATATCTGACCTAAATGACCAGAAATCCTGGAAAAGTCAGAACAGCCAAAACAAAATGTCTGAATATACAGATTAACAGAGTTTTGGGTGCAAATATTTATTCGGATTGGTATCTGAAAATGCAAAGAATATTTGTGGGTTCAAAAGTGCCTACTCAGTGTTTTTGAAAGGGATACTTCTATCAGGTATCCTGTATTGGGTTTCGTATAGTAGTAATTGGAGAAAATTTAAGTGTACTGTTCAGAAAGCCAAACATAGATGATCAGTGGTTCCTTCTGATCTTTAAAATCTGAAAACATGCAGTTGGTTTGTGTTGTACTATGGCATATGACTTTAAGCCATGCTGACATTGAGAAATGCACCTGGGAGGCAAGGAAGTGTTGTCTCAGATGGATAGCTGCTTATATGAGTGCTAACCTTGAGGTCAGAAATACGCACTGTAGCTGTGAATAGGCTCTGTCTGGATGCAGGCATTTCCTCATTCCCACTCACAGGAAAGAGGCTGTCTCTTCTTCTGTGTTCTTAATTATTACTTGTTTGCATGATTCTTCGTTGGAAGACTTTCCTAAGTGCCTTTCAGAGTCTCCATTTGTATTCTACATAAATGTCAAACACTTCCCCCAATGTAGTTTTTGCATTGGGTGGTTTGCAAACAATATCTAATGTTACTTTCTCTGAGTTAATTTTTCTGGAAAAAATATATTGAAGCTATCTACCACAGCGTACTTTCTCTCTCATCAGGGTTAGCAAAAGAAAAACTACATTTTTGGGGTGGGGGTCTAATCTGGTTGAAACTGGCTTAGCTTAATGGGGTTGTTAGTGTAGGATGGTTTAAATGGTTGAATCCGCAGTAGTCAAAACTGTCAAACCCTGCTCTCGATATACATTGACATTTTCCCCTGCTGCAAGTCAAGGGGGAGACCTTGACAATCTACCATGAGGCAAAAAGATACTAGTTGATCTCATTAGACAGAGGGCTAAGATCTGCACTGAATCATTTCAGAATTGGGTAATCTGAATGCCTTTTCCTCATAAAGATCTATTTTATCAGTGTCCGCATAAGAGACTGCATAAATTGTTGCCTGTAATGTTTGGATTCTCAGTGATTCAAGTCAAGAGCCTGTGTGCCGGTACATAGGAAAAACAAACCCTTCAGACCATGCTTGAGAGTCCCAGAGGGACTAGACTCTCTTCCTGTTTCTCCCCATTCAGAGCACGGAGATTCAGGAGAATGTATTGTGTGTTAAGTAACTTCTTGCACGTGGACCTCTTGCAGGATGAAATATCCTAGTTCTGTGGAGGATCTAGATAAAATGGAAATAAAAAGAAAATCCTAGTCTTCATGATACTTTTCTTAGCTTTCTAAAACAAATCTATGTTAAGCTCAGTGTTTTGCCCTTTTGTTGTTTATCTTGCGACATTCTTCTGTAGGTCAAGTCTGTAGATTTCTTCCTGATAACATGAATTCAAGTGTAAGACTTTTTCCTTTTGATTGTCAGGTTTTCTTTTCCCATTAAAACATGCATGACTTTTTGTGAATGATTTAGTATAGAAGGTGCTGATTAATGTACTCATCAAGCCAGAAGAATGGACAGTGCTAAAATGAGTACTTAATTTATTACCTGCAATTTTGAATACCCTATTGAGTACTCACCAGGGTTACCTGGGTACCAATCAGGAACCTGAATAATCGGTAACTTCTGATACAGTTTTTTCCCCCTTCCAATTTCCCCATTAGCAATTGGTATATCGGGACTGAAAAATTAGGACTGGAAGTTGACTTTTGAGGACAAAAGAAGATAAGTAGGTGTTGGAAATTCATATTCTGGGACATTGGGTGCCTGAATGAAGTCACAGTTGTGTACTGTTTGGTACCTGACGTTGTCAGGTTGATTCAGGTAACGTAAATTCGTAGGGTAAGTTACCTGATCTTCTTTTGATCTGCTTTTGAAATTTGTACTCCATCTCCTTTTCAAAAGGGAGGGTTTGGATGAATACTACTTTATACTGGATCAACTGGGTATTTGACAAGCTATCGCATAGCAAGTGTTGAAGGACTGAGAAGCAAAGGTCAATACCTAGTCCGCCAATGACCAGTCAATCTGAGAGACGTGTTTCCACAAGGACATTTCCTTCAGATCATTTTCTTTCTAAAATAATGCACCCTAATGCAGCTGGCAAGTGGCTTTGGCTAAAATAGTAGCAGCTTGCTACTCAAGGAAGACCTGAATGAAATCATTGTTCATTTTTTAATGTTGTTTTTTTTTAATATATATATAAAGCTCCTGAAGGCCAACGTTTGTTGTGAAAATATGGCATACTTCTGAAGTCCACCCTGCCTTTGAAAAATTTATGCTTCAGGTTTTACGGTGATGGGGTTGAAAACCGAAGTGAAACCCACTTTGTTGGCATTGGAGCTCTTGAGTGTGGCCCATTTCCCCCCCCCACACACACACACACTTAATGTTGGCATGTTAAAGCTAATATGGCTAGAGAAGAAAGTCTAACAGCCTTCTCCTCCACTACTTGACCTTTTCTCCTACTGCTAAGGCTTACACTAGGCAGCAATTAATCCTGCAAGAAGAGGTACTGACTTCAGCATACACTTATAAAGACCGATGGCAGGAAAACAACCCTCACCCCTTGTTCCCATTTCCAATATGTAAGCAAACGCAGTGCAACAATTAGGAGACTTATGAAAGGTGTAACGTGCTCGGTCACGTATATTTGTACCGTAAGGCTTAAAGACATTCTTTGGAACTCTGGCAAGGTAGCACTGAGCACTACCTTTTAGAGTACTTTTGTCCGAGAATCCTGGAACCTGTTACAGATAGCGGTAAATCTAGCCTCAAGATATCCTGTCACAACAAAGCAGCAATTAAATTATCTGAACTTCCAAATAGTCTTCTGACAAAATCAAAATTAAGGCAACTAGGCAATGGAGGTAGGATTTTATATGGCTCAGAAACTGGTCAAAACTCAAGAGGAGGTGTGGTGGGTGAATCCAGCCTTGTGGTCTTTTTACAGCTCATGGATAGCCACCAAACGGCCCCTGGAAGATCTCCGATAACTCTACTAGATGTGGCCCAACAGCTATGGGCGGGGGGCATAGCTCAAGTGGTAAGAGTGCATGTTTTGCATGTACAAGGTCCCAGGTTCAATCCCTGGTATCTCCACTTCAGAATCCCTGGTAGCACGCCTGGGGAGGCCTCTGCTGGGGGCTAGGAGTGGTCTTGGGTAGCATGCCAGGATGGCCTCTGCTGGAGACCGTGGATTTGGACCTGAATTTGAAAGCCCTGCTGCCGTGTTCAGGTTGTGACAATACTGGGCTAAGATGGACCATTGGTCTGACTCCGTTAGGCAGCTTAGTTTAGTTTAGACACACTCCACAGTGTGTGGACTGCTTGTCAGTGGCCAGATGGCTGCAGAGTGCTGCTGGGTTGGTGCTGCTGTGTGTTGTATAGGCAACCTGACCTATGTAGGTGCCGCAGAGCCCTGCTGGGCTGGAGATCTGGCCCCCATGTGCGAAAGATTCATCACCCCCAGTCTAGAGAGAGAAAATACAGGATAGGAATAAATGTATCCTTTTTCACCACAGCAAGAGGGAACAGCGAGGGGGCTACAGAAATCCACAACATCAGTTGTATAGTTATGAATGGTGTGAAAATGGGAACAGACAGGACAATTACGAAAACTTGCATGACAGCGTGTAAATGGGTCAGCACCCCGGGCCCTTGACCCCGCTGTTCCCCAAGCTCACCTGGCCTATCTTGTCCATTCCCAGTGGCTTCTATGGTGCTCCTTGCAATTCACGGTCTTCCTCGCAGCCCAGTCCAGTCAGAGTTCCCACTCCTGGCCATCCTGGTGAGCCTCCTGGGATGTCTGCTCCAAGTTCTCGCCACCTCCACAGCTGCTTCTCATTTCCAGCTGTCTCTAGCTCCCCACCAGCTGACCATTTGCTTGCTGCTCTTGGCATTGACAGCACCATGTCAGTTTTGACTGCTTTGGTCTCCCAGCTTGTGCCGGTCTCACAAACGCCTCTCTGCACTTTTTCTAGCCACGTTTTCCTCCCTACTGGCCTTGATCTTTCCTTGGGCCCCCAGGAGCCCCCCTACCACCCACGAGGGGCGATTTCCCTACTTGCTCAGTAATCTCTCCCTTGCCATCATCTGGGCTGAGTGGGCTTGTTTGTTTCATTTTCACCTTTTATTTGTACCCTGCACTCTTGCCTACAACGACTCGAGGCGGCTTATGTGGGCAAGCATCTGTTGGAGGGTCCCAGAGGCGGTGCTGAGATCATCTCAGCAAGCAAGATTCCCCCCCTCCATTTGACAAAGAACAGTGGCTGGTACTGGGGGCGGGGTGTGGCAGTTGGCCAGCCAGGGGCCATGGAACATTGCTTCCTTCCCCCCCGCCCCTTGTGGGATTGGGGCCTGGGGAGGGCTCTTTCCGGGCCACTCCCCATAACACCAGGGGCAGCTGCCGGTCGTGCCAGAGGCGCGTGTCGGGGCATGGCTCGAAGGGGCACAATCAAAGGGGCCTGCCCTTTGGTCATGCCCTTCAGTCGGGCCTGGAGGTTGGGATGGAGGGGTTGCTGGTGGGGTTGCCCAATGTGAGGTTTCTACTGGTGAAAGTTGTGAGGAGGCCTTCCTCTCCCCCTGGTGAGAGAGGGGTGGGACTACCCCTGGTGGCAGCAGGGGATGGAAGGAAGGATGGTTTGATACTGGTAGAGTGGGTATTGGTGGTGGTTATTATTGAAATGTTAAATGGGAGGGTAGGGTTTTCTTGTGTATTATGATGTATTTGGTGTTGGGTTTCCCGTGTGGGATAAAAACCGAATATTGTATTTATTATTGATGTGAGCCGCCTCGAGTCGACTTTGGTTGGGAGAGTGCGGGGTATAAATTAAAGATGAAATGGGGAAAAAAAATGTGGATCATGCTGGCCAGTAGGGATGGGACACTGGACAAAATTTCAGTTTGGGTCAATTTCGNACCAGAGTTTTAACATTGCGGTTTGTCCCCCATTGAAAAACTGCAATGTTAAAGATCCGGTACAAAAATCAGTGCAAAAGATCAGATAGTAGTGAAACTTCAGATTAATCCAAAATGGCGATTTTTCAGGTACTTTCGGTTTTATCTGAAACCGAAATTCCCATCCCTACTGGCCAGTATCTTAAAGGCCCATGCCCAAGAGCAGGGCCGGTACCTTCCGTGATGCTACACAGTGATTTTTGGTTTGCTAGTCTACTACCAAGGAAGCATAGAGTTTTGAGAAACCAAATCAAAACTAGGTCTGATGCCACATGAAATTGAGCGTTCACTAATTCAAGGGCAATGCAGATTGCAAAGGGTACATCGCTGGTGCTATATACATTAATAATTAACTACTAGTGCAGAGCGTCGCAAACTGTGGAGTCACGCTACCTATGAATGAGGTTATGATATTGGTTATTTGCTTTGCTTTGTATGTCGTCGCTCTCTAGGATCACATAATTATATTAAAGTCACAAAATAGGGTCATGAAGGTGAAGACTTTAAGAACTACTGTACTGAATTTGAAAACTGTGGAATTGAGGGAAAAGTGCACAGTTCAATCCATGTAGAACCTCACCCCAGTGTGCTGAAGCAGTCAGAAACCCCACAAAATATATGGCTGTTTAGGGACTAGGTGGGAAAATACTGAAAAATTACAATGGACAACAGCCAAAGTTGGCATGATAAATCCATGGCAATCCTAATTAGCAGAAAAGTTCCAATAAGGACAACACAAATGGTTAGAGGCATAGAAAGACTTCTCTATGAGGGGAGATGAGCAGAAATGAATGAGGCAATTTCATACAGGTAGATGAAATAATTGCCTGTATCAAGGTCACAGAAGAGGCACTCTTCTTTTAACCACCTTCATGGGTGGGGGTGGGCAGGGGGGGAAGAGACATTCAGCAGAACGGAACGATTTAAAGCAGAGAATAGGACATAGCTGTTATGTATAATTAGCCTGTGAAGCTTCTTGCTACAGTGCACCATTGATACCCCCAAAGGGTCATGCTAGGACTACATTTTTCTTTGAATGAATGCAGTTGTTTAGAGAAGATTATTTCTGAATCACTCTTGGCTCTATAGAGTTGAAATTTCTAGCACCAGGAGGAGGAGGAAGATGTCCTGTTCTTTGTCACCAGAGGAGCAACTGAGGAACACTGGGACAATTGAAGATGGCTTGTTTGGAGCAACTGGGAGCATGCTGCTGCCCTTCTAAAATCTGGACTGTTGCGGCACCGTGCAAAGACCTTGGAAGAAAATAAGAACAGGCTGTTGCTGATGTAATTTTGGTTTTGGCATGGAAGACTCGTGCTTGAGAGAGAGAGGCGTGTGCTTATGCAATCTTGTTAGCATGTGCTATCCTGCCCAAAGGCGTCCTTTTAAAAATGTTTTGCCTCTTGAACTGATTTGGCTTCTTTTGTGAGATAGTGTGTTTGTGACCATGAAAGACTCTGTCCCTTTCCCCTCCCCCTTTTACCTCTTCAGTTCCCTATATGCTTGCTAGTGTCTGGACACCATGCTGTTGTTTGTTTTTTGATTTCTATATAAAATGGATGTTTTGGGATGATACAAAGCTTCCAGACTAGTGTTGGCCAATGCCATAGCCAGCCAGAGCTTTTTCAATAGGCACCTGTAGGTGCTGAGGATCTTTGCCAGGCATTTGGGTGTCCCCATTCCAGGAGAGCTCATGCCAGGAGATTGCTGCTGCCTCACTGGTGGGCTTTCAGATGAAGCAAGGTGTTGAGTAGGGACGTGCAATTCATTTAAGTTCTGTTACTAGAACAAATTTGTCCACATTCATTTTAGTAACAGATATCTAAAATGGATGTGAAAGCAAACAAAAATTTGTTTGAGCACAGTAGTTTTCATACAACCCCCATTCCCTATGCAGCCTGCTGGAAGGCTGCAAAACAGTCAGTGGGGAGGGGGAGCAGTCACAAGACAGTCAGGAGATATGACACCCTGTTGCAGTTGTGTTCCCAACTGCCCAGTGCCTGCCTTCTGTTACTTCTACCTCTACTGTCCCCAAGCCACCCTGGGGCACTCTCTGCAAGTTGAACCCCCCATTTCCCTTTGGGGTGCCAAAGCCAGAGCCTGCCTGCTGCCACTCCTGCCCATTTTTGTGTCTGTCATATGTTCTGTCCTCCTGGGTTGCTCTCTGCAAATTGAGCCCCCTGTTGCATTTGAGGTGCCAATGCCATATCCTGCCTGTTGCCACTGCTGCCTGTCTGTGGGTCTTGCTCATATGTCCTGTCACCCTGGGGGCACTCTCTCCAAGTTGAAGCCCTGTCATACTTGGGGCAACAGCAAGTCTCCTATTATGCCCAGTGCCTGCTTCTTCAGTGCCTGGTGCTTGCTGCCTGTCACTGTTTGTCTACTCCGCCCTGGGTCTGCCTGCTATGTTGCACTCTCTCTCTGACATTTCTGCCAGAACTGTTTGCACGTTTGGGGAAGGGAAATGTCAGAGGGCCAAAGCAAAACTGCTATTTAACTGAATGGAAGAGTTGCAAAGTGAATCCTGTTGAAAACAATGGGAAACTAATTTAGTAACTAAAACAAATTTAGTTTAAACAGAAAATGAATACAGAGACAATTTTGTTAAAAGACTAATTTAGAATGAAAACAAAGTGGGTTTCTGCTGCACACCCCTAGTGTTGAGGCCTGCCTGCCTTCCTGTTCCCAGAACTGGTGCCACTGCTGCATACTTCCCATTTAAACATCTCCCCCCCCCCATGCCATTTAGGAAGGACCGTCGTCCTATAGGGTGCTGAATTCCAGTGGGGTCAATTCCAAGCCACATGCGCACTTCCATGCACACATTCATGGTAGGCCCCATGCTGTGTGTGCACGCGCACACCGTGTGTGATTTGTGTGCCAGTCCACGGGACTTGGAATCGGCCCCACTGTCCCTCTTTCAAGAGAGAGAGATGGAAAGACCAGTATACAGGTCTCTGGCACCTCTTTCTTGGTTGCATACCAGGGAAAGCACACGAAGAGGGACGATGCTCTCCTGCTTATCATTTCACTTAATTTCATACCAGTCCATCTCCCCATTGTTGTCCTCAAGTGCTTTTTCTGGCAGGCAACCAGGAAAGAGTTCAAGCTGGAGACTTGCATTCCGCTCTTTCTCTTTCCTAGAAGAGGGACAGTAGAATTCAGCACCCAAAGAGGGACTAGGCCTCCTTAACGGGATGATCGGGAGGTATGCTCTTACTCCCTGCGCTATTTGTGGGTGGTGGTTTCTCTACATTGTGAAACACTGAATTAAAGGGCCCAGCCCTGAAAATGCAGCTATCGTGTGCGTTGCTTAACTCTCCCAGATATCCTCAATGAATGTTATTCCCAGTAGTAAGCGTGTGTAGACCGTATGTTTTGTAACCATGCAAAATGCGTACAGAAAGAAAACTGGCCATGCTGAGTTGTGAGGAAGGAAGGAGAGGGGAACAATGGTAAGAGAATAGGAAACACAACTCCACAAAGAGACTTCGGCTAGTGCTGCTAGGAAAGCTGTTGATAAAGAGCTTGTTTTTATCAGCCATATTTTGACCCGTAACAGGTTGGTTGGGGTGGGTGGGCGGTGGTGTATGGGTGTGGGCACATGCGCAACCAAAGTTGATGCAGAAAACCAGCGGATGAAGATGAATCCTTAAAAATGAAACTGGCCAGTGCAGCTTCATGGCGTTCACTGTAGTAAGGCTGCAAGATTAAAATTTCAAAACT
>QEPC01014402.1:1838935-1867451 GCA_003113815.1 Sphenodon punctatus | reverse complement strand
CCGGCGGCTGCGGGGACGCCGCGGCCGCTGGTGCTGGGGGGTGGGCTCGCCTCTCAGTCTGTTTTTAAACAAAAATCCAGGCTGGGCAGGGTGGGTGGGGGGTGTCCCCCCTTCCACCCGCGCAGCCTGGACTCGGGGAGGTTTTTTTTTTTTTTTAAACTTGGGGCTTTAAGTTTTTACATTGCAGCCATTTTAAAATGGCTGCAATGTAAAGAATCCGGTACCCCAGACCGGATTACCGGGTCGAATCCGATAATGCCGGTACGCCCGGTACCGGCATTATCGGATACCGGATTTTACCGGTTTCCCGCCCCTACTTTACATTCATGTTGCCAGTGTTTATGCTCTTTCGTATTATTTTCATTGGGACTAGCCATCCATTTCTTAAAGGATGCCTTTTTGGCTCTAATAGTCTCCTTCACCTCCCCATTTAGCTATAGTGGAAGACTGTCTTCCTGCTTCCTTTTTTAACTTGCTGGATGCATTTAATCTGGGCTTCCAGAAAGGTGCTTTTAAACAGTCTCCATGCCTCTTGTAAACTTGTAGCCCTTGCAACTGGGCTTTTTAGTTTCTTTTTAACTAGTTTCCTCTTTTTGTCATAGTTTCCTTTTTTAAAGTTAAATGCTGCCGCTGTACTTCCCCCCCCCCCTCACTCCAGAAATGATGTAAAATGTGATCATACTATTCTGTTGATGATTTTTTTGTTGTCTACAACTGTCCAAGTCATTTCTCCTGAAGTCCGCCATGACCTCTGATTTTGCTAAATGCATTTAAGAAAATTCAGTGCAAAAATAAGCCATATAGTGTGAAAAATTTCATATTGCACTAATTACACCCCTTCCCTTCCTCCCGTCAAACCCACTTCCTCCATCAGGCTTTCCTTAGCTCCTCACCCACGCAGATTGCTCACAAATGCTTCCTTTCCTGTCCTTCCATTTTCGGTTCCCTTCTTTCATGTAACTAAGCTAAGCACGTGCACCTACGACATCTCAACTTCATGGATGTGTCTCTTTCTCCTTATGTTCTCCTCCACCTTAATTCCCCTCCCTTGTGTTGTTCTAGATTGTTACCTTCCACAAAAGGGACCTGTTTCTAATGAATGATTACTTGGTGCCTGGTACATTTTTGGTGATATATAAATACATTATTATTTCATTGGCATTTAATGGAAATCTCAAAGTGTTTCTCAATTTAATTGAAGCCAGCAAAGAAGGTGCCATCTATTCTATTAGAATGTGTCAGCAACAAAAAAAAAACCTCTCACGGCCAGATGTACTAAGACACTAGCAAAAAATTCAGTTTGGTGCTGCTGCTTGTAATGATATCTGGATTTAGAGAGAGTGATAAAATGAACTTTAGTAAGTACAGAGCTTCATCATGCTGACCACAAGCAAGGGTTTGAGAAGAAAACCAGACCTGAAATGAGACCCAGCTCTTGGGTTTTTTTCCCTTTCCTTATTTCCATTGGTCAACAGCAGTCATGGCGTGTGTTGTTTCAGGCTCTAATCGGTGGCTGCTTGAATGTGTGATTTGTTGTTTCTCACCATGCTAAGAATTAGCCATGGCCTTGAGTACATTTTAGAGTATGTGGTTAAGTAGCTATCTTGAAAATACCCATATTAGGATGAATTGCAGAACGTTTGTACCACCGTTTCCACTCTCTTTCGAGTTTCTTCCTGTTGTGTATTGTCCCTTTCTCCCATATCAATGGGTTTATTTCTGCTCATTTGTCCCACACCCCGAAAAGAAGACACAGACACCATTATTGTGGGGTAAATTAGGCCGCACCAAGCCTTATTAGCCCAGTCGGGGGAGGAGGGGGCTGTGCCCCTCCGGGTCCTGTCAACCATAATTATTAACTGATAACTCAACTATAGTAAACTTAGGGCGGTCTGATGTTCCTCAGTACCGCAACAGGCTAACTATAGCTGCCGCAATGTCATGCCTGCCCGGCCGCCCCCAGCCAGATCAGGAGGCCGTTGTCTACCGTGACCCAAGGAAGGAAGTGAGCACAGCCCGCGAGGAGCCTGGACTGCCCCTGTCCTAGGGCCCCGCGACCCGGCCCCCCTTCTGGGTCCTACGTGATGCTGGCCGGGCAAGCTCTAGCATTCACGTGGACCCCATCTCGCCAGGAGATGACCTGGCAGCAGACTATCCCTACCATCTAACTTAACTAACTCGCAGGACCCCTGCGGTGCGACAGTTATCAATCTCATTCATTCCCTTCCCGCCTGTAGCCAAAAGGCCCCTTCGCCGGCGCAATGGCGGCGACGGGTATTTGGCAAGCCCCCATCATGAGAGGGGGCTCAGACCGGAAGTTGCGAGGACACAGCAAGCACGTTAGAGTGCGCCTTGCTGGGGAAGGAGTGCCCGCTCCAGAGGGAAGTGCATGCGCAGTGGCGACGCGCTGAAGATCTGAACGGACCCTGCTGTTTGTAGGAAGGGTGGAGCCGTTCTGGCCTCTTGGAGCGGCATTCGGACCGGGAAGTGTCTGAAGCAGCCCCACCCACCTCACCTCTCGCACTGTGGTTAATACTGGTTGCCATTACAGAGCCGAAGGGGAATTTTAGCGTCTAGCCTAATTCAAGGGTCACTCGTTTTGCCCCTTCAACAGTGCAGAATAGGCAAAAATAGGTTGATTTGGCATAAGTAATTGGCATTTATCTTGATTATAAATAAACATTAATTCAGAATATAAGGTTGAACAGGTTTTATTTGAATGATAAGCACTAATTGAAGCGAATTTGCAACTGGAACAATAGAATTGGTAATAATAAAAGGTAATAATTGTCGCACTCAGCGGGGGTCCAGTATGCTATAGTAGGCTAAATAGGTTAGAATATGATAAGATGAGTCCTCTCCTTAAGAGATGGGGAGGTGGCACCCACTGCCAGGCAGAGGCAGCATGCACTGGGGTTATCCCCTAGGAGGGGTACTGCAGTTGGGTCAGTAAGTACATGCACTATCTGCTGGCTTAGCGGGTAATACCTCCTTACTCAAGCCCACAGTTGGGATGCTCCCCCTTTCGGCCAGAGCCAGGGTGCTGTCGATGGGGAGCTTGTTTGAGGGGCTGACACGGGAGGGCACATCCCGGTCAGTACCAAGTTAATAAGAATTTATAGTAGCTAGCATACTGGACCCATATTAGTGGAGCAATCACCCACCGTCTTTTGATAAAGTGAATAAAGAATGCGGCCAGTTTTAAACCAACTTTCGGTCTCGGTCTCTCATTGGGGGGTGTGACGACAACTGAATCAACATTGTAGGAAGACGAAAAAGCCAGCCAGGACTTAAGCCAATTGTTCTGGTAGTCAAAATTCCTTCCTGGCCCTGAACCCAAGTTCAGCGACCAGTGCTACCCACAGTGCAAAAGGGGAGGGTGGGAGGGGGTGTTCTTTATCCACAGTGGGAGCATGCCTCCTGGCCCTGCTGTGCAAAAAATCCACCCTGGGGGGTGGGGGGAGTTGCCTGCCTCGCCTGCACTGCCCCGGCGCTCCCCGCTATTGTGGGCCCCGAATAGGGTGTGTGTGTGTGCTGGGGTTCCAAAAGTCTTTAGCTTTTGGCGCTATCGTGCCGAGAACTGATTCCTCAGGCCCTTTTCCTGCCACTACCGTCCTCCAGTGCACCCCACCCAACGCGAGTGTTGTGAACATGATGCTCATTGGTTGCTGCCCAGGCACGGAATGACGGGATCCGGGTCCAAAATGGTGGCTGAGAGCTCCCGCTCATCGCGAGAGCTCGCTTCGCGTCGCTTTTCTCATGTGCCGTGCGCCCCCCCGCCCTACGTGACTTCTTTTCTGCAAGGGGAGGGACAATAGCCACCGCCCTTCGAGCCGCTCCCTGTGCTGAGGAGGGCCGAACCTTCTAAGCAGCCAATTCACGCAGTTAGAGACACATGCTCCTCCTCACTAGGCTTGCAGGGTGCATTGCATTGTCCTGGACTTGCCTGGAGTCTGCTTCCCCAGTGCCACACTGCTGCTCTAAAGCCCATCTACCATCTCTGTTCTTGTTACTGGTTCTGGCCGAAAAGCTGGTTCAGCTGGGATTCAGAGTGCATTCACACCTTCGTGTCTGGGCTGGTCCGCAGATGTTTTGGTTGCAGGAGAAAATCCGGAAGCCAAAGCATGCGTGGGATTTGGCCGGTGTGAAAGCTCCCCACGTGCGGCTTTGCCGGCTGACACCCAGAAGAGTGCAGAGTAGGGAAATCCAGTTCTGTACTCTTACGGAGCGGGGGGGAGGGGAGCGGAGCTTTCACACCGGCCAAACCCCATGCATGTTTTGGCTTTTGGATTCTCTGCTGGAGCCAAAAACATGCCCGGACCAGCCTGGACATGAAGGTGTGAATGTGGACCCAGTCTGTGTTGCTGACTCCAGTTCTCTTCCGCGAGACAGACAGACAAACTTGCATACTCTCACTCTTAGCCAAAACAAAATGGAGTTTCTCCTGTCTCCTTTCCCACTGCTTGCCTGCTGGGAGAGAAGTCATGCATCATGGGTTTCTCTTCTCAGTAGCTGATAGGCTGCAACAGAGCAAAGTCTACTGGGAGTTCTGGGTCTCTGACTGCTCTAAGGAGTCCCTCCATTATATGAGCCTTCTCAGACATGGACTTCTGTCCATTGTGAACAGGTCATGGCTAATAATTGAGGGGTGGAGGCCAAAATACCTGGACTGGCCTGTCACCCTTGTCCATAGACTATTCCAGACTGGGGGTGCTTTCCTCTGTGGCTGAAAAACGAGCTTGTTTGTTAATCTGATTTTTAAAATGCACCTTAAAATATGAAGTTCCTCATTGCCAAGTTACCTTTTTGTCCGTATGTCTGTTTTCCACGCATATTTAAAGTGTGCAAACTTGCATTTATGCATGCCTGTTCCTGCGTGTATATTCTATGCTTTCCTATGCATTTCTGCCAATTCAAAGCAATTGGTTCGTCCTGGCAAATGAGTCAGTTTGAACTGACGTGCTTCTTCCTCGGCCATTCTCCCCGAGGGTTATAAAAGCGGAGTCAGGAAGCAGTGTCACGGGTTGGAGGTCCACGACAAACAGCATGAAAAACAGGCCTTTCTGGCTTTTGGAGAGAGGAATCTCTTGCCTGATGTCTATGTATTTCTGATCCCTCTGGAAGAATAATGGATGGTTCTGCGCATTGCCAGCAGTGTTGACGTACCATGTTAAAGATGGTGCATCTTTTGCATGGTCAGTCTTTGAACTATTCCCACATGCTAATTCTATGCATGAGAAGAGAAGACGGAGAGGGGATATGATCGAGGTTTATAAAATTTTGAGTGGAGTGGAATGAGGCGATAGAGAATGTTTGTTTACCCTCTCAGGTAGTAGTAGCACTAGGGGACACTCCATGAAACCTAACTGGTGGCAAATTTAAAATAAAAGGAAGATTTTCACTGAACACACAGTTAAATTGTGGAATTTGTTGCCAGAGGAGATTGTCAGGGCCGGTAGTATAGCTGCTTTTAAAAAGGGACTGGATAAGTTCTTGGAGAAGAGGTTCATTAATGGCTTTTAGCCAAGTAATTATGAGATGGGAACTTCTTACTGGTGGGAGCAAGGAGTGATCAGCAGGAAATGGATTGCCCATTGTGACTGACTTTTTCCATGTCATCAAAATTGACCACTGTCGGAGACAGGATGCGGGGCTTGATGGACCATTGGTCTGACTCAGTATGGTTATTGTTTCCTGTGTTACTATTTCTACTTGCGATAACCATGTGGTTAAGCTATAAATAAAGATTGATTGAGATTGAGGTATGGCTGTTGTTATGAAAAGAAACCCGTCCTTCTAAGAGATGGCTTGAGGAGCCATGTAATGTGCTTGTTGGAAAGGCACATTTCTGAGAGAACCTGTGGAGGACAGCTTTCCCATGTGAGGTAATTATGCGGGGACAATAAAATGTGCCAAAATAGGCAACATGGGGATGGGCCCTGGGTCACAACCCCCGGGAGCTGATACTTGTTGTCACTCCCTTCTCCCGGGGCCAGCCTTAAACTAGACAGAGCTGTGAGTGAAAGAGGGAAAAGGCAGCACTTGAAGGGGCCAGCACTCCCAAAGTGGATGGAGTGTTTGAAAGCATGGAGCCAGAGGCCTAAAACTGGCTGTGCTTCTTCCTGTTGCTTTGGGTGGACGACGGAAGGTAGCACGGCACCCCTCTTCCCTTTATCCCTACTCCACTGCTTCCAGGCACTGCGGATGTGGAGTCCCCTGGCTAGACACAGAACTGCATCAGAAGAGGACGATGAAGGGAGAGAGTGTGAAATCAGCAGTGGCAAAGAAGTTTTTTTGGGGGGGGGGCAGGAGGAAGTTCTCAGACCTAGGTGAAAGGAGTGGAGAGGACACTGGGTCTGTTGGGCTTCTCTTTTTGTTCCCATCATTGTTTCTTCCCCCAGTGGAGCCATAGCCTGGCATGAAGTGATCGAGGTGGGGCAGGTGTTGCGTCTGTTTAAATAATAGAGGTTTTACTAGATGCTAAGATCTGCTTTTTGGAGCATTTATAGAGAGGGTGAAGAAGACAGGAGGAGGTGAGCAGAGGAAGAGCAGAAGCACTGTCTCAGGCTTCAGTCATTGGCACCCCAAAGTCTGTTGGGAACATACATGGGAGAGAATAGGTGCAGAGTTCTGCTTTTATGCGTACTTGCAGTGAACGCTGCAGCACACGGTCTCACGCACAGAGCACTAAGCTAGCCTGTGAGCCACGCAAGATATAGTCATGGTGGGAGCTGTGCAGCTTAGCAGAAGCTTATATTTACTCCCAAGTGCCCACCCCAAGCCTCCCTGATTTCAGTGATTAGGTACTCGCAAGTTGTAAGCCTGGGCAGTCTCTCTAGGGAATCAGTCTATACCAGAGATTCTGTTATGTTTATCACAGTGGTTAAAAATGGATTTTTGATGCCAACTGGCCAGCAGAAATGTCAGTCATTCTGTGCTGTGCCCACCCCGACCTCCTTGCTTGTTTTGTTACTGGGAAGTTGGAAGCATCTACTTAGGAAAGAGCCAATAAGAGATTCTCTGATGTCCTCTTGTCACAGCCCTGAAGGATATTTGGGATTCCAATTGGCCAGTCAGGATGTGTCAGTCATGTCTCGTGATTGCTGGGCTGTTCCCCTCTCCCTTCTGTCCTGCTATCTGAAGTCCTGGTTATGTCCTGAAATTTTCTTTTTTGTCCCAAAAATTTCAGGACTAGTATTTGCATGACTTCTGTTTAAAAGTACAAATGTTCAATTTATTTTAAAATTGGCATCTCTTACCCAATCCTTCTGAAGTTGGCAGGGATGGTCCCTTTGATGAGGGGTACAGCTTGTCCATATATCATCCAAATTGGGTGGGAAACAAAGATGCTGCAGCTGGAAATATGTGCACAAACCACAACTTAAATTGCTTATACAATTGGGACCTATTATCTAATTCATAAGGAATATGGTAGGGATGGTCCCTTGAGTGAGGGGTACAATGTTTCTAAAGTTCATCCAAACTGTACAGAAAGCAAAGAAGTTGCATTCTGAAATGTATGTCCTAAAATTTTCATTTTTCTTTTAATTCTGGAAACTTTTTTATTTTGATTCCAAAATTTCAGAACAACTTTTTTCATTGTGGCAGTAATGAAAAAAAATAAAAAATGAATTGCACGTCTCTACTAATGGGCATATGCAAGTTGGGGGAAGGAATAGTAGGGTCCAGATCATGGCTCCATCTCCAGTGTGTATGCCCTCCTCTCTGCTCCTTTCCCCTGAGCTTGCTCTTCCAATGCTTGAGGGTAGTCAGGTCTGGCTTCACAAACCATGTCCAGGAATTGGAAAGGGGCCAAATTAATGCCAAATGCTCCCATCCCAGTTACATCCCCCTCTGCAGAGGCTGCTAAAATATAAAACAATGGAGGCTGTAAGGTGGTCTTGGCCTGGGAACATCATTGGGTTGCGAGTGTCAATCAGCACCAGGCCCTATTGTGCTGAGAACTGAACTCGCTTATGGGTTTGCCCAGAATAAAAATAACACAGGAAGGTAATTTTGTATCCACTCTTAAATGCCAATCAAGCATTACACAATAAGTCAATAACCAATGGCCTAGTTGCAAGGAGGATCACCCAGGGACAGTGGGACTGATCCCATGGGCTGCAGAAACCGCGTGGAACTTGCACGTTTGCATACACACCAATTGTGTGCAACGCTGTAGTGGAGACTGTGCCACGTGGACGCTGCGCAGATCCTATGTGGATCCTGGGCACAGGGGTTTGGGATTGAGGCCAATAGGAGCCGCAATCTTGTCCTTCTTTAAGACCCTTTTCACACAAACCCTCTAACACTGATAAAATGGGTGTTATATTTTATTGTACATGTTACAGGGCTGCAGGTGTGCTCTATGGATGCCCTGCAGCATGTATAATAAAACATATCACCCATTTTATCAGTGTTGGAGTGTCTGTGTGAAAAAGGCCAAACTGTAATTACAGTAGGTCAAATTCTGCAGTCAGGAGTCAGGCAAAACACCCGTTGCTTCAACATCAGCTTTCTGTCAAAGGCCTTGAGTCTGAAAACACTTATGAACACAGACCCGTTGATTGCCTGAGCAAGAATTGCAGGGTTTGTCTTGCTAACTTTGCTGTTCATTTTGTACGTTTAGTCAACTATTTTAACATGCTTAATCTAAAACATTATAAGTTGCCCTGAGTCCTTGTGGTATTAAAATTTAAATAAATATAAAAGTATTATCTAACATAATATTAACATGAACTATAGGATCCAAATCCTTCTCTCAGTGCTGGTATACAGCCAGCAGATAGAGACAAAGTAGTCCAGATTTGTTTGTTTATTTACACCATTTATATCCTGCCTAGGCAGCATACAAAAATTAAAATATTTAAAAATATACATAAAATATATAAAATAAATAAAAGGGAAGCATCAAAGAAAATAATTTTTAAAAAAAACAACCTCCCTCACCAAAGACGTGGCGGAACTTTGGCGAGGGTGTGGCAGTAATTTCTCTTGCTGAGGGGGTGCAAGCTTTTCTATGCAAGGTCCTTCCTCAGCCTTTTAACAAGTCAAACGTACTTTTGGTATGATATGTTCTTGGTTCTCTGACCTGTTACTGCAGATGAACAACTCTGCATGTCTTGCATACCTTCACCAACAGCAGTTGGTCCAATAATAGAGATCGTTATCTGAGCTGCTGGGGGCAGGATATAAATATATTTAATAAATAATAAATAAATCTTAAATAAATTTGTGTGTCTTAGTTTGGGGATTAATACTGCAACCACCCCCACCCCCTCTCCCATTGAACTGTTGATTTTTGTCAACATCACAAGATTGGAATTTGATCCTGTGTGACGAACCAATTGGAACAATGGATGTTAACAAATGAGACAATAGCCCACAGCAGGTGGGTGTCCAACTGCCCATTTATTATGTGTTTGCCATCACCCAGTGGACTGGCCAGATCTATTGAAAACTGAATCCAAACCAAAATTTCACTATAGTTCTAGCCAAGAACCTCCCAAGCTTCCTTGTTCCCGCTGCAGGATTGGATGGATACAAGCTGGGCTCCATGTAGCTCTTATTGAGCACTCACTAGGCACCTCGCTATGGACCGTATTTGGTTTTCAGCTGAGTTGCATTACCGTTGTCACAGAGGACCACAAACTAACAAGTTGTATTAACAGACTTGTGTACACATTGCTCAACGCACATCTAAGAGACCTAGAAGTGCAGTAGAATTATAATAATAATAATTAACAAACATTCATATAGCACCAGCAGTGTACCTGGCACTTTACAAAGTAACAAAATCGACATGGTCCCTGCCCTAGGGCTTAAAATCTGAGAGACGGGAGCTGGGGGAGAGACATAGGAATGGGAACAGAGGGAGAAACAAGGGGTCTAACATTCATGAAGATGCGAGGTCTCAGGTGCACGTACTTGGCTACACAGAATGTCACTTCTGTGCTTCTTTTAGAGGGACCTTGCAGCAGGTATTAAATTTTCCATGAATATGATAGTGGCAAATGATCATGCAGGACTCTTGTGATCTTTAGGGGTTCTTTAAAAACCCCAAATCAAGAAGAACCTCGGCTTTCATTTTGAATAAAAGCAATTTTTTACTCTTGTGATTGCAACAAAAAGTGCAAGGCATGAATGCATCATCCACTGAATGCTTAGAAAACCCAAGAATCCAATTAAAAAAACAAGCAAAAAACCTCATGATTTTTAGGGGCTTGGCTTGTGATCTTGGAAAGCCTGGTGTTGGTACACCAGCAATGCGTTCTGTAGGAAGCTCCAATGTGCACACCTACAGGCCTTATTCACAGATCAAAAGGGCATTAAGGGAATACCATTTCCACCCATTGTCTCAGCTGACTGTACCTTGGCTTACCACGAGGTGCCAATTTTGATCATACCCGAATGGACCTGCCATGTAGTAATGCCAAGGTGATACAGAATAGAAGCACTTAAGGTATTTTCCATGGTACCAGTACCATGGATCACTTTGATGGTACCATGTGGTAAATCCATTCATATATCAAGAAAAATGCCACCAATCGGAGGCAAAAAAAATGGTGCTGCCACTGGGTTCTGCAAATGGTTCTGTCTGAAAGAAGACAGAGTCATTGCTTTGCTAAGTGCTGTGCAAAGTAAGACAAGTTACGTGTTATCAGGGCAGTCGCATCTAAGTGTGATCACTCATGGTTTTGGGTGTTATCTTTTAAAGAAATAAGAGGAAATTACATTTGAAGAACTACATTAATGCAACATTAGCACTGAGACATACACGGAAAACAGGACATTTTAAAGCTGTGGTTTCCACAACCATAACTTGCCCACGTTGTGTACATATATGAAGGGCAGGAAAACTATCACTCTGAAGTGTAATGGAAAAAGACTCTGCAAGCAAGAGGGCTGGAGTTACGGTTGCTAAGGGAACTTTAACTTTGAGATTTTACACTCACGAGTGCGGAGATTCAATCATGTTGCATTAAAACACACTATATCTAGAAGGCTAAACCTTCAAAAGGAAGTTCCTCAATGTACTATCTGTTGCACTGATAATGGTCTCCCTACAGCTGTCTTTTTTTTTTTCTTCTTCCTCAAAACCAACTTACTAGGAGGCTCAAAGAGCAATTCAGTAGCCAAAAGAAACAAACTCTACCAGCTCCATGCCATTTATGACAAGCCAGCTACCTTGGATTTTACTAGTTTTTCCTTCCTAATATAATTTGCATTATTTTTACAGGTGGTTTGAAGAACTTCCAGATAATGAAAGTAGCCTTCATTTAATGGCCATGCGGTTTAGGATAGAGGGTGCTTTTGTTCTAGTCAACTTAGCTTCATAGGGATCTTGGAAGATGCAGAAAAGTGAACTGAAAATGCGTCATTGGTTCTACAGAATCCTACAAAATATAGTTAGTTGTTTTAGTAGTAGCTAGGAGTATATTGGAGCCTTGAAAACCCTTACCTCTTTCTTTACCATATTGTAAAAAAATTAGTACATATGAGATCAGGATAGGCCCTATAGGTCTGGACTGTAAGTTGGGCATCCCATTCCTGATTGAAATTAGATGAACTTTGCATGGTTTTTGTTGCTGTCTGGGATGAAACTTATATTTAAAACTCAAAATGGGGTCACACAAAGGGTATAGGAATCACATGACTAAAGAGTGAGAAGTTGAAAAGGAGAGTTTGGAAAATGTTCAGACTTTGTTGCAGTTCTTCACCTTAGGTTTGTTTGTCTTACTGGGTATTACAAGATGAGACATTAGCCTGCTGTAGTCTGGGTTAGGGCTGTGCAGCCCCCACTCATGTTTAGCGATTCCTGCCTAATAAACAGGCAGCTGCCCTCTGCGTGTATTTCATGCACTTACAGGGATCCCCCAGTGGTAGTGCCATTGAGAATGGGAGGAAGTGGTCACTCCTCAGATGCTCTAAGATTTCTGCCTACAGCTTTATGGTGTCAGTGGACCTGTATGTGCAGAGGCACTGCATGCAACCTAATTGACAGAACACAGCCACATGGGTGCACATTAGCCTTCATTCACCCACACAGTGGGCTCCACAGTCTCCTATACTCCGCTGCAGGGTCCGGTGGGTGGTGGCAAATGCCTAATAGATGGGCAGGTGGACACCCACCTGGTGTGGGCTATTATCTTGTTTGTGAACACCCGTTGTTCCAATCTGATAGCTAAAAACACAGACCGGAATAAGTTCGGCCTGCATTTTGCCAGAATGATTGCATTTATTTGGATGGAATTCTGTTGTGACCTAAATCTGCATTGGAATTCCTAGAGGGAGGTGAAGTCCTAGGTGTGAATTGACTTGCGTGTTCTCCATACCACCTAGGGCTGATGTGGCAGCAGCTGTTACCGCGCCGCGATTCCGTTCCGCCATTCGGAATTGCCCGCGCCACACCGCGACTTTTCTGCAGACATTCCGCCAATTCCGCCGGCATTCTGCAAATCGCGGAATTGCGGAAAAATTGCAGAAACTGCGGAAAAATTGCGGAAAACCACTATTCCGCTATTTTGTGGCGCTGGCGGAATTGCGGAAATAGCGAAAATGTCATGTTTCCACTATTCTGCTAAGTAGCAGAATTAAATAAGCGGAACTGCGTAATAGCGGAATGAAACTAGCGGAATGAAAGCCTCTGCCATGCCGTTCCACTAATTGCGGAAACACTGTTTCCGCCGGAAATAGCTACCACTGCGACATTCCGCTACAGCCCGAATACCACCCCTGGTTGTCCATGTATGGAGTTGTGGCAGAACATCCATGTGTTGATTGGATGGAACGAGGATAAAGATCTGTCTGTGAGAGTGTCATCCTACAATTTCCTGTCTGTCACCATTTCTCCCAAATACAAGGAGGGCCCAATTAGTGCCTACTGGAGTATATTCCTCAAATTACCTCTCTTGCTCAACCCCCTTTTAGACTGGGCGCTTGTTCACCGGCCTTAGGCTGCATGTTTGGCTCATCAGCCACTGGAAGACTAGCCTGCTGTCCGTGGCTGAAGTTAACTATTTCCTTCCCAGTGATGGGTTTGCCATCCTATCACAGACCCTTAAATCAGTTAAGAAAATGGTGCTGTAGGCATACAGTTCTTTTTATCTTTTCTCATTTTTCTCACCTAGGTTCCCCCCAACATCTCATGTACTTTGATTTATCAAAACATGAAGTGCTAAGCAGTAACAGACATAGTGTGGTGTGGGATCATGTTTTTTCTGTTGTTTTGATGCCTTTATTTCTGTTGACAGCATTCCCACAGAGGATCTGACCTGGACTCTTCCTTGACCTCTGAACTTTTTGAAGACCAATCAGTAAGTCTGTGTTTCCCAGAATTGGAGTTAAATTTCAACTTGGGCTGAGCTCCCTACGGATATGCATTGGAACCTGGACTTGACTTTATCAATAGCTTTGCAGAAGAATTGGTGTGAGAATGGTACTGAGACATGGTGATATTAAAACTTTCCTGCAAGCTTCTGTGCATACCTTCCAAATACTACTTAAATTAAAGGCAGCTTGCAAAGAGCCTTCAAATAGTCTCTTAAAATGAGCTCTGACGTGATCCAATCTGCCAGGATTTGTGTTGAGGATTCCCTTTGCAATCAGCCTTGTGTGACTGGTTTTCTTCCAAAGCTGCTACTGCTGCTACTTATTCTTTCTATAGCACAACTAGTTCTGTGCAGTACTGTACAGATAAGCATAACATCAAGGATGGTCCCTGCTCCAAGAAGCTTACGATCTAGTTAAGATGCAGACAATTAAAAACAAGGGACATTATGTGAATCCTGGACTACAGCATGTGGTTTATTCAGTAATTAATTTATTACAACTAAGATAATTTAAGTTAAAATCTAGAAGGCTATGATATGTATATAACCTGGGTTCATGAACTAAAGGCATCCTCAAAGAGGTGGGTCTTGAGTTGGGCCTGGAATGTGGCCAGGGAAGGGGGCCTGACGCATCACCTCAGGAAGACTCTTCAGAGCATATGGTGCAGTGAGGTGAAAGGTGTGGAGTTGGTGATGGAAGAGAAGGGCACAGATAAGAGCATCCTGCCCAATGAATGGAGATCCTGGGAAGAGGGTTTGGGGGCAAATAAGGGAGGTGAGGTAGTGAGGTGCTGTAGTGTGAAGACAATTGTATGTGGATGTGGCCAGTATAGTGACTTGAGGAGAGGGGTTACATGACCGTAGTGGCATGCAAAGCTAGAAAGCATCTGTCCTTGGCGAGTGCACTTTATGGGGCATGAACTGGTGCCTTATTTATTTTGTCCTCTACAGGCCCGTGAAGAAGGAAGTGATTCTTTGAGCAGTTTGCGCAGTCCGTTCGCATATCTGCTGACCATACATCTGAAAGAAGGCCGGAATCTGGTCATTAGAGATCGCTGTGGTGAGTCCGTCCTATTGGTTTTATAGATGACTGATTGGACTTCTTTTCAATGCTTGGGGACCCGTGTTCACTGTGTCTTCCCCATGGGTGGTAATGTGGGGTAAATGGAGTTAAGACAGGTCCCTGTTAATACTCTAGGCCTAGATTGCAATCCTCAGACCACTCTATTTTGGAGTAGAGCTGAACTGATGATTTGCTGTGAATGCCGTTTCCATTGGAAATGGACCATTCACCATCTTCTGTGCAATGCCTGAGCTTTCTGCTTTCTCGCTGCTTTCATCCATTCCTGTTTGGGGATGCCTTTCTTTGATACTTTCGTTACTTCCACCTTGTTGCTCTTTTTAGATCGCCCTTGAACCATAAATGATCAAACAGACACTGAACACTGCCATTGGCATTTCCAATTTCGATGAAAGCACAATAACAATATGGAAATACAGATGAACTTCTGTTAATGTTCCCGAAAGGGAGGGGTTTATTGATTTGGTTCAGGAACAGCCATTTCCAATTTTCTAATTCTGAAGTAGCCTTATTGAAACCCAAAGGGATTACTCTGTCTTGTAGCCTTCATTTTCCCATTTGCTTACATTGGGGTTAACCCCTTTGGCATCAATGGAGTTAACTTGGATTTTCACCAAATTACTGCACATGAAATGAGAATCAGGCAGCTGATCTTTCTCCCAACCTGCTGGTCAGAAAGTTAAATTACCCATCATAAAACCTCCCTAGGTACACAAGGGAGGAGATGGGCTGGTAAACAGAGGCTTTCATCTGCTTGTAGGACTGCACCCTTTATAATGTCAATTTTACAGGTTTTGAGCTTTCCCATCAAACATTAAATTTATAAAATTAAATTTAAACTTACTGCTCAGACACAGGTTTATTAGTTCGTTAGTTTGCTGAAGAAAGGGAACCAAAGGATGTCGGGATGCCAATAAAACAGATACACCTTTGTCAATATTGTTAGGAAATTCTCGAAAGCAGTTGTAAAAGGAAATCTTATCAGTAATGGGAGATGATGATGATTCAAGGTTCTTCGCATATGAGTTGCTATCTGCTTTGGGCTTCCCCAATGGATGTTATGGCCTCATATTTTTGTTTACCTACCTTGGCCAATGCTAAATGGCTATTTATATCTGCCCGGTTTAATGCCCTCCCTTCTAAGGTTTTGGAGGGGAGCTTTGACGCTATACCTTTTCCGATAGGTTATGCCCCTTTGACGTTTTGGAGGTGGAAACAACTGCCCATGTATTATGCGCTTGCAGACTATGATGATCTGAGGGGGAAGTTGTTGGGGAAATTTTTCTCCAAATTTACAGGTTGGACTCAGAATGCTTTGGTAGTGTTGGCTTTAGCAGGTGGGAGGGACGAGATCACTAGCCAAGTTCTTGCTTTTTTTATCCCAAGCGTTTTCTAGGAGGAAGCTGTTTTGGGGGTTTAAGTCGCTTTAGATGATATTTTAGTTGTGTTACTGAGGCTGCTTTTAAACGAGGAGCGCTGAAGCGCCTCCTCAACGCTGCATTAAAGGAAAGCCGCCGGAAGTGACGTTCTCCCCGTTGCCGGCGGCGGCGGTTGGAGACACGGGGCTTTGGAGCGGCGTGTTGTTAAGACTTCAATTATCAGGCTTAAGAACGCGCCGCTCCAAAGCCCCGTGTCTCCAGCCGCCGCCGNGGCTTTCCTTTAATGCGGCGCTGAGGAGGCGCTTCAGCGCTCCTCGTTTAAAAGCAGCCTTATTTATAAGCATTAATGTTGGATTATAGTGTTGTCGATCCCTTTGGGTCTTCTATGTATGTTATGTTTGTTTATGACTCTGACCTTGGTTACGTCAATAAAGCCTAATTGAATTGAATTGATTCAAGGTGACATTAAAATATTAAAAAGAACATAAAAGAGCATATCAAAAAGTCTGCATGACTGTTAAATGCTAGTTAAATATAATTAGCTTCAATGTTCAAAGTGCTTATTCTGAAGCAGTCTCAGCAGGGCCAAAATGGGTTTGGAATAAGCAGTTTGAGGATTGCAACAGCAGTCGTCAAAGTGCTTTAGAATAAGTGGTTTGAGGGTTGCAGCAATTGTCTTCTGTATGATAGTTCCCTCCACCCTGACTACCTGGAAAAGTGTCCAAGCCATCTTTATCAAACGTTTATTTGGACGTGGTCCAAAACTCCTTGCCCTTGAAGCGTTGCCAAAATATGATATTTTTGTTAAGTTGCCCTGAGCTTTAGGGAAGGGTGCAGTATAAATTTGAATAAATAAATAAATCTCTCTCAGAAAGAAGAAAGCAAAACCATCTAAAGTCATTGGGGACTCCCTGGCCTTGACCAGGCCCATAACAAGAATGTCGCCATTTACAGTGACACGTGTAACCAACTTTGTCATGTCTCTCATGAACAGCATATAAGGCAGGCCCTTCTGCCCAGGCTGGCAGAATGCCAGTCTCAGCACTGAGAGGTTTATGCTGTTGTACCTGTAGGGTGGTTGAGAACATGCCATGTTATCAGGGAGAGCTGCTCATCAAACAGATGTCAATTGGACGGGCAGGCAATCGAGTGACTACGGCTCTGGAGGGCCACAGAGGGCCATCTCGGATTCTCTAGTAGATCAAAAGTGTATATATAAGCTCTTTTCAAAATGCTGTGATTTGGTCAATTAGCAGAGGATCAGGGCTCAGCTGTGCCACCTCTTCCTGCCACTGCTGCTGCTGCTACTCTGTAAGACCCCACTCACAGCTGGATGCACAAGAACCGGCCTTGGACCCAAACTCTTCCCTAATAGGGTTTGTGGTTGGTGGCAGCAGGGCCAGCCTAGAGCCCTGGCTCCCATCAAGCTTAATATGACCCTAACCAAGGGCAGCTAAGTAGGGACAGGAACAGAGACTGGGACCTGGCAGGGCAAGTTGCTTAAGGAGGTCGTTGGTTTTCCATCGCTGGCAGCCTTCGAAAAGAGGCTTGACCGCCATTTGCTGGGGGTGTTCTACCTGTGCTCATCCTGTGTCCAAGCAGGGGGTTGGACTAGATGACCCTCAAGGTACCTTATAACTCTGATTTTATGCCTTATGGTCCTGTGTCTTGCTCCAGCGCACCCAAGTTCAGCAGCTGAATCACTGCTGCTCCACAGAATCTTGGTAGCCGAGATCACAGAGCACTGGCTCTGCCAGCCAATCCCAAACAATGGGCATTTTTAAGTTCTGGACACGGACACCCACCCCCTGAGGTGCAGTTCCTGGATGCATTCTTCACACAAACACTGCCCTGAGGTAGCCTAAAGTAGCCGCAGCTGTAGACGTGAGGGGCTGCCATGGAAACCAAGTGACCACAGCTGCCTGGAGCAAAGCAGTTTACCAGGAGAACATTTTACACGCATAAGTTCTGGGAGAAGTTCTATGCAGAAGTTCAAAGATCCAGATGTTTAAGATCTGGGTGAGTGATTTAGACGCACAGAATGTTCAGGATGTAACAGCAAACATCCAGGAGAAATGTGTATGAAAAACACCCATTGAACGAGAGGGAGGGCTGAGCTCAGCCTGGGAGATACCTAAAAGTGGGAGTTGGGGGAGTGGGTAATGTGAATGTTTGTGGCTCTCAGTCATATGATGATTTTGGTATGTGGCTGTTGGGGTTTGGGAACTTTGCCTGCTCCTGATGGATTTATTCAACATTTTTATTTTGTAAATGTATGGTGCCTTCTTGTTGGACTCTCATGTGACTTCTTGGTGTCCTCCCTCCGATCCCCATTCTCTTTTCGTTCCAAATTTGTTGGGAATATATTTTACAACTCCTTTGTTCATAAACAGCTACTTGTTTAGGTTGTGGCCTTCATTCTATAGACAAAGCTGCTTATTTGAGCGTTTTCTCCCAGCAGAGCATGTCCTTGAGTTTGCTAGAAATCCCCACATGTCATGTCAAGTCCTTCAGTGGACTTGCCTTGGAAAAGGGCTGTAGATGCTGCAAATGAGGAACCTCAGGTAGAGGATTACCTCCTGAACACTGAGATCGGCAGCATTCCCTTAGCAGCAGACATTGCCCTCCCTTCCTTTGGGCATGCTGTGTCCTGAGGAGGCACTGCACAATGTAACGCGAGCCAACATGAAGGGAGCGAAACCGTTTGTACTTTCTGTCAGGTTGCATGCAAATCTTCCAAGCTATTGAGAGCGTGCGTGCATGGGCCAGTATTCACAATGGAAACATTCCTGCTCTGTTTGTACACAGATGTCAGAATGTCGGAAACATTCCTGCTCTCCTTGTACACAGCTGTGGGGGACTGGATGAGGGCGAACCGCTTGAAGTTAAATCCTGACAAGACGGAGGCGATGGTGCCCATCATTCATGGGGTCTGTCCTTCCCTGTTACCTCAGATCTGTAGTCTGGGGGTGCTCCTTGATCCACAGCTCTGCCTGGATATCAAGGTGGCAGCCGTGGCGAAGGGTGCATTTCACCAATTACACCTGGTACTTTGGCTTAGGCTGTATGTCTCGGACTTGGACCTGGTCACGGTCGTCCATGCTTTTATTACCTCAAGATTAGACTACTGTAAAGCACTTTACGTGGGACTAACCTTGTTGATGGTCCGGAGACTGCAGCTGGTGCAGAATGCGGCGACTCCTGAAAGGGACAGGCCGATGCGAGCACATTACTTCAGTGCTCCGTTCTCTGCACTGGCTGCTGATAGTCTTCAGGGCCCAATTCAAGGTGTTGGTGTTGACCTTTAAAGCCCTAAATGGCTTGGGCCCCGCCTAGCTGTAGGACCGCCTCACCCTCCGGGTCCTGGATCGGCCTCTGCGCTGGCTGGGGGCGCCCTCCTTGAGGTCCCCTGGGTTTCCTGGGTGTCGACCATGAGGAGGGTGTTCTCTGTGGTTGCACCACGGCTGTGGAACTCCCTCCCATTGGAGGTCCACCTGATCGCTGACCTCCCCTTTTTCCGTAAAAAGTGTAAGACCTGGCTGTTCTGCTGGGCCTTTGCTGAGGGAGATGGGATGGGTGGGTTGGGTTAGGGTGGGGTTTTATTGTTTTGGGGTGATTTTAATCCTGGGTAATGTTGTTAGCTGCCATGAGATGCTTGTAGCAGGAGGGGGCAGCATACAAATGGAACTATAAATAAATAAATATAAATAGCTGCCAATTGAGCCCTCATCTTACCATTGACATAGGGGGTCAAACCATATAGCTCAAAGGGTGTATGCAGGTGGACGTCCGCTCCACCTCTGCTATGCCTTACCCCGGGGTGGCCTGTCTGTCTAAAGGCGGGATGCCAGATGTGTGGACCCTGCTCCACTCCGCAATCCACCCATTCTGGCCACTGCCACAGCCTGACGATCCATTCACAGCAGTGGATCCAAGAGTGCTTCCTCCCCCTCCACCCCCCCCCCAGGCTGTGAACCTAAGTGACCAAAGGAGGCTGGACCCCATCAATAACAGGGGTCCCTACTTCTTCAGGGTCACACGGCTGGCCAGCCATCATCACCTTTGACTTATCTGGATTCAGCTTCCATCGGCTCGCCTGCACGCAGTCCCCAACAGATGCCAGCCACTGGGTAAGCACTGAGACTGCAGGACTGGGGCCAGATGAAAAGGAGAGAGGGAGCTGGGTGTCGTCTGCATATCAATGGCATTTCACTCCAGATCTCTGAATGATCTCACCCAGGGATCTCAGATACACATTGAACAGGAGTGGAGACAAGATGGAACTTGGCAGACCCCCACAAGTGAGCTCCCAAGGGGACAACGAGCCACCACTCATCACCACTATCTGGCTTCTCTCAGCCGGGAATTATGTCCCGCAGGCCCCACAGCCATGTTAACAGCACCCCGTGATCAACAGTATCGAAGGCTGCCAACGGATCTAACAAAATCAATAGGGTACAATTTCCTCGGAGATAGTCAGTCAAGGCCACCAGCGCAGTCTCGCTGCCGTGCCCAGGATGAAAACCTGACTGACCTGGGTCCAGGAATCCAATAGCATTGAGGTGTGCCCAGAGCTGCGAGGCAACCACCCGTCCAGTATATGCCAGGGTTTTGTGGGGTGGGGATCCATAACTGGTACAGATGGAGTTTGCATTGGTACGGATTAATCCATTATGGGCAGTTACAGATTAATCTGAATCTGTAATGCCCATCCCTAGCACAGATGTATCTGTTACTTCTGCCAGAAGGTTGTCCTTTGTAGGTGGTTCTTTTCCTAGTGGGACACATGTCTGCCACTATGGCTCCCCTGGGATTGTAGCAACTCGGGCGGGGTCCTGTGAACTGGGATGCTATCGTGATGGGACGCTGCTTGTTACACTCCTGTACACGTGTACTTCATTTTAAAATAAATGGGGTGACTCTCCCCCATCCTCTGTGTGTAGAAGGGTCTATCTACATGTGCACACTGCATAATTCTCAATGGATTTGCAGGATTCCCATGTTCTCATGGGTAGTGGTGAAGTGAGTAGGGGGTTTTGTACTTGTGATGACCATTACTTTATGTATGTATTTGGATTTGCTTGCGGCATTAAAACATTCAAACAATTGTTTTTAAAATGGTGTATATATAAAAGCCTGGCCAGATGAGTAGGCCTTGCATTGCCCCCTGCAAAACATTTGAGCTTTGGCGAACCTCCAGGCAGAGGGAGTTTGAAAGCTGTGGAGCAACCATTGAGAGTGCCTCACTGAGCACCATTACCATATGGACCAAGAAACAGCCACTCCAGCCCCAGGACCCGCCGTCAGGGTTCTGGGGCCAAGTTATAGGCAGGGAGGGCTGTGGCCAATATGTACCTAGAAGCTGCCACTCTAGCCCCAGGACCCACCATCATGGGCCTGGGGCCATCATTCCTCGCACAGAGGCGATGTCATTCCACCACATCAAGAAACAGCCACTCCAACCCCAGGGCCGTCAGGGTTCTGGGGCCAAGTTATAGGCAGGGAGGGCTGTGGCCAATATGTACCTAGAAGCTGCCACTCTAGCCCCAGGACCCACCGTCATGGGTCTGGGGTCATCATTTCTTGCACAGAGAGCCTTTTTCTGAATGCCTGAACCGAACGGGCGGACCGGACCGGACCGAACGGCCCAATCTGAATCGCGATCTGTTTGGCTACTTTGTTTTGGCACTACCAAGTAGGCCAGAAACAAGCCATTGCAGCGAATGCGGTTTCCCTCGGAAACTGGTTATTTGCCTCCATTCATGTGCTGAGGTAACTTACGGGCTTTTTCACCATTTCCCCCTGTTTTCTGGCATTTTTCAGGGTTTTTTGCTAGTTCAGTAGGTTGTTCGGTAAACTGAACACCTCAGCAAGAAGAGAGACTCGCTGCCCTATCCCAAACACAAAATGAACAGAGGGTTAGCTAGAGCTATGGTTTACATAGTATAGGCTAAGAGACGTAAAATTGATGGAAAGTGCCGTACAATGTCTTAAATTGATGGCAAAACCTGGAAATTGCTGGAAATTGGCAAAAATACTGGAAATTGATGACACAAATGACAGAAAATTGCAGGCACTAACTTCGCAATGCCAGAAGCACAGAATCTCTGACCGCTGAGGAAGTACCGACAAACAGCTGCCAAGTGCTCCCGAAAGGTATTTCTCAATGGTAAGGGCACACTCTCACCTCCAGTTCTACGACAGAATGCTATTCTACATGCACAACAAACCAAATAAATCGAGCAGGCAGAAACCATAGTGTCTAAAGCAGTTAACAGACTGGAACAAAAATCTGCTCTGTTGGATTCAGTTCAAAGCGGCCAAATTCGACGGATAATATATTCAATTTGTATACTTGGTTCACCTCTTCTTGTGGGTGCGTGGGGCTACTACTTATTATTATTATTATTTTTATTTATTATTAGCATTTATATAGCGCCAGCGATGTACCTGGCGATTACAAAGAATAAAATAGACATGGGGTATTTTCAGACGTTACGAGATCACGCTCAACCACGGGGAATTCCCACATTGTGATTTTGGTCTTGTAACATCTGTTGGGGCGAATGGAAGCTGCCTGCCAGATGTACACCCGTGTGAATCACGGGGGGAATCACCCTGAACACGCAAATGGAGGTCCTGCCCGGACCATCTCCGTTTGCGTGTTCAATGTGATTCCCACCCGTGATCAGGGGAATTCTCGTCTGTCCTCCCTGGACCACGGCCCGGAATCAGCAGCGGGATTCTGGGCCGTGGTCAATGCCGGGGAGGGGGGCGGATGGCCTAGGGAGCACGGGGGGGCGGGGCTGTGCGGCTGCACATTGAGCCGCGCGGCCCCTCCCCGATTCCCCGCCGGGATCAGCTGGCACGTCTATTGGACGTGCTGGTTTGATCCCGGCGGGGGATCAACGTGTGTTTCTGCGACGGGGCCAATACAGGCCCCGTCACATCTGAAAATACCCATGATCCCTGCTTGAGAACTCACAATCTAAAGACCGGGGGAGGAGAGACAGGGAAGGGGAAAACAGAGGGAGAGGCAAGGGATGTGACATTCACGAGGATGCGAGAGCTCAGGTACACGTTCTTGGCTTGGTTACAGTAAATTGGGAGTTTGCTGATAACAGGTGGAGGATAATCCTGGGTGTGGGGATGGTTAGCAGGAGTTTGGAAGGGCAGAGTGGAAGAGGTGGGTTTTGAGGCGGGACTTGAAGGCATGGAGGGTGGGGACAAGGGCAGGGAGGGAGTTCTAGGCGTGTGGGGCAGCAAGGGAGAAGGGACAAAGGAGGTTGGGGGAGCAGGGGAGGCGTGGGAGGGTGAGGGAGGGGATGGAAGAGGAGCGGAGTGCTCGAGCAGGGGTTCGGAGGGAGATCAGGGCAGAGAGGTGGTGGTGGTGAGGGGGCGAGATTGTGAAGGGCTTTGTAGGTGAAGATGAGGAGCAAGTGCAGAATACGCTTGGGAAGAGGGAGCCAGTGGGGAGAGGAGAGGAGAGGAGAGGCTGCACGTGGTCAAAGCGATGGGCTAGGTGGATGATAAGGGAAGAAAGGTGGGAGCGGGGAAGGCCAGCAAGGAGGTTACGGTATTCGAGGCGTGAGATGACTAGGGTGTGGATGAGAGTTTAAGCAGAGGAGACAGACCGAAAAGGGCAGATCTTGGCAATGTTGTGGAGGGAGAAGTGGCAGAATTTGGCAACAAAGTCAATGTAAAGCTCCTGCTTGTGTGTTGTGTTTTTCTTAAGTGCAAGTACTGCTTTTAAGAATGCAGGGAGCCAGCTATCCCCGAAGTAGCCAGACAAGACTGGCAAATGCAGCCATAGGATGGAGTAAAAACTCTCAACTTGAGCTTGCTTTTTTCATGGGATGTAGTTTTGCTGTGCAAACACAAGTATATCCGTTCCGCGGCTTATGTAAGCAAATGGCAGTGCATTTGATAGGGATTCTGCCACGTATGCTGGCTAGGGCTGCTAGAGGAAAAGGTCAAGAACAGGGAGGCCAGTATGGCGCCATGGTGGCTTTTCTGTGCAGTCCTCCAAAGTGGTGGGGTTTTCAAGTAAGGGACATCCCTGTTACATTATTCGCAGGCATGATCAGAATCACTATAGACTAGCGTAGAAGGTGTTAGACTAGACCCTGGGAGACCAGGGTTCAAATCCTGTCTTGGCAATGCATTCACTAGGTGGCCTTGGGAAACTCTCTATTGCTCAGCCTCGGTTTTCCCATCTGTAAAAAGGTGTGTGTGTGTGTGTGTGTGTGTGAGAGAGATGAGGATTTTGTGAATGTGTCCTAGATAAGGATTGTAAAGCAGTTTGAACAATGTAAGGGCAATCTGAATGATAGATACTAGCTTCATGTTTTGAAAGCAGGGATACAAATACAGAACGTTTGGCAACTCTAATGCTGGTTGGCATAACCGTGCATGCCTTCGCAGTGCATCGCTACTTTTCCTGGCCATGCTACCTGTTACAGGCATAAGTGCATGAAGATGAGCTGTGTGCAACTATTCTATTTTTCATTTCCTTATTCCTGAGGGTCAGTCTCCCACCCCACCTTTTTTATGGGCAACCATCTTCTTCCACTCCTGCCCGTTCTGGGTTAGCGCTGCTGTTTTTTTTAGCATCAGCAGCCCAGTTCAGACTTCCAAATCCTCAGACTATCTGTGTGAAGGATGACCTCTTGACCTCCTACAATCCATCGCTCTTTTGATGACGGTGCTCCTTAGATTCCCCCGCTTGTGTAACGTGGTTATAATGCATTCGTTTTCACCCTCTGATGGTATTTATTTAGCTCTCATTAGCTGTAGTGGAGGATTATCTGTCAACCTAGAGGGAAGCTCTATTTTTGATATTCTTTTGCTGATCACCACGTTAATTTGTAAGCTCTTGCACAGAGATTTAGTCCGTGAACATGGATTACAGATCTATGATTCAGGGAACGCAGGATAACATGGAGAGACAGTTACTAAAGTGTGGGCAAAAAAAATATGAAGTTTTCCTTTCTTTGCTTACAGAATAGTTGCAAGCTTTTTAGAGATGTCCGGGAGTGTGTAGAAAAGGTTAGAACTGAGTGGATTAAGTATGTTACTGGAGCCCCCATGTGGCCATTTTAAATGTTGCAACACTAGGAAAATCTGAAACCTTGCTCTGTGTAGTCGACTACAATTTTGCAGTGGATTTTCAAGTTCTGCAAATATGAACTAATTAAGCATCTCAGTTGCTTCACTTATTCCTCTCTCGTTAAATGCAACCATTTCTGGAATGAGGTGGAACAATTTTTTAAAATTTTTGTTTTAAAGAAACATACAGCATTTCTACACAGCTTAATTGAAAGCTGAAAATAATGAAGAATAACTTATTTATTTGAAATTCCAGTGGGTAGGATGGAGATAGTTGGGTTGGAATTTAGGGTGCTTTCCCACATCACTTCCTGCGCATGCTTTGCCTCCTGCGGGAAGAATCTGGGAGGCAAAGCACGCACAGGGTTTGTAACATGGGACCGCCCGCTGCATTTTTGCTGGTGATCCTGCAGAGGATTGCGGAGCTGGATTTCCCTACTCTGCAATCCTTCACAGGATCACCAGCAAAAAATCACAGGTGTTGTGGAGGGGAGCTGCTCCATGTTACAAATCCTGCACATGCTTTGCCTCGCTGATTTCTCCCCCCCTCCTCCCCCGGAGCCAAAGCATGCGTGGGAAGCAACGTGGGAAACTGCCCTTAGATAGGACCTCAGATGAAATCCTACAAATGGTCAGGTGTTCTCCGACTAGATCTGGTTGTCGTCTCTCCTTAGAGCAAGTTTGCCAAACCTTATCCCTCCCCGGGGGGACTCTGAAAATAAACACAAGCTTTGAGGGCTACGTAACCCCAAGCCCAGTTTTTCAGTGCTTGTGGGGAGAAATTGGATCCCAGAACTGGAAATGGGCCATGTTAAAAGCTAGCCTATTAATTTATTGATTGATAAAACAATTTTCTACCTTACCCCTCCTGCTCCAAGCAGCCCGGGATGGCTTACAATATATACAAAAAACATACAGTGCATAAAACCAAAACAATACATTTAGAAGAGAAGAGCAATAATAATAAAAAAAGGAAAACCCCATGCTCCTCTTAACCCCCCACCCCACCCTACGCCCTGTCTTCCTCCCCAAAAGCCAGGTGGAACAACCAAGTTTTACCCATACGATGGAAGGAAGGGTGATCCGGGGCCACATGGGCCTCTGCCAGGAGGGAGTTCCACAGGTGCAGCCACCAAGAACATCCTCTCCATAAGTAGCACCACGGGCCGCCCGGGGGACCTCGAGAAGGGCGCTCCCAAGGACCATAGAGGTTGCTCCAGAGCACGGAGGACGAGGTGATCCCACAGGTAAGTCAGGCCAAGGCCAGATAGGGCTTTATAGGTCAAAACCAACACCTTGAATTGAGCTTGGAAGACTTTTGGAAGCCAGTGCAGAGCTCGGAGCACTGATGTAATGTGCTCACTGTGACCTGTTCCCATAAGGAGATGGGCCGCCACATTCTTCACTAGCTGCAGTCTTTGAACTGTCACCATGGGTAGCCCCACGTAGACCGTGTTGCAATAGTCCAGTCTCGAAGTAATGAAAGCATGGATGATAGTGGCCAGGTCACTATCGGAGACACATGGCCAAAGCTGTCACATCAGATGAAATTGGTGAAACGTACTCTTCACCTGGAGATCCAGGCGGAGCTGCGGATCGACGAGCATGCCCAGACTGTGAATCTGGGGAAACAGTGGAGGGTGAGCCCCATCAATGATGGGAGCCACCACATCCACTGCCTTACCCACTACCATCACCTCCATCTTGTCGGGATTCAACTTCAGTCGGTTCACCCTCATCTAGTCCCCAACGGCCGCCAGACATCAGGTAAGCACTGAGACTGCTGGGTCTGGGTTGGATAAAAACGAGAGGTAGAATTGGGTGTTATCAGCATATCGATGTCACTGCACCCCATATAGTCTCTCAAGCTCACCAAGTGGCTGCATATAAGTGTTGAACGGGAGCAGGGACCGAATGGAACCTTGCGGGACTCCACACGGGGACTCCACAGATGAAGAAATGAAAAACAATCCCCGAGGACCACACGTCGAGTCCTCCTGACTAGGAAAGAGCGGAACCAATCAAGAACAATCCCACCCACTCCAACTCGATCCCGCAAGCGAGTCATCAACATCTCAAGGTCAATGATATCAAAAGCAGCCGACAGATCTAACCTAATTAGCAAGGTCAAACGACCCTGATCTAATTCATGGCAATGGTCGTTGAGCAAGACCACAAACGCAGTCTCGGTGCCGTAACCCAGACAAAAGCTGGACTGCGAGGGATCCAGATAACCACTGTGGTCTAGATCCCCCTGCAGCTGCTGAACCATAACCCACTCAATAACCTTCCCTGTATTGGCCTAGACCGTAAATAAATTTATTATTATTATTATTATAACCTTCCCTAAAATGGAAAGGTTAGAGACCGGCCGATAACTGGTGGATGAATGTCAAGTGAAGGCTTTTTGAGCCGAGACTGCACTACCACCTCTTTGAGGCAGCTCTGCCCTCCCGAAGGAAGGCATTGATCACTCCCACCAGCAACAGGCCCACTATCTCCCGTCTGGCCTTAACCAGCAAGGATGAACATGGGTCAAGTTTGCAAAAGGTGGCCCTAACAGCCCCAAGAACATCCCCCACCTCGGTGGACGACACCGAGTGAAAATGATCCCATGAAACTGCACAAGGCCCTTTCACAACATGTGGTTCACCCATTGCGATCAGTTTGGCGTCAAAGTTGTGGTGAATCTGAGTGATTTTCTCTGCAGAATAATCAACAAACATGTCACAGCAGGCACTGGATGACTCCAGTTCCAGGAGGAGGGAGGGAGGACCGACCAACCTCCTCACCACCCAGAAAAGCTCTGTTGGATGAGATTTTGCAGAGGCCTATATGGGCAGCAAAACCCTCAGTTTTTGCTGCCCTACAGTGACAGCATAGGCATGTAAACTGGCTCTATGTTGCAATCTGTCAGCTTCAGCATGCAAATGACATCACCATCACTCCAACCACCACCCTTCCCGCTTTACCAACCTCAGCCCCTCCATAAACCACAGAGGCCTGAGGAACCGTCACCAAGGCAGTGGATGCCTCGGAGCCATCCAGTCGATGGCCTCCATCAGTAAGGTGTTCCATAAAGCCGCGAGGTTATTGAGTGGATGGTCGTTGAGATCAGAGGGTAACTCCCCAAGAGCTTTCCAGAACCTCTCTGGCTCCATTAGTCTCTGGGGCAGAACCATCCTAATCAGTTCTACACCCTCTCGAGGGCAGAAATGCGTCAGGAGATGTGCTCACAGGAGGTAATGATCTGTCCATGACAAGGGTTCTGCTGACACCTCTCCCATCAACAAATCCCCCGCCTCAAGGCTGGTGCAAAAAATCAGGTCCAGGGTATATCCCCCCCATCATGCCTTGGGCTGGTGACAATTTGGGACAGGCCCATGGTTGCCATGGAGGCCATGAACTCCTGCTCTACACCAGCAAGGCTGGCATCTGCATGTATGTTGAAGTCCTCCAAGATTAATGTCTTCGGGGAGTGCAACACCGCGTCCGACACCAGCTCTGTCAGAGCATGTAGAGATGCCGCTGTACAGGTAGGTGCACAGTATACTAGCAGCATCCGCAATCTGTCCCCTGCCAAATCAAACACAAGATGGAGGCCCTCTACCCCTGAG
>QEPC01014402.1:1802654-1821369 GCA_003113815.1 Sphenodon punctatus | reverse complement strand
CTCATTCAGTCTACAGTTTCAATAAAGCTTCTTTTTCTCTCTCTCTGTTTGGTATGTTGTTCATCTTGATTCTTGACTAGATGGGCCAGTTATAAGTAAATTCACATCTCAGATTATCATCTGTGACGTATTGGGCTGATGTGGCTGTGTTGCAGAGCCGATATCTCAGCTTCTCTGTTTTGCCCATTGTTTAGGAGTGGTTCTCTCCCCCACCCCACCCCCAACACACAAATGAATAAAATGGCCAATAACAGTGTTAAAAGAAATGCAGTTCCTGGTTAGTGCGTTCCAAACAGTTCCAAAGTCTGCAAGATTGAAAACAAAAGACAGGAAAAACCTGGATGGCTTATTTGCTTCCATTAATGAGCTTCCTGGTCTACCCTCTACACTGGTGGTAATATCGATTAAAATTGCAAGAAGTCCTGTTTTATATTCAGCTGTAGAGAGGCAGGTTAGTCCAGCAGCTGAGTTGCTAGCTGAAGGATAGGGCTCATTTCCCTGCTCTGTCAAGCTGTGGGCTGGGAGATGAGTCTTCTGGGGTAGGGACATAGCTTCGGGACCAATTGAGCTTGAGCTCCAGCAATTCATTTTTGACAAATTAAGCACTGGCCAATGTACATCAGTAAAGAGGTCAGATCACACCATCATTTGGTCCTTCATAAATCAAAATAATTCCTTTCCTAACACCTCCAGGTGTGTACACACACACTTTAAAAACAGCAAACTGTTGTTTAATTAAGGCTTTACTGTCCAAACTTATAAATTAACCCAAAGGGAAGAAGCAAGCTCCCCAAAGGTGAAGGCCCATAATCTAGAATGATTTCTTGGCATCACGGAAAGCCCAATTCCAGTCCCTATCCAACGGCGGACCCCAGAAAAATCTCAGCTGTTGAGACAGGACACAATGAAAGTTATGACTTGCAATGTTGGCTAGCAGACCAGGCAGCCTATTTTGGTCAATGGGGCTCTGGAGAGATACAGCAGAGTACCGTCTGGACCATATTGCATCTGTGGTGACTATTTCTTGTGGGTGTGAAGTATGAAATGTCTGGCCTTCTTTCTTACAGCATAAAGAACATATCACTTTTTGGGGGTACTACACAGATTGTACGAGACGCAGACTTTGGAACTGTCTAATGAGACACATTCTCAGTTGCGTCCCATTCAATCTTGAAGTGGCCAATATCAGTAATTTCCTGGTCGTTTATATTTTGGGGAGCAAACTCCTATAGAAATATTTCCCAGGGCTCAAACTCCACCACCACCCGCCGCCCTTGAATTTAGTTGCTGGGGCTGAAAATCAAATTAAGCCCTGATATTGTCTGAAAAACTGATTTCAGCTGGACAGAATCAAAACTATAAGCCCATGAAAATACTAGGCCAAATAGATTATATATATATATATATATTATATATATATATATAATATATATATATTCTTAAACTGAAAAATCAGGAGCTGGTGGCCTGGGGAAATGCGGATCTAGGTAGCCTCTGTATAATTAGACAGGACAGGCCCAGCCTTTAAATCTGAGGTGGCTTTAGATTGTTAGTCATTTTAAAAATAACGATTGAACAGATCTGAGGTAGTACTGACATTGGTAGGATGGCCATCGCTCCAGATTTTGGCTTGTAAGGTGTTTTTAGATGGCTACATGGGCAGCCTGCTCTGGGGGTGGACGCCATATCCACCCACTCCTTGCCCTGCAAGGGTCTGCTTTAGATGGACCCAGCGGATTCCCCTGGTTACTATCTTCTCTTTGTTATATCACTGTATAATTAACTGTACTGTATAACATTTTAAATAACTGTACTGGCACAGACTTCTTGGGCATTGATAGACGATCCCGCTCACAAGCGGGATCGTTCAGCGCTGGCATCTCTCCCCGGCCTTCCTCTGTATGCCGTGTCTGATGTTCAGACACGGCCTACAGCTGTCTCTTATACACATCTAGATGTGTATAAGAGACAGCCGCTACAGAGTTGTGGGCGGATCTCCCAACGTTCTAGACTGATGCTCGCAACTCTATGGGGTTGCCAGGACAACGACCATCTGGGAGCGGAACTCCAATCCAATCCATATATATTTGATACCCCGCACTCTCTCCCGTAGGACTTGAGGCGGCTTCCACTTAAGTGCCCCTCAGCACTTCCGGGTGTTAGTCCAGGGGGGTGGGGGTGGGGTAGGGCTCCAAAGTTGTCCCGGTCTCCCCTACTCACGCCCCTCCTCTCCATCACAGCCATGTGGGTCCTCCTTGCCTTGGGCACCGCAACGGGAACAGAAGCGGCGGGGATGCAAGCCCCAGCAGCGGGAGTGAGAGTCAGCATGGGTCTGCCAAGCGGATAGATAGCAGCTCCAGTCTGGGCTGTTGTCCTGGATTTGGCCAGCCCGCTGTGCTGGCGATGCTCTGGGATGTTCTGGAGCATCGCAAGTGCGGTTGCCCTGGAGCAGGCTTCCACATCTGGAAGGTCACCTCTGCCCACCTGGGGGTGAAATGGAATGGTGCTGCCTCCCTTAGAACTGTGGTCCGTCTGTTTACACCCACTGTCTCCAGATCCTGGGTTGAGGTTTCAAGATGCTCCGAAAAGGTCGTAGCCATGTCAGAAAGTGATGGGATATTCCTCCTGCCCCCATCCCCACCCCCTTTTCAGCAAAGCTCTGCCATTTTTGAAGTCCGATTCCAGAAAGGCAGCAACCTTAGTTATAGGACCTCGTTATCATTGCATCAGTCCTAGACAGTACAGATTTCAAATCTTATGTTCATGCATAACCTCTGTGAAGGAAATTGCAAGCTTGTCTGGACTTTGCCTATAGCTCGGATGCTATTGATAGCAATGGCCCAGACGTGAGGTCCAAACATGCGTGCGGGCCAAACTTACACCCTGCGCGTGCTCACACTGTGTGCCCCCAGGAAAGCTTCCTACCTCTTGACTGTGTCGCCAATATCCTGGTGCAGGGGGGTAAGTTTGGTTCTTGTGACCTTGGATCAGGACCAGGGCCACCAGTAAAATTTAAAATACATCCTTTTTTTCCCAGCAGTTGTGAAAACATACTGCTTCCCGGTGGCATAATCATTTTTTTTTTTTCTTTGAGTAACTGGTCCACTTAGCACATCCTTACTATACAGCTGCATTGTGAGTCAAAAAGGTATGCAGTGGAACTAGGACACTTTTGCCTACACCTGGTTGGGGGAAAAAACACAATTTTTAATTGAAATTTCAAATTTGGATGGAAAATGGAATTTTCCATTCAGTTGGATTATTATTATTAATACAATTTTATATAATACAACTTCTTAATAATAATTAATAATAATAATTAATAAATTGTATTATTATTCGTGTTATATGTATGTGCGTATATAATACACACATTGGTGTGTGTGTGTGTGTGTGTGTGTATAGCACCAGCAATATATACATATTTATATATAGTATTTTGTGTGTGTGTGTGTATAGCACCAGCAATGTACCTGGTGCTGTACAATCAGTAGTTACAGACCAGTCCATACCACAAGGGGCTTACAAACTAGGAAAGATAAGGGAGGCAAGACAGGAGAGAGGTGAATATAGGGAGATACAAGGATGTATCTCCACTGAGAGCTCAGCCAATGTGGTCTAATGGCTAAGTGTTCAGTAGCTGGACTGGGAGGAGGCCTCTGGTTTAAGTCTTGCCTTAGCCAGAAATTTACTGGGGGACCTTGGGCCAGTCACACTACTATGCCTCCCGAGGCAACACTACTATGCCTCCTGAGCTGAATCCTACTCTCGTGACCATCGCCACCTCTTCTCCACCTTCGACACCCTTCTCAAGCCCCCCTGTTCCCTCTTCCCTCTCTGCTTATGATCTCGCATCATTCTTCACCTCGAAGATTGACAAGATCCGCAAGGACATCGCCTCACACCCATCTCCTCCCCCCTCCACCACTCTCCTCTCCTCCTTCCCTCCAGCCTCCCTCGAGGAAATCTCCTCCCTGCTCTCTTCTTCCAACCCGTCCACCTGTCCTCTCGACCTGATCCCCGCCCACCTCCTCATCTCTATTGCTCGCACTGTTGCCCCTTCCCTTCTACATGTCATTAATCTCTCCCTCTCTACTGGCTCCTTCCCCTCTGCCTTGAAGCATGCCACTGTCACTCCCATCCTCAAAAAGTCCACCCTCGACCCCTCTGATCCCTCTAGCTATTGACCGGTCTCCCTCCTTCCCTTCGCCTCTAAGCTTCTGGAATGTGTTGTCTACTTCTGCTGCCTGGACCTCCTCTCTGCCAACTCCTCCCTGGACCCTCTCCAGTCCAGCTTCCGCCCCCTTCACTCCACTGAGACTGCCCTTGCCAAGATCACCAATGATCTACTTGTTGCTAAATCTAAGCGTCTCTACTCCATTATTGTCCTCCTTGACCTCTCCACTGCCTTTGACACTGTCGACCACTCGCTCATACTGGACTCTTTGTTCCCTGGGCTTCTGCGGCTCTGTCCTTGACTGGTTCTCCTCCTACCTCTCTGACCGCTCCTTCAATGTGTCTCTTCCCAATTCCACCTCCTCCTCCCTCCCCCTCTTGGTAGAGGTTCTCCAAGGCTCTGTCCTGGGCCCTCTCCTCTTCTCTGTCTACACCCTGTCCCTTGGCAAATTTTTCCTCCCTTCCCTTCCTCTCCCTCTCCCTTTTCTCTGTCCATCCTTATTGATGGAGTCACCATCCATCCTGTTCCCCAAGCCCGTAGCCTGGGCTTTGTCTTTGATACTCACCTTTCCTTTAAACCTTATATCGACTCCGTCGCCAAGTCCTGTTGCTTTGCCCTCCATAACATTGCTCGGATTCGCCCTTTTCTCTCTGTCTCCTCAGGCAAAACCCTTGTTCATGCCATGGTCATCTCTCGCCTTGACTACTGCAACTTCCTCCTTGCTGGCCTCCCCCGCTCTCATCTGTCCCCCCTTATTCCCATCCAAAAGTCCGCTGCTAGGGTCATCCACTCAGCCCATCACTTCGACCATGTGCAGCCTCTCCTCTCCTCGCTTCACCGGCTCCTCCTCCCCCAACACATCCTTCACAAACTCCTGGTATTTACCTACAAAAACCTCCACAACCTGCCCCCCCCACCTCTCAGCCCTCATCTCCTTACACACTTCTGCACGCACTCTCCGTTCCTCCTCTGTCACCTCCCTCGCTCATCTCCCCTGCTACCCTAACCGCCTTCGTCCCTTCTCCCTTGTTTCCCCACATCCGCCTCACCCCCTTCCTCCATTCCTTCAAATCCCTCCTCAAAACCCACCTCTTCCCCGACGTCCGTTAGTATTCCCCTCTCAGCATTCACTGTCCGCCTAACTGCAACCAAACCAAGCACGTGCACCTGAGACTCCACATCCACTTGAATGTTTTTATCCCTTGTCTTTCCATATTTCCCCTATCCCTGTCTCTCCCCCCTCCTAGTCTATTAGATTGTAAGCTGTAGGCAGGGACCATATCTAGCTCATTGCTATGTAAAGCACCAGGTACACTGCTGGCACTATATAAATGCTTGTAATAATAATAATAACCAACCTCACAGGGTTATGAGGATTAAAAAAATGTGTTAAATTATTCTATGTGAGGCACTCCGAGTGCCATGGCAGAAGGGTGCTGTATACAAATAAAAATTATTTATTTTATTATTAATTAAGTTTAGAAATTGTAGGAGCATGTGCTTAACTTAGTTTCAGAGAAGAGGAGGGCTGAGTGTGGGAAGGAAGAGGAGGCAATTTCCTCTTCATGATGAGCTAGGGAAAGCATGACAGATGAGGTAAGTTTTCAGGAGAGATTTGAAGGTTGTGAGGGAGGGAGCAGAACAAATGTATTCAGGGAGGGAGTTCCAGGCATGGTAGGCACAGGCAGCAAAGGAGAAGGGGCAAATATGTTTTGAGCAGCAACTGAGTCATAAGCAGGTGAGGGTGATAGCAGAGGAGAAACGTAGCTCCCAGGCAGGAATGTGGTAGGAAATAGGGCTGCACCAAATAGTAAAAATCGTATGCATGAGTATTTCCAAGTATCTGAGGACCAACACTGAGTGTTCGGCCTTGGTACTCGGTAAAATAAAACCGAGTACCTTTATATAGGGGCAGGAAAAGCCCCGTATGTTGCTCATCCAAGGATTTTCTGAATACCGAGTACAAAGTACCAGGCCAATTCCTCAGTTACTCGGTAAAACTGAGTTGAATACTGAGATACTCGGTAAAAACCGACTAATTTTGAATATCGTGTTTCAGCACTTGTAGGAAACCAGTGCAGAGAGAGTGGTGAGGTCAGAGTGGCAAGGTCAGAGCAGGGGAGACCAGTAAGGAGGAAGTTGCAGTAGTCAAAGTGAGAGTTGACTAGAGCATGGACTGGAGTTTGGGCAGTGGAAGCAGTAAGGAAAGAGCGAGGTTTTGTAATATTATGCAGAGCAAAGCTACCAGACTTGGCAACAGCCTTGCAGAGATGTAAAGGAGAGGAAGGAGTTGAAGAGGACTCCAAGGCTACACACCTGAGGGACTGGCTGGCTGATGACATCCTCCCATTGAAACCGAGAGGAAAGAGGGAGGGCAAAGTTTTTTGTGGAAATATGAGGAGTTGAGTCTTGGCTATATTAAGCTTGAGGTGTTCTCCAATGTAACCGTTTCCCCTGGATAACTAACAACCTGTGATGTCTTATTCTTTGTGCGTACGTGTGAATATTTCTAGTGTCCCAATTGTTTTGGCAATTGTATGCTTTTATTTTTCTCTTTGGGGCATTTCTCATATACATTAAGACTTAAATTTCTCTTTCACTGGGTTTTATATTTAGTTCCCATTTTCCTGAGGAATAAATAAGCTTCTTCCATGATTACATGGCTAAGAACACAAGTGAATTGTTTGGAATTTGTCTTTTCTGTTGTACCTGCATGAGGCATGGTGGCTTAGTGGTTAAGACACCGAGCTTTATCCCTGAAGCTCAAGTCCTATTTGGCTTCCTGCTTGATGTCTACATCAAGTCCACCTCGCAGTGAATTGGTACGCTGGGCTGGGCAAGTCAATAGTGGTTGCATGTGATGCTGGCCACATCACATCATTTGTGATTTGTAGGCTGTGGAAACTGGTGTCCGCCTGCATGGTTTGGAATGGCTTTTGTCTTTGACTTGCCACGTCTTCTGACTTGTAGCCATGTTTATAAATATGGAAAAGGAGACCTTCTCTTGTGTGTGAGCACTTTCCAGACTAATGTACCTGCTATTTCTGTAATAGGTACAAGTGACCCATACGTGAAATTTAAACTGAATGGAAAAACCCTCTACAAAAGCAAAGTCATCTACAAGAACCTAAACCCAGTTTGGGATGAAACGGTTGTACTGCCGATACAGACTCTTGATCAAAAGCTCCGCATCAAGGTAAGTTCATTTAGGGGTTTGAAACATTACTGAAAGCTATACCTTTGTCTTATTTTTTAAAATTGGTGTAACATTGCGACTAGAGAATACGTGATCAAGACACAATCATGATCCCAAGATATTTATAATCGTTAGATTAAAATTCACATTCTGTTTTGCCAGAATATGTGGGTGTTTTTTTGAGTTCAGCATGTGAAAGTCCAGGATAATTGCTTTAACAATGCACATTTAAACCTACTGAGCTTGAATTTGCCCTCCGGTACACCTGTGTGAGCACAATGAAATCATAACTTCAAGTGCAATTTGGCCAACTGAGTGGGGTTGGAATTATTACCTTTGATGTGGTGATGACAAGCAGAAAAGCCCTGTCTCATTATGATCAACTTTTATAGGCAACAGACCTTCAAGCTACTAGTTGCAAACACTAATTGCTGAAACACATGTACCTGGAACGGGCTCATTTGGGGCGGGATTTGGTTGTATTTTGCCACGGGATATAGCCTCAGCTTGTGTTGTTCCCCCAACTCTTTGTTGCCAGTATGTTAAAAACCTGCTGGGAAAAACAAACAAAAAACATTCTGTACACAGTTAAAGAATTGTGTATGCAGAATTCACCAACACACAATAGCTAGATTTTAATTCTACAGTTGGGCAATTTTTTTATAGAGGAAAAACCAATTTCCTCTATACTTACCTCCCTCCCCACCACCAAAAATACCTTCATAACTTTTACAAATTTGAAAATTCCACTTGTAAGAAAATACTCTGCTATGTAAACTGGATTGCCAGGTTTCCTAGTTTTGTTGGTTGCTTGAAGGGGGGGGAGGATGCCTATACATTATTTAAAAAACAAACAAAAAACAACCCAATAAAACCCAAGAAAAATAAAAGTACTAAAAAACCGTTTGAATTTTATTATTTTTGGAACTAAGAAAATATTGTCCAGTTTGTTTGAAGGTACTCATTTTCATCTGTCTTATGTTCTAAAATTAACATGCAACTCTGTTGGATTTCCCAAGTGTGGGATTAAACATCAAATGTCTGTTCTTTGCTATGAAAAAATGGAATGAAAATTTTATATATTTGATTTCTTTTTCTCCTTCCCTTATCAGGTATATGATCGAGATTTAACTTCTTCTGACTTCATGGGGTCAGCGTTTGTAATGCTCAGTGAACTGGAGCTCAATAGGTAATGTAATGCCTTATTGAAATTTGTATTGCAATTCTAGTTAAAAATGCTAATTTCACATTATTTTCACAGTTTAATGGTGTTTTAGCTTCTAGGTCTGAGCACGGGACTGGGAGCTAGAAACATGTCGGACAAATGAGTTCTGTCTGGGCACTTACATGGTGGCATTTTGATAGAATCGGAATGCTTCATGAACATTTTGTTGGTTTGCCTACAGCACTTCTCCCAAACAAATGGGTAAGTGTTCCCGAATCATCGGGAAAGCAGTGAATGCTTTCACAGTTTTTTGGTGAAAACTGCAATCACTGCAAATCATAATTTCAGCTCGAGACCAGGTTCATTGGCTTTAACAATAGACTGTCACTCATTTAACCTATTTTTAGTTCCTAGACTTTCTATACAATTTTGGGCAAATAATTCCATCCCTTTGTCTCAGTTGACCTCTTTTTTAGGAGGTATTCTCTTATCTTGTGTCTTCAACAATGGGCTTTAATTTACTTCACCTGAAATGTTGATTTGCATTGAATGCCGTTCTCATTGAAAATAACTTGTGTACCGCTTTCCTGATGATCTGAGAACACTTACTCATTTGTTCATGTTTCTATTGGACATTTTCCTTAACTTGGAAGTGATAGCAAAAAGTATGAATAATTCACCAATGGAAATACTAGGGGTAGGATTCCAGGGGGATTATTAGGTATCTGATTTTTAACATTGCCGATTTTTCTTGGATCTTTAACATTGCGGCCACTGACTTCAAGGGCAACATTAAAAATCCAATATTCAGATACTGACAATTATCAGTATTATTGGATTAATCCGATACCTTCCATTATCGGCATTATTGGATATACCGATACTCCCATCCCTAGGAAATACATAAAGTGGCAAATGGACAAAAAGAATCCTAAATGTGAAAAATAATATAAATATTAGGCAAGGTTTTAATAAAGATGAAAACTCATGTCAATTCTGGAACAGCAGTTTTTGTGCCAGCTTTGAATGAGTGCATCTCTATCAGACCCCTTTCATTCATGGGAATAATACCACCATACTGGGAATAATAATATCATCCCAGTTCACTGTTGGGGAAATGGGGCTCAGGATATTAATTCATCATATCCTAAAACAGTTAGGAGTATTTAAAATTGTTATGTTCAATATTGTATATTTTGTGGAGATTAGGCATGTTGGCTATAGAAAAACAAATGAAGTATATTTCTAGAATCACATCTAATGTTCAACATTTAGACCTGATTTTTGCTAGCTTTGTGCAACGTACCAAGTTTCAACGTGAAGTAAGGAATTTGCTCTGCTCTGCTAAATAACGTTTGGTACCGAGTTAGATGTTTTCAGTGGAGCCTATAATTATGCCTCCTTTTCTGCTTGCAGAAGTACTGAACAGATCTTAAAACTGGAAGATCCAAACAGTTTAGAAAATGACATGGGCGTGATAGTTTTGGACTTATGTCTTGCAGTCAAACAAGGGGACTTCAAGAGAAATGTAAGTAATTTAGGAAAACTATATTAGAACTGGATTTTGTGGAGGGAGAGGCAAATGCTGAAATATTCATTTTGTATTTGCAAAGAAACTTTGCATATTTGTTCCTGTGCTAACATGGCCTAGCACCAACGTGACTTACTCCTGTGAGCGAATATGCAAATTCATCTTTGTTGCTGTCACAAAATTTACCTCTTTGTCTCTGATTTTTTTTGGTACTTCATTCATTTTAATTTTGGTTGCTATATTTTAATTAGTAGTTTTTGTGACCTTCTGCCACACTGTATCACATTTACATTCAAAATTTTGAACCCTCCCACAAAATGATGACACATCAAAATAACCAAAGTACCAAATAATAGAATACTGAAGTGGAAACCGAAACAAAAATGGAAATGGATACAAGGTTTATATTTGCTTCACAAACTGTGGTATTCAATTCTAATATTGCTTCAGGTGTAGCGCTAAGATGACTAAGGCCGCTTTCACATGTTACCAGGGAGACAGGAAAACGTCTGTGACTACAATCGCTGTTCTATTCTCACAGGAATTGGTGCAGGTGAGAATGCGCTATTTCACTTTTATCCTGCGAGAAAACTCGCCCATGACCTGGTCCCCAAATGTAGCTTTTACAATGACTGGTGTTCTCACAGGATGAATGTGGAATAACGTATTCCCGCATGTGCTAATTCCATGGGAATAGAGCCGTGATTGCATTCACAGAAGTTTCCCGGCCTCCCCAGCAATGTGAGAAAGTGGTGTTACTCTAAAGAGCTGAAATGAGCACCTGAAAAAATGGGTGACCCCTATCTGAACCAAACATGGTGGCTTGGGGAGTAACCAAAATCGGTGTGCGTCCTGTCAAGTATCCATTTTGGTTAATTTGTTTCATTTTCTCTGGAGGTCTCATTTTTGAGGGGTGGATGGCCTCGGTTATTTAATTTAATTCATATGGGCACTATTGTGCATGTGCAGTATGTGGAAAGGACATAATAGGGATACTAAAATGATTGAATAACCAAACCATAAAGCTGAAATGGAATACTGCCCACAACCCCCCCACCCAATATGTAGGTACCTATTTTGGGCACAGATATTGTTTGAGTATTTGAAGGGCTACCCAAAAATGTGAATCATAATGCAAATAATAAACCCACTACCCCTTTGAGTTTTGTTCTATATTCTAAAATGCTACCTTATGATGATCTTTTGAGAGATGCAGCATTGTGACCCAAATAGTCTGATTTAAACTTCAGTCTAATTTGACTGGACAAAATAGCTTGTATGTGGTTTTTAAAAGACAAGTCCATGTGTAGCAAGGTTCCAAGATTCTGGCCCATTTTACATGGACCTGGGAGATTCGGCAGTGCGGGGGGATGGGTGAAGGTCGTGGTGGGTGTGTGGTGCTAGGGCGGACCGCTACACGGATGCCCACCCACTTCCACCCATCTCCACACATGGAGGCATCTCAGTTTCCCACAATGGGTAATTTCAGATGTTACAAAATTGCTACTCACCACACGGAATCTCAGTGGATTCTATGTGGTGGCAGCGATCCCGTGAACGTCTCTTTGCTCCTGGCCAGATACTCACCACAGTGAACATCAACTGGGATCAAATTAACCCCGGTTCTGGACCTCCGGTCGGCCCGAGGTCCAGAACCATGGTTAGACTGGCCATGATCTAGGATGGGCCAAAAGTAAAGTCTGTTACCTTTTGGCCCATCCCGGATCGTGGTCCCGACCATGGGACGGGATCGGGTTCAGTGGCCTGATTGGCTGCTGTGCCCGCCTGTTGCCCCGTGGGTGAGCGGCTGAGGGAGCACGGGGGGTGGGGGTGGCTGCATGGGAGCACATCACACCGCACAGCCCCACCCCCTCCCCGAACCCCAGTCGTGATCAGGCCGGCAAGTCTAAAGGTCGACTCGTCGGATCATGGACCAGGATCCGAGATGGATCCCAGTCCATGGTTCAGCATGGTGGGTCAAAAAGCCCATCACATCTGAAATTACCCATAGCCTCCACGCGTGGGGGATTGGCGGAGGTGGGTGCAGCGTGGGACCATGCAACCCCCCCTTCCCCACTGGCGGTCAGACGGATGCCTCCCCGCCCACACTGTCACAAGTGGGCGAGGGGCTGGGATTTTTTACAAGTAATGTGTTCAATCACCAGGAAGTACAAACCTGCTGGAAGGGAAACAAAAAAAATCTATAACGAATGCATGTTTTTGTAGTTCACCAAGCCATTATTTTATAACATGTGGTTGCCAGGTTATAGACAAGATATTTAAACCTCTTCAGCCCCTTTGTTTAGGGAGAAAGAAACAGGAATTGCTAAGTTAGAGCTGGAACAGCTAATAATTGTAGTATTTGCAGGTGGTATTCACATTTTTCAGGTAGCCCTTCAGTTACCTGAATGAACAGTAACTTAATTTTCAGGGAAATATTCCATTGTTATTTTCATTTTTCGTTCTGGGTATTTCAGTATTTCAGCTGCACTATTGTTTAGGGATGGGCGAACAGAACCGAGTTCAGAAATTCGATTCGGTTTGAAAATCGACTTCGGTTCGGTCGACCGAACTATTTGAGTTCAGTCCGAACCTCTGAACAGAGTTCGGAAATTCAAACCTCATTGAATTAAATGGAATATTATCTTATAGGGATGGATGAACAGAACTGAGTTCGGAAAATCGAGTTCGGTTTGAAAATCAAGTTCGGTTCAGTCGACTGAACTGGTCGGGTTCGGTCGACCGAACTCTGAACTTCCGAACCGTGTTCGCCCATCCCTATTATTGTTGGCAATTGTGTCTGCACAATAGTGCAAATATTTTTTTTGAAACGATGCAACTAAACAGCAAAATAACCCAAACAAACCCACCCCCGGAATATATAGCGCAAACCAATATTGGGTTATTCCCCAAATTGTCATTTTTGGTTCAGGCTATACAGATTTGATAGGTTGACCTGTTTTTTTGGGTACCCATTTCAGCGCTAGTTGAAATGTTCAGTTATTCTGGAGTATCTATAGCACTGACTAAGGGAGCTTGAGTGAACACACTCTTATTTCTCCAAATTATAATTATTTACAAATCCAACAAACATTGTGCGGAGCATCATGCGTGCTATGAAGCTGCACAGGACAGAATGACTTGCCGTGTGTGTGTGTGTGTGTGTGTGTGTGTGTGTGAGAGAGACCTTTTAACATTCACATTTTGAGAGTATGCCCATTTAATGTCCTTTTGTAGCTGTTACTGGGGCGCTGTTTGTCTCAATCAAAATTCTCCAACAAGTGCTTCTTCATTTACCTGAAAATGCATTTTGCTCTTATTGGTGGAAACTGTTTTCAGCATAATATATAAAGTGACTCTCATACTTACCTCAAGCAAGTCTGTGGCGTGCAAATCATTGCCTTCAAGAGAGTTGTCGCAGGTGTGGAAATGGTTGGAGGTGATGGTCCTTTCTGGGCAAACAGTTACTTTGGAGGAATTATTTAGAGGGGAATGATGGACCTCGGGACTTGTGGAGAACAGACAATGCCGACTCGGTTCTAGACAGCAGTCTTGACTACACCTGCATATACCATTAATAGTCTGCATGCAGCTGCATCTAGGGTAGATGCACATGGTAGTAATTTCACTGACCATGTTTTAGGTGGTTGTGTTGCTGTTGCAAACATTTGAGTTTTTTCCAAGTGAAGCTGGGACACTGTAATTGTTGTCCATGTAACACGATTAACAGCAAGTTGACCTTTCTACCTCATGGTTAAAATTTACTGGGTTAGGACCAGATGGTTCTAAAAGCTTGGACCAGGCATCTTACTAATAGCTGTGGGTCCCCTTTTTATGATAGACTCTTGATGCCCCCCCCTCTGTTTTGGGTGCAGTGCAGGTGTTTCAGTGGCTGTTGCTTGTTATGATCTGTGAGGGAGACTGTTGAAAGCAGTCCTAATCTACAGTAGTAAATGTGCCTTCCTAGCTTTAATTTATAGGTCAGCGTTTTAAATTATTTAAAAAATCTGTCTCTTTTTACTCCCACCGCCCATCCGCCTCTCTTTTGGGATACTGTGTAACAATGGCGAAAACATGTCACCAGAGGTGGTCGTATCGAAAGAAACGAAGTTCCCCTAAGGTAATCCATATTTTACCTTATCCTGTTTCTAATATTTCATTCCCTCGTAAGCCACAAGAAATAGTAGTAATTTGAAAATTCTTTCAATGAGTAAGGAATTCTAAGCTACCTGTGTGATGAGTCATTCCGTTCTCAGTCTTATCAGAAGTGTGTGTTGGCAGAGGGAAGTTAGGATGATTATTTCAATTATGTATTGCGGCCTCTTCCCTCTAGACTCTGTCTAAATACACAGTAAGGGACAGCCCTTTCCCTGAGGGGTTTATGGGCGCCGCATAATAGGCAAAGAATAAGATGGCATAGGATGAGAATGGGAGAGCTGGGAACAGAAGCCAGGTGTCCTGACTCAGGTGTAACACCTTATTCTCTAGACCCATATTGGACGTTTTTAGATGGATCAGCCTCTGGAGCTGCTCTGGAGGTGCACCTCATCCACTTTCTTCCAGCCCCACGAGTCCCCATGTTGGGTTCCCTTGGCCATAATCTGCTCACATGATGCCACCTCCACACACCATAGAGTTGCAGATGGATCACCCGACACTCTAAGCTGGCACCTGCAACTCTATGGTGTTTCTGGAGCAATGGCCGGCCTGGAGTGGAGTAGTGTCACTCCACTCTGGATTGGGGCCCCAGGTTTGGCTGGCCCGCTCTGCTGCCAGCGCTCCGGGATGTTCCGGAGCACCACAAGTGGAACTGCCCCAGAGCAGGCTCAGCCTGCTCCACTTCCACATCTGGCGTTCTGCCTTCAGACAGAATGGCCAGCCAGGGGGGTGAAATGGGCTGGTGCTGCTTCCTCCAGAACTGTGGTCCATCTGCTTACGTCCGTTGTTTCTAGGGATGTGCGAATGCGGTTTGGAAGCTTGGAGTTCGGACCGAACTCGAATAGTTCGGCTGACCGAACCGAACTTTCCAGCCAAACTCGAATTTGACTGAACAGTTTGGTCGAATCCGAACCAGTTCGGAAGGCCAAAAAAACTGGTTTTGAATGTACGAACTTGGTTTGGAAGTTCGGAAATTGACGAAACTCGAATACTTCGGTTGACCGAACCGAACTTTCAAACCGATCTCGATTTTCGAACTGAACCAAATTTCTGAACTCGGTTCTGTTTGCACATCTATATTTGTTTCAAAATAAGCAGTGAGTGTAGTTCCCCAGGAAGGATCCACTTTAAATGGTCTATCAGTGGGTTTGGCCCTATGTTCTTTGGGGAAAATAGGCAGATATTTTGGCCATACAAATACAACCGAATTGAGGAACTGAGTACATCCGACAACTGGGTGTACACATGGCTGTATACTCTTCCTCTCTCCCAGACTCCCCCCGCCCCCCTAGTAAAGGCTCCATTATTTATTTAATTTTACTTTATTTGTTTATAATATATTTTACCCACACTGGTTGCATACGATATGAACAGGGACCCGTGTTTGTTGTCCTCCCCCCCCCCCCCATTGTCACCAATGGGAAAACTGCAAGAGCCGTGGGTCCTCGACTATGGAGCGTAACTTGCCTGTTGTATGAGATCCCTGCTTGGATCAGAAATGTGAATAATGGCAGAGCCATTTTATGCAGGTGCAAAATGCATCTGCACATGCACAAATGGCCTTTCAAAGTTTTGACCAGGATTTTGATCGGAGACGTTTCCAACCAGAATTCCAGCCAAAATACAGAAATGTTTGTGAAAACAGAACAGCTGTACTGGATCCAAGGGGCCAAATCCAGGAACTGGAAAAGGGACCGATAACTTCCATCTAGACCCTGGCCTGAGGTTTCCTCCCCCCTGCAATACAGCCTGGATGCTTTGGCACTGAAACCTATAGATTGAGAACACTCTCACTCTGTCATTAATGCTAGCGCTTACATGAGCTTTCACATATCTGTCTTTTCTCCGTGTGTGTGTGTGTGTGTGTGTGTGTGTGTGTATATAATATAAATTTAATATTTTATATAGAATATTTTATAAAATCTAATCCATCTTGCCTTGGTTTAATAAATACCGCTTCTGTGTATTATGTGTTTTTATGGAGGGAATAGGATAGGGGAAGCAAGAAACAAGCTATTATACTAACAGAAAGCCCTTTTGTAAACGGAAGATGAGTAATGTGCATTACTAGCTGCAGATCTGGAGTTATCTCTGCTTAACCAAACATCTCTGGAGATAAAGCAGACCCTGCAGTGCTATGCTCTTAATGTAAAGTTACAGCCGGAAATGGAAGTTGACAAAATTGAAGGGTTCAGCCATGTGGTTTTACGTGAAGCTCTAGATATTACACATCTCACACTTGATCGTTGGAGTTTGTGTGTTCTCAAGAGAAAAATAACACATTTGCGCGTGCGCGCACACACACACACACATGTCTCTTCTTGAGTCTTGTTGGCCTGGGGGTCCCTTGGAAGGCAGCCAGATCTTCAAACTCTATCCGTCTCAATCCAAAATAGCCAAAGTTCTGTCTTGGGTTATTTTCTTTGTGGTCTCCATTATCTCCCTGCATTTTAAACGCTTTATTTAAAATAACCAAGATAAGGTGCAAAGTCATTTTGGCATGTCATTAAGTTCCCAAGGCTCTGGCTAGCATCTTAAGACCCTTCTTTTAAATGAAATTAAGAGATGGCAAAGGGAGATACCAGGTTACTGGAAGTGAGATTATCCTTAAAAGAGGAAAGTAAAAAAAAATAATCCTCTCCAGTCCTTTGCTCTGTTCTAGTATGGTCACTAGAGGGTAGGATAGCATTAGTTCTTGTAGAGAAGGTATAGTTCATGCTATGGTGTGATCTCTTAAGGAACACTTCACTGACCAGCCAAGGCAGTAAAGAATGTCCCAGAAAGAATGCTCTGGCAAAATGTGACAAAGCAGTATTTTCTAGTTTATTGATTCTGCTTCTGCACTAAAACCCTAGCACCATACATCAACAACTATCTTTTAGTTAGGAGACACTGGCCTGTGGAAACGCTACTGGCAGTTTGTGGCCGAACATAAAGGCTACACAGGAAAATTGTGAGCTTGGGGAATATAGATATCTGTGGGAGGCAGGAGAGGTTATGGAAAAATGGCCAGAGGTGCTTGATGGGGTAGGCGGAATGTTGATGGGCTGGATACAGATACTAGAAATATGGAGGGGGGAGGAGGGGAAGAGTTCTCCAATGTGCACTCCAGCATTGTTGCTGGGACCGCTGTACTTAATGGGATCACTGAAGGAGAAAATCCAGTAGTCCGTCCATTGCTTTTTTCATGTGGTTTCAAGGTACACTTACGTTCTGCTGATTATTTGATACTCATCTCTAAAATCTACATTGCTAATGTGAACAAGCCATTAAGACTTTTACTTTTAGCTTGTCTTAACTGACCCTCTTTCTGTACTAAAGGCAAGCTTAACTTTAACTTCTAAGTCCCTCTTGGTATATACAATTTTTGGCATCCATAAGGACAATGACTTGTTAACCTTTTGCCCATTTTACACGTTATGATTTTCAGCTAGTAGCACAGCAAGAGGCAACACACCAAGTTGCTGGGGTTTGTGTGTGGGTTTCATCAGATGGTGAATGCACGGTAAGCAGCTGCTACAGTAGCCTTGCCTATGCTTGATATCCCAGGGTGATATCCTGAACTCTTCCTGTTGTGTAGATCAGGGGTGGGGGAGCCTTCATCCTCACCTTGTGGGCCGGAGCGTCCTTCAGGGTGTGCATGTGGCCTGCTTACGTGGGGTGTGTGGTTACAGCCTGGAAATGCTCCATGGCCATCTGATGGGTGGTTGGGAGTCCACGGTCCGTGGGATGGGAGACCACACAATTTGTTAATGGGGAAGAGAGGCTGTACTGGCTGGAGGGCAGGTAGCTATAACCTGGAAAAAGGCCAGAGGGTCCCCACTCCTGGTGTAGATCATTGTAGTGCTATGTGAGTTTTCTGTGCAAGCAGATGAGCTTACACATGTAAGAAAATCTGTGTGCGTAGGTCTTGTGTGTGTGATATGCAACCGTTTGAGGCATTCTCTCTTAACAGGACACTCTTCTTCAAGGGATTTCCAAGTCCTGTAAACAACCACATAGTTAGCACTGAAACGAGTACCTGCAAAACCAGGTTTACTCAATGAATTTCTGGTACTTGAATCGAGCCAACAACCATTGGTCGAGCCATTGGTCGGTACTGGATTGCGACCTGATTCGGGTACCCCATGCTCCAGAATGTCAACTTCCGATAACTATTTTTTGATTTTCCATTCCGGAAAGTTGACTCCCGGTCCTCTGTCTGTCTGTCCTGTTATATAAAGTTGTAATTGGAAAATAAAAAAATTAACACTGAAATATACTGATTTCTTCGGTTTCTGGATACCCTATCGGTACTCAGGTAACCCATCGAGGACCTGATGTGGTACCTGAAAATGTGGGTATTACTTGCAGGTACTAAATCTAGTACCGGTTCCAGCTTTGTTTGCTAGGCAAAGAAAGAATCACTTGGTTTGTAAAAAGGGTTGGAGAGAGCATGCCTAAAGTTGAATGGAGAAACAGGGAGCATGACTTTGGTTTCCTGTTTTC
>QEPC01014402.1:1780461-1793096 GCA_003113815.1 Sphenodon punctatus | reverse complement strand
CCCAAAGTACTGGATACAACACCTTGTCACATCCTCCTTTTCAGTGGCCATTAGTATCTTGTATTCACAAATTCAAATTCTGATGTTAACATTAGCACCAAGGACTACCCAGCACAAAGAGCTATGGCCAACAGCATAACTGGTTTCAAGAAAGGACTGAATAAATGTTTAGAGGATAGGCCCATAAATAATGGCTGGTTTTGGTTGAACAACGTAGCCTCGGGCTCTTGTGAGCTGTGAGTGGATCACTCCGGTATGACCTGTTGTGCACTTCTCTGAAGCAGTCACCATTTGCCGTTGTCCTGATCTAGATGAACCGTTAGTCTGACCCAGTACGGCGCTCCTTACCTTCGTCATGAGATAGCATCTTCACGTAGTTGTCTTGTCTTTCAGTCGAGCCTTGTACGAAATGTGAGACTGTTCGACTCCTTGCGAAAGAACCAGCTGTGGAATGGCACTGTCACCATCACTTTGTTGGAAGGGAAGAATATGCCAGGCGGGGGCATGACACAATTTTTTGTCCTGTTAAAATTGGGAGAGCAAAAGTATAAGAGCAAGGTAAGTGCACTAAAAGTAAGCATTTAAAAAAAAAATTTTTTTCCTTTCACACTATTGTAACTAGGGTTACTCCTTCTTTACAACGATGTCAAATGTCAGGACCAAAGCAAATCACGTTGAAGCATGTCTTTCTTCTTTTCCTAATGTACCTACAGGACACATTGTTGAATAGGAAAATAGAGAATACTGTGTCTTCATGTGCGTTGATGTGTGTAGAATACCCGGTTACAGTAATGGATGTGCAGAACTGATGCAAAGTGAAATGGTATTGGGGCATCGTGCATGTTTGTCATCTTGCCATGAAATAGAGAACGCTGTGCATTCATTTATGGAGTGATGGACATTACAGTGATGGATGTGCAGCTGTGTTAGAAACTTAAGCTTGATTCTTTCATTGTGTGTGTTTAGTATTCTTGCCAACAGAGAGGTCAATTTGTAATGGCTTATTGTACAGGACAGCACTTAAGAACTGTGCATTAATATATATTATAATATACATTATATACACATGTACATTATGCTAAATTTACTCTTCCCCCCCCCCCCCCCAAACATACATATTTAAACTTTAATTTACATCAGGGGTGGGGAACCTCAGTTTGGCAGCCGAATGTGTCCCTCAGCAAGTTTTTATGTGGCCCCTTTCCAGTCCCTGGATCTGGCTGCTGAATCCTGTTCCTATCTCCAAGCACTGGGAAACTGAGCTCAGGGCAAAGGATCAGAGATAAGGTTATGCCTACAAGGTTAGGGGACAGATCCATTGCACAGATCCAAAATTGGGCCCGCCTTTTCCCGAGTGCACTCTTTAATCACACTTGCCCTCAACTTCTATGCAGCCCTCAGAACTTGTAATATTTTTAAAAGTAGCCAATGGAAGGGAAAAGTTTCCCCACACCCGATTTGAAATGCTGGCGTTGCTGTGTAGAGCTAGAACTTCATTCTGTTTTGCAGAACATGGGAGTGAAGTTAGCATTGGTTTTTAGCCTGTGCTGCCATTAGTGCGGAAACTCGATCCTCGATTTTCCTTGGGAAACACCAAGGACCTGTGCATTTGGCCTTGATTTCCTAAATTCTGAGGAAGGGCTCTAGAACTCTGCCAAACCTCAGCCGAGTGTAGGGAAAGAGGCCAGAGGCCAGCGCTAGGACCCTGTTCCCCCTTCCCTGGCCTCGAGTGGTGGTCAGGGAAGGGGCTTGGGGGCCTAGTGGGTGGCCTTGTGGGTAGTGGTGGTGCTAAAAGGAACGGGAGTCAGGGGTTCGTTACCTTCTGGAGGGCTTCTGTGCGATGCGTGGCCTCTTCCCGGCTTGTAAGTAAAAAAACAAACAAAAAAACTGGGCAAGCTCAGAAAGGGCTATTTAGGCTCTTCCCGAGCATGCTTAGTTTGGTTTTTTAACTTTCAAACTCAGAAGCAGGTAACACTCGGGACTGCCCCTTGGACCCTCTGACATTACTCACCATTTTTTTTTTCCTACTTGAAACAACCCTAGCTGCAATCCTATTGAACACCAGTTGACTTCTAATATCGAACTGTGCATTTTTGAACGCATTTCCCCCCTTTGATTCTAAGATATGTAAAGGGGTGGCAGGGGAGGGCAAGTCAGGGGGGGAGAAGAAAACAAAAATGGGTGTAAGCAAAAGAACATTAAAAATCCTTGAGTTGATTATAATTCTGGTAATTAAAGGGGGAAAAACAATGGCCAGAGTAAACACATACAGTTGAGACCAACCTTAGAAAATACCACTTGCAGCTTCTGAGTGAAACTGGCATTTGATAAGTAGAAAACAAACTGCTTCCACATCAACTGTTTTCTTTCAAGAGAGATGGGGAATCTGTATCCTAGGATGTGGAAGCTTGGTTGGACTAGGCCGCACTTTATCACTCCCAGAGTTGCTGATGTTGTATGTTGTTTTAAAAATGTATATTAAAAAAAACCCTCAAATAAACTTCCTTTTTTCAGTATAAATAATGAAAGCTGTCGTTTCACCACTGGCCTCATGATTTTATTTTCCAACCTGTGATTTTAGGAAATATCAAAAAAAAGAAACAAACAAAAATCTTGCAAAACGTGAACTGACAGCTTCTCCTTACCCCTAATGTCAGCCCTGCCTTTTTGTAGGTGAAGTTGATGTATGCATGACTGTGGCACTAAGTTACATTGTGAGAAAAGTAAATATTATAACTGCATGTTTTCTAGACACTGTGTAAGAGTGCAAATCCTCAGTGGAGGGAACCGTTTGACTTTCACTACTTCTCTGATAGGAAGGATATGTTGGACATTGAGATCTGGGAAAAGGATAACAAAAAACATGAGGAACTATTGGGAATGTAAGTTTTGTGTTTATTAAAGTGTCCTTGCATAAGTGATGAGTATGAGCAGAGAATTTGTGATTGTATTTCTGTTTTAATGTGATAGGATTGATCCTTTGTGCTCGTAACTGACCCTTTTCCCTTACAGAATATTGTAGTGCTGAAACTTGGTATTTGAACTTACTCTGTTTTTTACCGAGTATCTCTTTATTTGACTCGGTTTTACCGAGTAACTGAGGAATTGGCCCAGTGCTCCGTACTCTGAAAATCCTTGAATGAGCAACATATGGGGCTTTTCCCTCACCTATATAAGGGTACTCAGAAAATACTCAGTACTCTGTTTTATTTTACTGAGTATAGAGGCCAAATGGTCAGAGCCAGTCCTCAGAAACTCAGAAGTATTCATAAATAAAAATGTTACTATTCGCTTCAACCCTAGAATATTGTTATGGCCCAGTGACTACTCTGGCTGCTATATAAAATACCTGTGTTTCATTGTAAGTAGAGCTGAAAGAATTATAGATGGTTAATATCTGGTATTCCTGTTAGCTTGATAGCTATTTGGTAACTATCCTGTAACTGTGGAGACTTAAGGCCACTTTCAGACATGCCCCACCCCCCTGCGCATATTTGGGTTGCGGGGGGAATAAGCAGCCTGAATATGCGTGGAGATCGGCCGGTCCAAAAAGCCCTCACAGGATGCAGAGCTTGATTTTCTGCTCTGCATCCCTCAAGGCTTTGTCGTATTCGGGCTGCGCAAATCCAGCCCCCGCCCCCCCCCCGGCAGCCTAACTATGCACCGGGAGGGGGGGGGGAGGAGCAATGTCTGAAAGTGGCCTAACTTTCAAACAGGATTACCACATATTACCATTTGCTGTATAACCAAACCAGGCCAGATAAAGGGAGGGATTTAAGGGCCATTATAAACGAGACTGAGCAGAAAATGTTTTTATCCAAAGAGACAAGAAGTTGACATGTTGAAACTACCCATCTCAATGGGTGATCCCGTCATTTTGAGTGGACTGTGCATGTACGCCCACTTTGAACACTTGGGTAGATTAGGGTGTGCAGTTCATCAGGAATATGTAATTTAGCCTCCCCCCATGCCCACCCTCCCAAATTTTCATCTTGGACCTTTCCAGACCAAAATGGAAGTTTGGTCCAATAAAATATCTGAACTACTTTGGGTGAATATTCATTCACCCAATATAATATAATTAGGGCCACAATTTCCCCATGGAAAAATTCCCAAAATTCTACGGGCCTTCTCTCCGAATTCAGCGGCCAACCATCCCTTTCCAGTCCAATCTGCTCGGGCCTGGGGCAAACCCTCCCTCACCCCCAAGCCACATGCTCAGGGTTCAGCAGGCAACCCCCAGCACCTCCCTAGGTCAGTCTGCTCAGGTCCATGGCAAACTCACCCCAGCCTGCTTGGCAGTACAGGAAGCAGCAGAGTGGTGGCAGCAGTAGGAACCCCGAGCAGCAAGTGGCATAGGCAGCGGCAGTGGAAACTGCAAGAGTGTGCGCTGATTGATGGGTGACAGCACAGCATATAAGCCTCTGATTGGCTTGTGTGCAGCGATGTCACCTGTCAATCATCATGGGCAAGCCAATCAGAAGCTTGCGTGTGATGACTGGGTGACATCATACACATGACATCACCAATCAGAGGCTTGCATGCTGTGATGTAACCTGGCACGGGAAATGCTGTGGGAAATTTCCCCGTTTCTGCGGGAATCTTCTGTGCAGTATCCGTGGATCGCAGTGGCATGTTTTTACTTGGGGACTTGAATATATATATTTCCCTATTAGGTCAAAATATTGCATAACAAACTTCTTTTTAATTAAAAGTCATTAAATAAGACAAGAAATGCAATATTGTTTCTCTAACATGCACCTAGTGAATAGCAATGGTTTCTGCACCAGCATCATTGCAGTACTGAAAAAAAAACAATGGTCCCACTACAAAGAGACCAAATTCTAGATCTTAATTTCACCAACTCATAGATGGATTTAGGAATCTGAATTTGCATCCCTGTCTTTTTGTAATGATCTGGACGTCGGCGATGAGAGCTCACCTGTTGAGTTTTGGAAATACATTTTTTCCCCTTTCATCTTTCTGTCCTTATTCCAATCTGTTCTATTACTTGGAGACAAAGTAGTTCAGATATTTTATTGGACCAACTTCTGTCAGCGAGTGTGTGCAAGCTTTTGGACTATAGAGTCTTTCCTTGGGCCTCTGAAAGTCAGAACTGCAGACATTGCCTGAGTAGTACAGCCTAGGTTATACATGATAGCATTAACTTGGGAGGGCTTACCAATGATAAACTGTTCACTTCTGTTCCTGTCACATTGTTAATTGACTAGCTCTATTGAAATATTGACCCACTGCAATGCTGAGTCAGTGGTCAGGATCACCTGGGGCAAGTAAGAATCAAATGTGTTTGGCTGTTTGATGTAATAGTAGAAACCATGTACTTAATTGAAGCCTGCACAATGTATTTATTTTATTTATTTATAGATACATTTATAAGCCGGCCCTTCCTGCTACAAGCATCCGGGGGTGGGAGTGGGCTAACATGTTTAAACATCCAATTAAAAAAAATTAAATTAAATAAAACCAACAATTTCAACCCCATCCTAACCCAACCCACCCATTCCATCTCCCTTGGAAAAGGCCTTGCGGAACATACAGGTCTTACGCTGTCCATGGAAAGAGGGGAGGTCAGTGGACAGGTGGACCTCCAATGGGAGGGAGTACCACAGCCACCAAGAATGCCCTCATCATGGTCATGGTTGACACCTGGAAAACCCGGGGGACCTCAAGGAGGGCACCCCCAGCTGACCACAGAGGCCGATCCAGGATCCGAAGGGTGAGGTGGTCCTGCAGGTAAGTGGGGCCCAGGCTGTGTAGGGCTTTAAAGGTCAAACCCAACACCTTGAATTGGGCCTGGGAGATTATTGGCAGCCAGTGCAGAGAGCGAAGCACTAGAGTAATATGCTTGCGTTGGCCTGTCCCCCCTCAAGAAACGAGCCATCGTATTCTGCACCAGCTGCAGTCTCCGGACCATCACCAAGGGTAGCCCCACGTAGAGCACATTACAGTAGTCCAATCTCGAGGTAATAAAAGCATGGACGATCGTGGCCAGGTCCGAGTCCGAGACATACACCCGAAGTCAACATACCGGATGTAACTGGCAAAATGCACCCTTCGCCACAGCCATCACTTGGGCATCCAGGCAGAGCTGTGGATACCAGGGAAGGACAGACCCCCATCAGTGATGTGGGGCCATCACTCCCCCGGCTTTCCCCACAACCATCACCTCCATTTTGTCGGGATTTAACTTCAAGTAACACCCTCATCCAGCCCCCCACAGCTGACAAACACCGGGTAAGCACCGAGACTGCCGACCTGGGTCAGATGAAAAAGAGAGTTCTAGTTGGGTGTCATCAGTATATTGATGACACCTTACACCAAACTCTCTGACAACCTCCCCCAAAGGCTGCGTATACACATTGAGCAGGAGAGGGGACAAGATGGAACCCTGTGGAACTCCATACGTGAGGCCCCAGGAATAATCTTCAAATATTTAAAGGGCTGTCATTCCTGGGTATAGAGGAGAGGGCTAGAAATAATGAGCTCAAGTTACAGCAGGGTAGATTTTGGTTAATGGAACAAGTTGTCTAGGGAGGTTGTAGAAGCGTCATCTCTGGTGGCCGTGTCCTGGAGATGTTGTTTGTTGCTGTAGTCATCCTGCATCCACGCCGGGGGTTGGACTAGATGGTGTTTGAGGTTCCTTCCCGCTCTAGGATTCTAATGTAAACATTCAAACTCCTAGGCTACTTCCTCAGGAGCAGCCTTTGGTGTCACGGGAGCATGCGCTGTTCAAATCGAGCACCGCTCCCATCTCGTGGGAAAAGAGGAATTGCGCCTCTTCCTCCAGCAAGCTCGCGCATTGGACAGGGTAGGATTTCAGTACCCTCTCCGATGCGCGAGTTTGCCAGTGGGAGAGCCGCACTTTCTCCTTTCCCACGAGACGGGAGCTGTGCTCGATTTGAATAGCGCATGCTCCCACCGCACCAAAGCAGCTCGTGGGAAAGCAACCTTAACAAAGAAAGAGGGGCAAGAATTGAATGCCATGAGCTGTAAGTGGGCCACAAAAGAACTCTGCTAAAAGAAAAGGTGCTGAAACCATGTGGACTGCAGAATTCACCTGCAAAACCTGTGTGCGGGGGAGATTTTGTCGGAGAAGGGAAATGGGATGGAGTATAGCAGGGTGTCTCTTTCTTCCTAGCATGCAAGGTGCACAAATAATCCTCATCATTGGGGCAGGAAGAATAAGCAGGGATTGAACAGAGTTGAGGAATACCACCAACTGAATTAAGAAGGAGGGGGAAGTGTACATTCGAAGATGGAAAGCCAATAAGGATCAGAGCTGTTGTATTAAGGATTTTGCTCAATGGGACACAATGGTTTCTTAACAGCATGAGTATCTTGGGGATTTAGTCCTTTGTTCTTCCTCGGAGCCATGATTGGATTACCTAGTATTGCTGCATTTGATGCTCACAGGTATAAGCAAGAAGAGGAGAGAGGATGGCTTGCAAAATGTGGAGGGAGTGCTTTGTCGGTAATTAGCCTCTTAGCAGTAGTAGCTGATTGCTGGTGTGGAAACTGCATTTTATACATTCAACTCAATATGTGATTAATTTGTCAGGATGCAGTCTTTGCCGTTGGATCAATTAAATTAAATGACTCAAATAAATCAGATTAAGTGTACACATTTCTGTTTAAGGGTTCTGCCTTTTTGCAAGCGCAGATGTGGATTCTGTTTGCAATTCCTTAAGCAAAACTGTATTGTGTGTATAAAGGGCAGACCTGCCAACTTAAGTGAACACAGATGTTTGGGGCCGTTACTTTGCAGAGAAATCAAGCACGATTGGAGAAAGCAATATTTACACACCTTCCCCTGCTGGTTTTCACCTCCACATGTGTATCCATACCCCCATGCCTTGGCATTCCATCTTCTCCCTGACCTTTTGCCGAAATTATTATTTTTTTTTTGAATGGGTGAGAAAAAAGTCAAACTTAATTAAATGAGATAAATGCAATGGCTTGGTTAAGACGTTGAGATGACCATACCTTTCAGTAGGAGGGATTCTGCTAACTTAACCCTCAAGCAAGTGAAAAGAATGACATTTGTTGTCTTGTGGGGTTTTTTAAAAGCCGTATGCAGATGATTCTGTAATCAATGACCATTTATTTTCAAAACTAGCACTTTTATTTAAAATAACACAAAAGGGTTAAAAAAAAACACACACCCTTAATCTCAACTGTCTAGAAACCCCCCCCCCCCCCCCCCCCCCGAACACTAATGGGGTCTTGGGGTAGATTTCTGCCCCAGTCCCCTGGCATTTTAAAAATTGTTCTAATATTTTTCAGTTCGAAATAGACAATCTGAAAGAATCGTCATGATGGCCTAATGGCATATAGGGTACAAATATACCCCAAAAGACACACAGTCAGTGGAACGTGTGCATCTGCAGGGCAATGGGATTTTGTGTGTAACTGGCTTCTGTTGTCACACACAAATGAAATTGATTGGGGGCCACTTATCCCCGTAGTAATACGAGATGGGGTACAAATGTACCGCCATATGGCAAGATCAATAGTGTTTCAGGTGCAAATGTATCTTTTTGTTCACAAGAAAGAAACCGTTAATGATATCTCACTGTACTTTAGGCATGTTGTGCCCCTGGGAGCAGATAACAATGTCCTAAAAGGACCAAGCTGGAAAGCCACTAACTTGTGAGCTATTGTAATAGATGTGCAGCTGAGGTACCAAACTACCCCATGGGAGTGCTTGAAGGATTTAAAAATAAATAAATAAACTAGCTATCAAATTTATAACGTTTTATTCAGGAGCTAGAACTTAAAAGATTAAGCAGGAGGGAACTGAACTTGGTAATTTCCGGTTTTGTCTTGTGTAGCTGATAGTGTTTGTTGGTATTTCAACACATTATGGTAGCCAGGGTCAGGTCCAGGAAAGTGCAGACTGTGCAAATGCAGTGTCCCATGTGTTGCAGTGGAGTGGAGCTGAATCGGTGATTCACCATAAATGATGTTTCCATCAGAAACATACTATTTGCCGCCTTCTGCCTAATGCAGAAGCAGAGGGTAAAAACAGATGTGACTTTGGCCCGCTGTGGCCCACTTCAACCCACTGTAGTGTGGGACCCACCTGCATGTGTGCGCAGATGCCACCAGATGTTGTCCCAGAATTGCCCTGGGCCGTGTTGGTGGCTAGCACAGACTATGACCTTGGCAAATCACCAAGGTCACAGCTCAGGCTAAGGCCAGTCTGATCTGGCCACAGCAGGCTAGCCCATCTGTTCCCATGTGACATACCCTCTGGGGGCTGTCATGGCCAGCCACCATGTTTGTGCCTCATTGGCTGCCATGGCTGTCCATCATAGCGATGGGAGGAGCAATGGGAGCAGGGTGCAGGCGAGACTGTCTGCCTGTACGTTAGTTGTGCACTCAAGGTCTGCACTGCACTGGCTGCCGATAGTGTGCCGGGCCAAGTTTCAAGGTCCTAGTGATGATCTATAAAGCCCTATACGGTCTTGGCCCCTCATACCTTAGGGACCGCCTCGCCCTTCGCGCCCCAGAGCGGCTCCTGCGGTCTGCCGGGGGTGCCCTCCTGGAGGTCCCCCGTGTTAAGCGGGGGGCCACGATGGAGAGAGCATTCTCGGTGGTGGGACCGCGGCTGTGGAACTCCCTTCCGGAGGAAGCTCGCCTGGCCCCAAGCCTTTTAACATTTCGGCGGAACTGTAAGACCTGGCTGTTTGCCCAGGCCTTTGGGAGGGAGGGTGGGGAGGGAGGATCTTAGTCCCCCACCCATTCATTTATTTATTTTATATGTCTAGCCCTGTTTTATATTTTATATTTAATATTTGATTGTTTTTAAAATGAATTTTAATGTATTTGATTGTTTTTATTGTTGGAAGCCGCCCCGAGCTGCGTTGCAGGAGGGGCGGGGTACAAATCTGGAAAATAAATAAATAAATAAGGTCCTACCCAGGCCATGCAGGTGGCAGGACAGCTCTGGCCATGGGCATGGCAGTTCAGTGCCCCAACTTGGGCTGTGTTGCCTGCAATTTTCTGCCCCGAGGCAGCATGGGAAGCCGACCCGCCAGCTGCCCGTCTGTTTTTACCCTTACTTTCTCTGTTGTTTACCTTCCCAAATAATACTAGAACTAGGAGACACTCCACAAAACTAGCTGGCGGCAGATTTAAAACAAACAAAAGGAAATGCTTTTTCACTTAACCTGCAGTTAACTTGGAACTCGTTGCCTGAGAATGTTGTGAAGGCTGGTCGCATAGCTGGGCTTCAAGGAGGACTGAATAAATTCTTGGTAGATAGATTTTGCATCCCCCAGCCTACTTGACTAATAGCTATTTATGACCAGTCGGGAACTGGGAAAGAACAGCAGGGAATGAGTCACTCCCTTTATTGACCTACTTTGGTCACTCAGTCAGTTCGGAGAAGTACCCGTGTCAGAGTCAGGGTTCCTGGCTTAATGAAGCGTCAGTCTGACCCAGTATGGCATGTCTTATGTTCTTATCCTTGACTGAACTGCTAACAGCTAGGTGAAAAAAGACTTGCATTTGTTTTCTCTTTCTGTGTCCCTTTTGTGGAGCAAAAAACCATTATGTCCTTGGAAAATAAGTTGAGCGGTAGTATATACTCTGCATTGGTTTTCTTGGCTTCCCCCTTTTCCTCTTGCAAAGCACTTGAGTGCAATCGGAGAGCGTAAACGTACAACTAGTTGCATGGTCAACACTGCAAAGAATTCATCTAGGAAGGAGGCACTTCTGGCAATTAGATTATTAGAAAAATAAACCTTCTCTAAAGCAGAACGAGTGGATGCCTTACATCGAGGTCAAACACTAGTGATTTTTTTCTTCTTCTTCTCGGGGTATTTTGTTAATTTAAATGGGTTTGTTTTTCCACCCCGAAACATTCACAGAAAATAGGCTGTTAAGAAGCGGAAAGCAGGCAACTTATAGCAGATGGGTACCGTGTGCTTCATCTTTACAACTGGAATGGGATCAATCAGGAGAGGTGCATGCACCATTTACCAGAAGGAACCCACCTGGGGGATCCCTGCAGAATTTTTGCCTATTACGAAAACACCTTAACAAGTTTCTGTTTAAATAAAAACTTTTCGACAGGCATTAAGCAGAGAGAGAACTCTTTCCCCATCCTCCCTCCCCTGGCTCTCTGAGAAATGTGAACCCCATATACCCTAAGCTTTGTCTTTCTTGCCTTTTTTTTTTCTTTTTTCTTTTTTTTTTTTAAAAAAGGCAAACTTTTGTTCAGCTTATTCTTAAGATGGTCCATGGGTTTTGGAGACAAAGTTGCTTTTTTTTATATTTATACCTGGCCTTTTGTATCCAGCCTAATCTTAAAAAAATGGCTCAGGGCATCTTATAATAAGGAAAAGACCACATTCACAACTAAAATAAATATAAAATGTATGTGTAGATATATATATAAAAATCCATATATGTATAAAATGGATTCCATTGGAGATCCATTTAAGCCTGAGCCTGCTCATCTTCTGGAAGAGATGAAAGATCTTTTTGTTTGGCAGGCAGGGATAAGGTTGTGAGAAGTATTAGGGGAAAGGATGGGGGGTTTAGGGAATTTCTTAGCTGTTTTTGTATGGTTTTATATTATGTAAGCTTCTTGAGCCTTATTGGGAATAGAGCTGAAACGAAAAGTCTCTTCAAGGGCTGTTTCTGACGACAACCGCTTTTTCACCTTCATTTGCACAAGGAGGAAATTACCAGCTTTTTCTATTTTTTATTTGTTTTTATTTTATGTGTGGTTTTCCTCCATTTTGGTAATTTCTGGTATAATCAGTATTTTTCGGTAATACCGAAAATTACCAGAATGGCAGAAAATAGCTGAAAATAACAGAAAATGTCAAAAATGTTGGTAGATTTCCTCTTTGCTTCTGAAAGGTTAGTATTTTCATAAGGAATGAAAGTGCCTGCTCTCACTTCAGGCCTAAGTGGGAAGGATGGGTAAAAATGGGAATAAAATAAAGTCACGACCCTCTGCACTTCTAACTGACTCATCCCACTCCGCCACTACTAACTTGGAGGCGTTTTTCCCTTTGCCCCCCCCTCACAGAGCAGAAAGGGCTCAGCATTTGGGACGAACGTGGCATCCATGCTCTCTTTATATGGGGAGGCCACACTTACCAGTAGGGGTGTGCACCAGACCCCCCATGTCGTTCTTGTTTTTCGTTTTTGTTGTTCAAAAATGTCATTTTTGTTATCGTTAACGACAATGTCATTTTTGTTATCATTTTTATTTTTTGGTATCGTTTTCAGTATCAGTATTCGTTATTGATATCAGTACCATTTCAAACAAAGATTTTATTTTTGATATCTATATAACTATTCTAATCTAATCTATAGGTCTATAGTATATATCTATATCTAAACTATACTACCTATCTATATATAATGTACAGGGAGGAGAAGGGCAGGGAAAGGGAGAAGGTAAAATGTAGGGTATGAGGAAGGAAAGGTATTGGTGGAAATACCTAATAAATAATACAATGAGGACTAGGAAGTATTTTTTTATGTGCAAGCACCACAGTCTGTAAACGCAAACTGAGAAGCAGAGCTCTGACACAATGGAGAGAAAAAAACATGGCCCTCCCGTTATAAAGGGTTGCAGTGCCCTTCCCCAG
>QEPC01014402.1:1746449-1769890 GCA_003113815.1 Sphenodon punctatus | reverse complement strand
GGTCAAGGAAACCGATACTATCCAGATGCGCCTGGAGCTGCAGTGCCACTGCCCATTCAATAACCTTCCCTAAAAAGGGAAGATTAGAGACGGGGCAGTAGCTGGCAAGTGCGCCCACATCAAAGGATGGCTTCTTCAGAAGGGGGTGCACCACAGCCTCCTTGAGACTATGTAACAACCTCCTCTGATGGAGGGATGCATTGACGACCCTCGCCAGCACCGTCCCAAACGTTTCCCTGGAGGCTTTCACCAACCAGGATGGGCATGGATCTAGTTCACAACTAGTGGCTCTAACAGACCCCAGGACATCCACCGCATCAGCCGGTGTCACTTCCTGAAACTCCTCCCAGAAAGATCGACCAGACTGTGTCTCCATAACCTCATGCTCCTTGCCTCCTGCTTCCAACCCGATGTCAAAGTTACTTTGGATCTGAGCGATCTTGTCTGCAAAGTAGATGGCAAACGCGGGCCTGGGACAAGTCCCCGTCCAGGCGGAGGTCGGTCGGACTGACCAGCCCCCGCACCACCCAAAACAGCTCCACTGGACATGACTTTGCAGACGCTATGAGGGCAGCAAAGAACTCTTCCTTTGCTGTCCTCACAGCCTCAACATAGGACTGCAAATGGGTCCTATGGAGAAGTCGATCAGATTTGGAGTGAGTCCGACACCAGCGTCACTCCAGTCTCCTGCCTACCTGTTTGATACACCACAACCCCTCAGTAAACCAAGGGGTCCTGCGGTGACGAGACGGAGGCAGAGGACATCTCGAAGCCACGCTGTCAGTGGCCTCCCCCAGCAAGGTGTTCCAATGCTGGACAAGCACATCAGCAGAGTGGCCGTCAGGGTCTAGGGTTAACCCCCTCAGAGTCTCCTGGAACTGCTGTGGTTCCATCAGACTCCGAGGGCAGACCAACCTAACTGGTCCATTCCCCTTCTGGAGGGGGTGCGCTGAGAGGTTGGCCTGTAGGAGATAATGGAAATAAGAGTTCCTAGTAGGCCTCTGTGTACCTGATTGCTGCCCCCACCACCATACCCATTGGACACAGGTTCACTGTTGCCAGCTTGTAACTGCCACCATCTCCTGGAATGCTGCTTCTCTCCCAGGTAAGCAGGGGTGTGGGAAAGAGCAGTAGGCCTCAGTAGTCAAAAATCCTTTTTGCCCTTATACTAATACCCCCTCCCCCCAGGCATGCAGGTGCCTCCGCCTGTACCCGCCCCATTATGTAAATGCCCAACAGATGCCCAAAGGAATGCCTGCATGCCTATGGGTATATACCCGCAGGTAGTACATCCACTACCTGATGAAGATCTAGTCTCAACTCAATTTTTAGGATCTGCTGCTGCTGGATTTTATTCCCCAAAGAACTTGGAGAGTTTTTGGCAACAGCCGCTGTTGATTCTGTACGCCAGTCTTTCTCAACCTGTAGGTCATAACACAAAAGTGGCTCACTGTGATTTGTCAAAGGGTTGTGAGCAGAGTGGGACTCCTGCTACAATATCAGTCTTACTGGGTGGTGACAGGCCGTTCAAGTTTACAAATGGGTCCCTGGACCAAAAGGTTCAGAACCTTTGCTTAGACCTTTGCTTTGGACCTTAGCCCCAAGGGCCAAATACCCCCTGTGACTAGTTTTTTATCTGTCCCCTGGATCCAGTTACGATATAAGGAGCTGCCTAACTGAGTAAGAACAATTGTCACAACCTGACATGGCAGCAGGGTTTCAAATCGAGCTCTCCAGGGTCTCCAGAAGACACCTCAGCCCAGCGTGCTACCGGAGACTCTCCAAGATCACCGGCAGAGGCCTCGCCCAGGCATGCTACCAGTGATCCTGAATCAGAGATGCTGGAGATTGAAGTTGGGACCTTATACGTGACCTCGACCACCTGATCCATGGCCCACCCCAAAGTACAGTTGCCACCCCCAAAGTACTGAAAGACTGAGATCCATGGTAAGAGAGCAGAGATTATTCTTATTTTTATTATTTATTTAGATTTCTAGGCCACCCTCTCTGCTAGTGCAGCTCGGGGTGGCTTATAACACAATAAAAAAACATTAAAATATAAAAACATTAGTAAAAACACACCATATAAATACAAAAAAAATCCAAAATAATAAGTTAGACAGAGTTAAAACTCCTCCTCCCCTACCCAATCCCCCACACCACTACCACCCATCTCCCTTGCTAAAAGTCCAGTGGAACAGCCAGGTCTTTCATTGTCTGTGGAAAGAGGGGAGGTTTGGAGCTGAGCAGACCTCCATTGGGAGGGAGTTCCACAGCCTCGGTGCAGCAGCCACCAAGAATGCCCTCCTCCTCCTCACCATCCGAGATACTTGGGGAACCCCAAGGAGGCATCCCCAGATGACTGCAGGGGCCAGTCCAGGACCTGGGTGGTGGGGAGGTGAGCCCTCAGGTAAGCAGGGACCTAAACTGTATAGGGCTTTATAAGCCAAAACCAACACCTTGAATTGGGCCCGGAAGACTATAGGCAGCCTTTGCGGAGACTGGAGCACCGGTGTAATGTGCTCACAGCATCCCATCCCTATGAGCTGGTGGGTCGCTGCATTCTGCACCAGCTGTGGCTTCTGGGCCGTCATCAAGGGTAGCCCCATGTAGAGAGCGTTGCAGTAGTCCAGTCTCGAGATGAAGACATGCACGCAAGAATAGGGGACAGATGCATGGCACACGTCCATGTTCTGGACCATCATCTTCCTGAGCACCACCAGCCCATTCCCCACCCTGAAACTTTTATACAGCCCTTGGAGCCTGTAGTAATTTTCAAAATGGCCCTGCCCTTGGCTTAGGGCATGTTAATTTCTATTCTACATTTACTGAAGCCAGTGGATTTAGGGCAAGAATGGATTTGGTCCCATTTCCTGAAATGGCTTAGGAGAATATTATGCCTGTATGCGCAGGCTCGTGATTGGATAATGAGCACTTAAAAGATTCTGGGGTTCTCAGTTCTTGAACGTCTTTTCATAAAGAGCCTGTGACACACATTCCTTGGGCACAGAGCAAAATGAAATCCTATTTAAGTAAAAGGTTATCCAGTCTATTACATTCAAAATAGCCCAGTCTTTGAGCCTGAATCAGGAAGCAAATGACAAATCTTCTTTTTTTTGGGTGTATTCTCCCCCTCCCAATGACAGTGCTGATATCCTAGTATTATGCAGTAATGGCCCCGCAAAATTGCAAAAGGATACAGCAATTTTAGGTAAAAATAGCATAATTTTCTGATCGTGAAATGAGAGGCGTAAAGATTAATTATCTGTTCAGAGTCATTCATAAATGATTAGAGCAGCAATTATGTGCTTTCATAAGTGAACCCTCTCCGAGTGATGCCATATTTCTTGCATTGCCTGGGAGATTGTTCATATTTATTGCTATTGAAAAGAAGTAAATTCAAGGTCCAGCTAAAAATCTGAGAGAGAGAATATGAAGCAGAAAATAAGAGAAATACAGAGATCTCCAAGGGTTAATAGGTGTGCATTTGGAGCCTGTATCACTTTACCATGCCCCACGCCCCCCCCTCGGTAGCCTAGTTTTGATTCAATGGTAGAAATTCTTTTGCAGGCCAGTTATATATTTCTGCTTATATTTCAGGTTTACACACTAAAAATTCAATTTTAGTGTAGTCAGTGCATCTGTTGTAGGTTGTTAAGTGTTGGCTCTCTATATTTGACCAAATGGACTTTTCCATCTAGATTTAAATGTTTATGTAGCTTGAGAATCAGGAAATGCCAATGCCTCCTGAGATTTGGGCATCTGAACGGCCTATCGGAGAAAACGTACAAATGCCGTTTGACCCACATAGCCTAGTTTCCGTGTCCCGCTCCTTACTGAAAACGTAGGACTCCCAAATGTGGTAGGAACCTCTTTCCAAGGTAAATTGCTCAGCTCAAGCCTCAGGATTTATATTTATTATGCCCCTCTGAAATAGGTTTTTGTTGGATTTTTTAAAAGAGAAATTACTTTCTTCTGCTTCATTGGAGGTTTCTGCGGTTGTGTGCACATTCTGCTCAAAGACTGCTGTTGTTCACTGACCAAAATAGAAAACCAGGTATTCGGGAAACAAATTACAGCATTGGAGTGTGTTTTTGTTTTTGTTTTGAATGAATCACTTTGCATTTCAAGCTGTTTCTAGCAATGGTTAAGCACGTTGGTCGCTAGAGCTTGCGTACAGCAAATAGGTTAGCAAACAAGGAATAGGCTGCACAATGTAAGGCCAGGCTTCAAACTCAGGGCACAGGGAGTCTGGAAGGGTGGTCTTGATCATAGTGTCACTTAGACCGCATTCGCACCTGACAGCGATGTGCCTTTGAAACCACTGCGAGGCAAAGATGCGGCGGAAAAGGCAGGAGCCAGATGCCGGAAATAGCGCTGGTGCAAAGGGGGTTTGGCTGCGATGTTAGTCATGGATGACAGGGCGCAAAATCCAGCCCTGTCATCCGTGTGTAATGTCGTGGAAGAACCCCCTTCACACTGACGCTGCTTCCAGCATCTGCCTCCTCCATCCGCCTCGTCTTTGCCACGCATCCGTTTCAAAGCGCTGCCACTGCCAGGTGTGAATGCAGCCCTAGAGAACTCTGCCACTGCTTATCCATAGCACGGATACCAGAGTCTACCCATGCTTCCCTACTTCTAGCGCTTAAACTCAGTATTCAAAATTACTCCGTTGTTACCGAGTATTTCAGTATTCAATTCCGGTTTTGCCGAGTAACTGAGGAATTGGCTCGGTACTCAGCAAATCCTCGAATGAGCAAAGTACAGGGCTTTTCTTGCCCCTATATAAGGGAACTCGGTACCCGGTACTCAGAAAATATTTATTTTTACAAATGTTTACCCCACCCCTCCTGCCAAAGCAGTTTGCAGCAGCTAACAAGTACAAAAGATAAAAATATAATATAAATATAATAAATACAAATATATATCTATATCTAAAAAACATAAAACGATAGTCCACCAAGGGAGATGTTAAAGAAATAAACAAAAGAACCCCCCATCCTACCCATCTCCCTTACTGAAAGATTGGATTAATCCGATCCACCTGATTTTTCATTGGATTGGATTAATTCAGGGGCGCACTCCTGCTCATTTCCCCCTCTCTGTTGTTGCAGTTTTGTAGGCTGCTGTTTGGCCCATTCATTGGTCTAGGATCGTGGCTTTGAATGGTGAATGCTCCATTGTACTGAATAGGCTTTGTTTTCTATTGGCTTGAATGGGAAAATTAGTGGGGGAGGGGAGGGATATGAACTGATTTCTAATAAAATTCAATTGAACCGGATTCTGAATTTGATCTGATTCTGATTTTCAACCCGATTTCCCATCTCTAGTTCCTGGGTCGGACCTGACAAGACCACAGCCTTGCCTCTGACATTGACAGGCACCTGCTATTGGTTATTCAATGGCTCCAATTTAGGGTGATTTCAGAAGTGACGTGGTGAATGTCCACTACAGTCAACCTCAGTCAAACGCGGGTGGTGGTGAAAGTGCCGTGCATGTCTGTTTGCTCGCATCCAGATGTTCACCACAGTCAAACGCGGCCCGGGGGGAAGCTAACCACGCTTCGTGAGGTCAGGGCGGGAGGAGGTCCAGAAGTGTGGTGAATGGTCACCACGGCAGGGGTGAATGAAAAACAACTTCTGAACGGAAACCCGCAGCTGCAGTGGAAGGAATTGACCCCAGCCGCGGTGCATTCTGGGGCTCGAACCGCGGTCCACGTCTCCACTGCATGTCTGTTGTGTTCCCCTGGCCCATGTTCTCTCTGATTGCCCCCGGGCAGTGGTCACGTTCCTGTCACTTCTGTTGGGGCCGCACGTGTCACCAGAGCCCGCGGTGAATCCGTTCACACCGGGGTGGGATTCACTGTGGTGAATTGGAACGCATCACTTCTGAAATCACCCTATGTATTGTAACTGTTCATTTTTGTATCAGTAGAAACATTTCGGATTAGGGTTTATGTAGGGATGGTCATAACCAAGATTTGAATTGTGTGAAAGACTGAAGTTTTAAGAACACACCAATTTTTAGGGAAAATTCGATTCCATGAAAATTCTGAAGTAATATCTTGAAGATTTTGTCATTTTGTTTTAAAATAGCAAATTAAAAAGGGGGGAGTAGTAAAGTAATCTTTGTTCCAAGTTTCGTCATCAAAATTTGAAGTGGTTAAAAAAATTGTTTTTTTCTTTCTAAGACTTTCTAAGTCTTTCGCCTTTTGTGTGTGTGTGTGTGTGTGTGTGTGTGTGTGTGTGTTTGTGTGTGTTTGAAACACTTTAGCATGTTGTGAACATTATAAATAGTATTGACTGCAGGTCACTTAAATGTCTCTTCTATCCTTCGGATAACTGAAGCTTGAATAAAAGTAAGAATCAAGAGTTCATTGTTCATGTTCCATTTTCAACAAGGCTGAGAATGCTAAGTGTCATTGAAAATCAGTGGATTCAACAGTGCATAAATCACAGTTTAAAATGGGACTAAGGTGCTTTTGAAAGCTTTTACTAGTGCCTTCAGCTCAGCTAAATAGTTTCATCGAAGCTAATGAGCTTATATTAGGTATATAGCTGAAACACTGAAGTCAAATGGCAATTCCAGGTGGTTCTAAACAACATTCTTAGGCCCTGATTCTATAATTGGTCCATCCTGGGTGGAGGCTTGTGCCTCCCTGGAGCCCTTTAAAAAGAGATGATGGTTTTCAAGGAACTGGTTGTGTGGAGCTAATGATTCTGGTTGCAGGATTGGTGCCAAAGATGGGCATGTTGAGGTAGTTACCTTAAGAGACAAGTTGATGTAATTGGATGGTCTAACAATCTCAAAGACAGTAAAACTTCCCACTTGGCTAGCGATAAGGCTAGAGCTAAATTGCAACACTGACCTTGTCATCCAAAATAAGTGTGCGGTTCTGAAATCTCTTTTGCTTTCAAGAGCAAAAAAGAAGTTTGTACAGAAGGGTGTTGCTTTTTCGATAACTCTGATCGTCCTGATAGAGTTGAAAGGGGTAGTGGCTTTGATACCTTTGTGTACCTGAGGAGGAATGTGAAATAGAAAAGTAGAATTGAAATGGCGTATCTGTCCAGGTACCAGCAGGGTAACCTGGGGTTCCTGATCTGTCACGGATGTGCCAGGTACTGTGGATTTTGGCAAGAATATACCCTTTTTTGTGTGGGTACACTCTTCAGCCCAGCTTCCAAATCATCAAAGATTTAGGTATTATTCATAGTAATCTTTGTAGCTTGCTCTGTAAAAAGGTACTCTAGGTACAAAGGAATATTGGCTGCTTTCACACGGACAGCACCCATGACTCTATTCCACCTCGTACCTGGGCAGCCCCAGGTCTAGAGGATGGCCACCAGATGTGCCGGCAGAGCAGAATTCCCGCTAGCGGTGCTCCAGAACATCAAAGAGCACCACCAGCAGAGTGGTCTGCCGGTCTTCCCAAATCTGGGCACCGGCCAGAGGTGAAGCTGCAGTCTGTCTAATCGTAGACAGCTACTTCAGCTGTCCCAAGCAATACTATAGAACTGCAGGTGGCAGCCAATCCTCCCACGGCTCTATGGTGTGGAGCAGGGGGGTGCTGCATCAGCAGCCCGTAGGCCACGGCAGTTGCTGTGTCCATTTAAAACCTAGCACAGGTGAGGCTGCATGTGGGTGACATGGGGCTGACCACCTCTGGAGCAGGTCTACTGGTGGTGGCTACTCCGGGTCTGTCTAGTTTCAATGTTCTGAAATGGAGAGCTGTGAAGATGTATTGGTGTGGTGTTAATTTAGTAAGTAACTTGGGGGGGAGAGGGGAGGCTCTTCAACTCCTCTTTGTACAGTCTATTCTTATTCCACCAACAAATTCTCCTCTTCTTACTGTGCTCCAAAAACTCAAGGGAGATACTATAAAAATGCCTGACCTTTCTTTAATTTTTGTTTCTGTTTTGTTGGTTTTTTCCCAGGTAAAAGTGACCCGTTCTGTGTGTTAGAGGTGGGCAACGATAGACTTCAGACACACACTGTTTACAAAAACCTCAACCCAGAGTGGAACAAAGTCTTCACTTTGTAAGTGACTTGCAGTTCTGAACGCACACAGTAAACGCCAAATGCTGAGCAGCCTCAATTTAAAAGCTATTGACTTCCGAAAGCACAAGGTCAAGCATGGGATATGCCTGAGGAATATTCTATCTTTTTTGTTGTGCTGCAGTCAAAAGAGACGGTTTGTTTGTGGCTACATTTGAAGGATTTTAGCTTTCCCTGCCTCCAATCACCCCACAAAACTCAAATAGTTTGTTAATGGGAAGTCACAAAAAGGAGTATTGTCTACAATAGACTCTCATCTAGATCTAAAAGGTTTGATAACAGACCTACAAATGGATATAAGACCGCCACGTTTCAGGATTTCCATAATTCAAGTCCACTTTTGTTTTGTTCGTCAGTCAGTCAGTTTTATTTCAATGTTGCAACCATCGGTTTTAACAACATTTAAAATTAAAATAACAAACATAGTATCTACATTGTGTTACAGCATTAAAACTTAAAACTCTATATTTAAATTATAATTCATTAATTCAATATCCAGAGTATACTAAATACTCCTATTCCAAATAAATTCACACAAGTTCCTAAACACAGGCACACCTTCAAACTATTGGAGCAAGAGCTAAACTAGCTACTTTCAATATAATATTGTTGTCTGAGTTTGCCAGGAGAAAAATCCATTTTGCCTGAGTATCCCAATGCAGTTTTCCTTCTAGCAAAGGTACAATGGAGATTTGGCAAATTTCCTCAGTAAAGGGGCAGTCAGGTAGTAGGGATGTGTGAACAGAATGTGATTCGGATGTTCAGTTCGAAAACCGACTTCGGGTTCGGTTGTTCAGTTCAGCGGAGTTTGATTTGGCCGAAGATGGCTGAACATTCGAAATAGCGCTATCGGCACTGATATCGATACTGAATTTGAAGATTCAATTTCGGTATCGGTATCATTTGGCCCGGAGACCACCCCTGGTCTCCATCCCTGGTACCAGGAAGTGTGCTTCTCAGCTGCCTCCCCCTTCCAGTCATGTTTTTCCCGCCCGAATAGGCCTTCCAGTCACATTTTTCCCGCCCCAAACTCACCCGAACATGACCGAACTGTTTGGTCATTTCCGAGTTCGGTTCAGACGTTCGGTTTGGTTGTCCGAACAGACCGAGTCCGGTCCGAAGAACTGCGACCATCCGAACTGTGTTCGCACATCCCTAATAAGTAGTGTGACAGATCTTCGGTCTGGTTTGATCCACATGGACAAAACCTTAATTCATAAGAGATGCCGCTAAATCTGCCATCCAAAATGGCTGATGGCATTAACTGGAATTGCATCAGAGTCCGAGCCCTCCTTATCGTATAGTTGGTTATATTAATCAAATAGGTTTCTAGCTGATGCTGCACGTTAAGTTTAGAGTATCAAGGAGCTACTGATGATTTCACAAGATCAGCCATGTCTATTTGCCCATAGTAATCACATAGACGCAGCTTAAAAATATCCTTTGCCTTAGCTCTAGAATAGTCATGGAAAAAAATCATGGAAAAACCTGCCTTTTAAAAACTTTTCTTCAGACCATTCTTCTGACTTGGACTCAATCCCGGATTTAACTGTTCCAGGCAACAAAGTTTTGGCAAACAAATCAGTAGTTATTTCAGCAAGTCGAAACCAATAAGAAAACCTATTAAGTCGAGCTCCCATTTCAAAAGGTAGCATACCTGTTTCTCTTCAGATCATGCATGTTGGAGTGGAATTTGGCACACCAAGATTGTTTTTAAGATCTTATTCTGAATTGTCTCTATATCACCTAACGAGGAATCACCGCATACCTCTGATCCGTATAGGATCTGTGGAGTGAGCCTACATTCAATAAGTTTAAGTATGGGTTGCACCAGCCTCCCTCCCACAGATCTCCAAAACCTTAGGATTCCAGTAGCGGTTAGAGCAGATTTAAATTTAACCATGTCAAGATGGGCTTGCCAACTGCCTGTAGATGAGAACATGACTCCTAGATACCTGTAAGCCTTGACTTGTTCTAAAGGTACTGCGTTAAGTGAACACCTAAGCATAGGTGAGTTTGGGGGGGGGGGACTTTGGTCTTATCATAATTTACTTGTAAATGGTTTTTTTGACAGTAAGTACCTAATGTCAGCCAGAAGTCTTCTCATTCCTAACTCAGAGTTTGACAATAGCATCATGCCATCAGCATAAAGTAACATGGACAGTTTCCCATGAATACATGTTGGATAGAAAAAGTCCCTTTGCATTGCTGTGACAATATCATTTATAAAGAAATTTTAAAGGGAGCTACCACATTGTCTTATTTGATGTGAAATGGTTCTTGTTCTGCAAATAATTTCATTGATAGAAGAACATAAATTATGCGTTTCCATTTTTCCTTGAATGAACAGACAAATTTCAATTAGAATATCAGAAAGCTTGTCCAGATGAAAACTATACACCATAATCAGGCTGGAGTGTGTGTGAATTGCACTCAAGGGCTCTGTCAGTAGGCAGTACCGGCCACTACTGGGGCCCCACCGATCAGAAGAGTGCTCCCTGCCTCCCCACTGTGCCCCAATCATAATGCCTGTTCATGTAGGCTCTGCCTTCCCATTTTGGTACTCCCCGTCTCTCCACACCAGCGACCCCCATCTCCCTGCCCACAAGCAAAACACCCAAAGCTTTCAGTGGCTGTGCATGAACAGTTTCTCTGCAGAAGCCTGCTACAAAGCATTTATTTCTACATGGTTATCCACACCCAGTTTCTACAAGTGGTCGTTTAGTCTTGGCTAAACACTTGAATTCACCATTCCTCTTGTAACTTATTTGCATCATCCATTTCCCTCCTCCCTCGCCTCATTTTGGGACAAAGTCCAGTAACTAGTCTACAGTTGGTGTGTGTGTAAATTTGGAAAGGGCTCTATCTCTGCACAGTTCCTGTAATTCTTAATAATCATGATGGTTAGCTGGGTTTGGCAAACCATGGTCACACAGGCCCTATATGCTTGCTGTGGTGCAGTTTCTGGCCAATAAAGCACGGCGATTAGATGGAAATAAAAGTATCATATGTGTCTGTCCTCAAAGTGTTTCAGAAGCTTTTAAACTAATTGGCTTATTTTTAGCATCTTGGAGAGAACGGCTCAAGCCAGAAGGAACAGGTTTTCTTTTCTTTTTTTCCTTTCTTTATTTCATTGTTTTTTATACCCCACACCCTCCTGTTCACAGAGCAGACATATTTGCTTATTCACAGAACAATCTATATTGTTTTTAAGGCTCTCCATGCTCTACAACCACACACAAAATAATGATTGATGAGCAAGATTTTTTTTCTTTTTAATGTGGCTACGTGAGCCTGTATGACGCGAAAGCTTGGGGAATATGTTCCGTTTTGATTTAATTTTTGGAATTTAATTAAATGCTAGTTTTATACTCTAAGGTAATTCAGACTTAATTAGCAAAATGTTATCCTCGGGTCTTCCTGCTGCAGACTTTGTGTATATTAAAAAAATAATCTTCTTTTGCTTTTTGTTTCAGCCCTATTAAAGACATCCATGATGTTCTGGAAGTGACAGTGTTTGATGAAGATGGAGATAAACCTCCTGATTTTCTTGGAAAAGTTGCCATCCCTTTGCTGTCTGTAAGTTATCTTTGCTACATGTATCATTCTAACATTGATGGTTTCATTGGGAGCCAATTGCATTGCTTTCCCCCCTGTAGTACGAAGTAACTCAGATAAACAACCTCTGTGATGTATGTGTTCTGCTCAATGTTTCCAGCGCTCCCTTAGCATTAGAAAATAACAAAACCAGAGTGCCAATCTCTTTTGGCCAAAAATGTGGTTAATTGAGACAGAAAACTAGTGAAGTGTTTGTACTTCATCGGTGCAATGTGTCGTTTTGGTCTGAATTACCTTTTAAAGGGATTATTTTAAATCTTTTTTTTTTTCCGACCTCCTGGCTGCTGGTTTGTTTTTTTCCCCTCCAAGCAAGTAGTTGGAAATTACAATAGGACTGTTGACTGGGGGTAGTTGTGCTTGGCAAAACTACCCAAAAGGGCTATGTTCTCCCTTGTGCCATGCTTGGACACCCACAGAGGTTATTCCACAAGCAAGTATCGCACAAGTTGGAAATATTGGGGGTAGGGGGAGAGAGAAGCTGAAAACCACAGGGAGAACAAAACCAACATTGCCAAAAGAGAGAATGCAAGAAGCAAGGAGATTCTAAGAAAATAAAGGTATGTGGAAGTGCGTTAGAGATGGCTAAGGAGAGAAGTTAATAAAGTGACAGAACAAAATTGATATAATAAAAAGTCCGGGATTTCACAATCGATATGCTAAGAGCAGAGCTAATGCCTGTAGACTGGATCAAATCATCAACGGGATGCAAACTAATGCAGTTTGAGTGCAGACAGTATTATTATAGGGAGTATTGATTATAGCCACTGTAGTAAAGTTTGCAATGGGGCTGACTGGGATGCACAATTCCTGCCCTCATGGGAAAAGTTTGCCTTTTGACCCCTTTCTTTCCCCCCCACAAGTGGAAAATGGCTTACCAGGTCATCTTGAAAAATCAGTTTCTGTTGTAATTCCTTGTTCCCACATAGGCTATTTGGGTTTAAACCATATGTTTGATGTCTGCCCAGTTTTAGGTGCACACTCGCACGTGTGTATAGACATTGGGGTTATGTGAAAAGTCTAAGCTAAATTCTGTCAGCTGCTTTGTGAGGTTTGGGAAAGTGGAGAGAAAAACACTCTTTGTCAAGAACTTTGGACCCACTTTCCCATCTGAGCCTCAAAACAAAATATGGCTGAAGATGAAAGCCTGAAGTCTTTGATTTCAGTGGGACAGCCTGTGTGCTTAATCGAGTTTAAAAACCCTCCTCTTACCCCTTGAAAAATACAACATTGGGTGTCTCATAGGGTAGATTTTCCCACAGTACTTTGGCACGTAAATTGCTTGAATGTGTGAACTAATGTGAAATAAAATGGGGTAGATGATTACCCCAGGCCAAGGTATAAATCTATCACATGGTAAAACAAATTGGGGTAAGTTTCTACTCTGGGGCCTTTTTCGGCCACACACACACAAAAAGGTTAATGGTAACCAACTTTCCTTTGGGGATATTGTGTTGTATACCTGCGTGCAGGTGACAGTGTTCTAAAAGGGAAAGTTGGAGAGCCACTATGTTGAGAGGTATTGCAAAACATGCACCCGGACTATGAAAATGCCCCAAGAGCTAATACTAGGGTTTAAACAAAAAACAAACAAACAAAACCCGTAACTAGAGCTTACATGGATAGTACTTTTGTAGATATTATTTGGATAGCCCTCAGAGTACTCCAACAGTAGCATATCTGCTTTTTGTATATTCCATTTCATTGTTGCTGCTGCTATGTTCAGCTGTTGCATATTTTCATTCATTTCAATATTTTGGTTACACCCCTTTTGGCAATTGTGCAATAGTGTTCAATGTTGCTGAACTACCAAAATAACTAAACTGGCGGGAAACAACCCACCCTATATAACCCAAAACGGACACCCAGCAGATTATGACCAGAGATTGGTTATTGCCCACACCAACCTTTTCAGTTCAGGTATATTCCAGAACTGGACAAACTGTGGCTCTACAGCAGAACTGGGAAACTTCGGGCCCGAATGCAGCCGACAGCAAGATTTTGTATTGCTCCTTTCCAGTTCCTGGACCTGACCCTGGCCCCTGGATCCAGTTCCTTTCAACCACTGAAAATCTGAGCTTTGTGGTGAGGGAGCAAAGATGATGGAAAGTACACAAAGACGGGGAATGGATCCATGGGACAAATGATCTGGGCTCTCTTTTTCTCAAGTACACTCCTTAAGCACATTTACCCCCAAACTTGTATGTACCCCTCGGAGCTTGTACTAATTTTCGCAGTGGTTCCTGGGATGGAAAAGGTTCCCCACCCCATATCTTACAGCCACACGTGGCTCTTTGGCCCCATCATGGTAAATGGATGTGCCGTGCTCTTGGGATTAGGAAACCTGACCCACCCCCGGTATATTTGATGGGCTGACATGTTTTATCAGGAACTCATTTCTGTTCTAAAAAGCGACTTGCTTTATAAGTCTTATTGGAAGTTAGAATTTTGACTTGTAAATGCCTTGCATTGTTTTTGTGGGGTTGGGGTTTTTGGGGGAGGGCTGGTGGGGGTGTGTGATTTAGTGCAATTATAAAGTCAGGGATGGGGACACTTTTCTGCCCCGGGGGCCACATTGAAAATTAGTATGAGCTTCAAGGACCACGTAGTGGTTGGGGGTGGAGCTGCTTAATGGGTGTATTCAAGAAAAAGAGGGCCCAGATCATGGAACAGTGCCATGGATATGTCCCCTACCCTTGTGTGCATGTGTCCTTTCTGCTCCATTATTCTGAGCTCAGTTTTTCAGTGCTTGGGGGTAGAGACTGGATACAGGGTCCAGATCCAGACCCTGGGAAGGGGCCACATAAACACTTGCTCAGGGCCACATTTGGCCCCCGGCCCTCAGGTTCCCCACCCCTGCTCTAAGTGCTCTGCTTGATGAACTTTTTATCCCCTTCTACTGACACACAAACTCCGGAGCCTGTTTGCGATAGATTTTTATTAATTCTGGCAGTATTAAAGACAGGCTATTTATTTAAAGTTAGACATTCAAGGCTAGTGTACACTTGAATCTTCTCCTCTGAATCATTTAAAAAATGGAAGCCCACGCACCCAATTTTCTTTACACCAACTGAACTTTCCCCCAAGCCAGTTTACCAAGTTCAGTTCTGCAACTAACTTTAGTTTAAACTAGTTCAGTTTAAATTGGCATAGCACGTGTGTGGCTTGTGGATATTTTTTTTTTCATACTATTTAAAAGAGAGAGAACTTCCCTGGTTGGATACGAAGATACTTTCCCATGAGCTATGCTGTATACAATGAGCAGCAGTGGAGATGACGAGAAAACTTTGAAATGAAGTTTAGTGTTCTCTTAAATTCTAATGAAGAGCGCACACAGAACTTGCTTCCTTCAATTGATTTAAATTTAAGCTAGTTTTTAAGCTGGTACAAGCTGTATCGTAAACCATTCCTCTTCAGAGCCCTTAATTCTGAAAATTGTGCTCCACCTATTTATGCACCTGGATAGACTGTTCTGTAATTACAGACATAATTAATATAATTATGCCCCCCTAAATGTGCTGCTGGGGGATAAACTTGAGAATACTGTGGGGTAGCAAAAAGTTTGCACTTATGACTTCTGTAAATACTATGTATAGGACTGATCCAAAGCTCCCTAAAGTCAGTAGGAGTGTTTTCCTAGATGTTAGTGGGTTGTAAGCTATTGTAGATATGATCATACACTCCATCTCATGATGGAGAGATGCTCTCAGCTTTTCTTGTGGGTGTGATCCTTCAGGAATGTGTGGGCCTGACGGAAGTCCAGTTGGAGTGAATGGGACTCGTGTTGATTTAAAAGGGCTTGTGCTACTATATATTCACATTTTTATCCTTCCTTCACTTAAGATTCAGGATAGGTTACAAAGTGCACACTCATGCGCACTTGCAAATGCTCAAATAAAATCCTTTACCATTCTAATATATTCAAAAACAACAAAGAAAATCAAATAGAATAAAGTTAACCTCCCCTAGCCCATAAGTCCCCTATCCCTGCTTGCCAAATGCCATGACAAACAAAAAGGTCTTGCATCATCTCCAAGATGAGCAGATTCAGGTTTAGAAGACGCTCTGAGGGAAGGGACTGTCATAGTTGTGAGGCAGACACTGAGAACGTTTCTCTGTGTGCCCTTGTTGTGTGAACTTGGGCAGATGGTACCCACAAGAGAGCATTCATGACTGACCTCAGGGACACGAAGGATGAAGTAGTCTTTTAAATATTTTGACCAAGGCCAATTAAGACTTCATAAGTCAAAACCAGCACCTTGAATTGTGCCCAGAAAGGTATCGGTAGCCAGCACAGATTCTGAAGCACCGGTGCGATGTGCTTCCAGAAACGTGCCCCCAACAGAAGGTGGTCTACACCAGCTGCAGACTCCAAACAATCCAGGGTAGGTAGAGCACATCGCAGCAGGCTAGCTTCGGAGTTATGTCGGTGAAGTTGAACCGAACCAAAATAATTTTAGATTTCAGAAATAATTTTTGAGGGGCTCAATTTATATTCTGGTTGACACTTACAAAAAAAAATAATCTGAAAAGTTGAGGTAAAATCTTTCTGGGGAAATGGATTTTCCCCCCCCCCCCCATGTTTTTCATTTAAAAAATAAATAAATACACTGGTGTTTACCAAAAAAGGTTAAATTTCCAGCAGCTGTACTTGTGACGTACAAACATAGTTTTACAAACAAATAAATACATTATTTCTACAATTTGACGTGCCGTTTCTTTAGTTTGTCACTGTCGCCCAATGTGTTGTCTCTCAAGATGCTATTACCTTAAACCGTTTGTCCCTTTTTAGTGGCCTGAGTAATTGATGTCTGCAATTTCAGAACAATATTAAAGTTGGCTTCGTAGGGCGAGCCGTTTGATGTTTACAGGGAAGAACAACTCTTCACATCTTTTATTCCATTTTTGATCACTTTGTTAATTTCTCCCCGAGTCCTCGTATCCCTGATGTTACTGGACGAGAGGAGCAAGCGCAGCTGCTCCCCTGCAGAACCCGTACCTGCCAAATAGCCTGTCTGTGAGTGGCAGCCGGCTGTGTGGGCTTACAGTCACAAGATGTTAGATTTGGACTTGGTTGATTTTTATAGGCATTTGTCAAGTATCCCCTAGGACTCCTGTAACAAGGGTGGGGGAGGAGGATTGTATGTGATAAAATCCAATTGCCATTCAGCCTGGGCTATTGGTCTGAAGTTTGAGACAAAAATAAATAAATGTTTATGCGTTCTCTAGTCAACAGACCCGCTTCCTTTCCTTCTAAACTTCTCTGCCGCCTAGCTCAGGCAAACCTAGTATAAATATTATGTCTCTGCACCACCACCAGCCCTCTCTCTCTAATAGCACCTATTCACTTAGCTAACATAATCATAGACTTGTATTTTTCAGGAAGTCCATTCTGTTGGAAAAGAATAAAATAAAACCATGCTCACCCTTTGCTACCAATTTAGAATGTCCCTTTGAACTCCTTTGACAAATGTGTCCTAAGCTCTCGCCGGAATCCCGTGAAATGGTGGCCAGTACCAGTGCAAGTCTTCACCAGTCCAGGGTGGAGATAAAATAAATATCTGCCTCAAATAATGTGATTATTTTGCCTGCTTAGGTTTGGATGCTGTCGACTTTAGCAAGGTGCTAAATAGAGGTGAAATGAGTGCTTGAGAACCTAAAAAAAACCCAAAAAAAGTGTCACGCATGCACAAAATGGCTGCGGTGCAAAGCGGTTTTTGAGGTTTCTCAAAAATCTCTCACGATACTCGAGACCCCCAAAACATTCTGCACATGCGCAAAAAATGGCCACCATGGCCTGACAGCCATTTGTGAGAATGCCGGGAGGAAGCCCAATTCTTGTGAAGTTCTCGATTCTACAAATCTTGTCAAGGAGCCAATTCTCCACAAGATTTTTGAGAATGTTGAGGGTGAGTTTCAGCCCTAGTGCTAAGTACTTTCAACTGCCGAAGGTCATAAAACACCTGCCAAATAGGGTTATGCCATTTGCAGGATCAGAACCTAGGTCAGTGGAGAGGAACCTTTTCCTACCTTGAAATTTAGTACAAGATCTGTACGCCCTGTATGAGCTGGAATCAGTGGTGCTTAAGGAGTGTGTGCAGTATGGGGGGGCAGCAAGGGTCCATATCCTGCATCTATGCCATGGATCCATCTTCCATCCTTGAGTGCACACACCCTCATCACCCCTCTCTTCCACTAAATTCACTCTTTCCGTGCTTGAGAGTAGGGGCTGGTTGCATGGGTTAGACCCAAGAATTGGGAAGTGGCCAAATACAACCAGCCATGGTACTGAGGTTCTCTTGCCTACAGAGATCTGAAGATTAGAATGATCCTGTATTACCTGCAGCATCCAAACAGGGATTAACGAGAGAGATGAGATTGTGTCATTGCTCATGTTGAACAGCTGGCTTGTAGCCCTCTTTTCCTGGGAGACGGTGCTTTTTACAACAGTTCCAGGTAGTGCTGGTTCTGTGTGGCAGTGTGCATTAGAGATAAGACCCAACAAAAATATCAAAGGTTCCCCAGTGACCCAAGGCAGGTTATCCCATTGTCCCCAGTTGTGTACATCAAGGAGGAGGATGGACCAAGGTTTTATTTAGTTGTGTTGTCAGGTCATCAATATGTGAAATGGAATCAACATCAAAGCTGGACACACAGCAGAGTTGCTGGGTTTTTTAAAATTATTTTTAAAAATAAAATAAAAATCAATGCCAAACCTCCCACTGAACCATCTTTCTTCCGGACAAGAGCAATGAAAAAGACAACCTTCACCCGCAAAGCGTCCTGTCTCCTTGGGGGCCCATGTGGTATCAATCTCAGCCTTGACTATTTCATTAAATTCCCAAAGCAGTCAGTAAGGTTGCTGCTTAATCGGTTTAGCATTGGCTGGCTACATCAATACCATGCTTAGTCACATTCGTTTTACCTGGAACGTTTTTATAAACCAGTCCAACAAACACATTCATTAATCCTAGAGAAGGATGATGCAGAATTGGTCACGATTGATGAGCAACAGTGAGGACTTCTGAGTGGAGAGGTTCCAAAGCTCTTGTTGACGGTGGTCTGCACAAGAAATCTGCATGGGTGGGGGTCCAGCCAGAGGCCAGCTCTGATGCAGCTGGGCTGTTCCACATGTAGGTGTGATCTGTAATGGGGTGGCCCTGCCCTCAGGGCCCTGACCAACTACACGGGGATCAACCCAAGGCCAGTTCTGATACAGCTGGGCTCTTCCACATGCAGCTGAGGTGACAAATCAGTTCAAATGATAACTATTATCTGACCAATGTGTTGGCATCTGTTCCTTTTGTGGGGCTAACACAGCAACCACACTCTAGAAAGGTGTGGTGCATTGTCACACGCACACACAATGAGGCTCCAGACACATATTGGGTTCAAATGACCGCAACTAACTGGCTTTTAATCTGGGTTTAAAAAAAAAAGAATTCAGAGGGGGGAGAAGGGTAAATCTTCATCAGCAACAAGAACTTTATCAGAACATAATGCTTCCCCATCGTGTCCAGTGCCTCCAGCTCATGAAGCCCGACTGGATATTTCAGTTGAGTGAACTGAGACAGCTATCTGGTAGGGATGTGCGTACAGAACGGGATTCAGCCATTCGGTCCAAAAACTAAGTTCGGGTTCGGTCCAGCGGAGTTCGATTCCGCCAAATGTTTGGAAAGTTCGGCCGCGGCAGAGACTTGGGGTGTTCCAGGGGGACCCGTGGGGGCATAGCAGGCCGTTGGAAATGCCGCCACAGCAGCAGAGACTGGGAAGGCTTGGCAGGCAGGTTCAGTGCTTGGCCCCTGGGGGTGCCTGTGGCACCATGGCTGGCTGCCGGAGACCCAGCGGCAGCAGCAACAGCAGCAGCAGAGGCTGGGAAGGCTTGGGGCTTGGTGGCTGGCCTGGCACCCCTACTTGACTGGGCATTGCAGGCTGCCAGGCATCGGCGGACCAGCAGCAGACATTAGATTCCCTGGTAGCAGAACCCATGGTAGCAGCGACAGCAGCAGACAGACAGACACCTTGATGAAAAGCAACTGCTCCACCACTTGGCCCCCAGTCTCAGGCGGTGTGGTGAGCAAATGTCCCCCACCATATAAAACACCTGTTTGCTGGGGACACTCGGTGGGCAGCAGGACAACAGAGCCTTGGCCACTTTGGACAGAGCCGGCCACATGTCCCTCTGAGAGCTGTCGCCACCATGTTCTGCTCCTCCCATCAGCACTGTCAGTGGTGCAGCAGCAGCATCCAGTTGAGGCCCAGACGCATTGGTGCACCATGGAGGAGATGGGGTGGGGGCAGCTGCCAAGTCCATTGGCACATAAGCACTGGGGAGGAAGCTAGCTTTCAATTGAAAGCCACATACATGTTGGGGGAAAGGATTGCGCTCGATGGGCAGCCCTTCTTGGTGTTTAGGTGCCTGATTGGGTTCCTGGCCCCCCAGTTTCAGCTGCCCTTGCACACCACCCTGAGTTAGGATGCCTCTGGGGATGGTGGGAGTGGGAGCAGCCACCCCTTTCAGCCAGTGGGGTCTATCCGTATTCCCTGCCCCCAGCCCTAGCAGTAGCAGCAGCAGACTGAGCAGCAGCAGCACCCCTATTGCTTCTTGATGACATGGATGGACAGCCCTCCCTTCCTGAAACGTAGGCCCCAGAACCCTAAGGGTGGGTCTCGGGGCTGGAGTGGCTGGCTGTTTCTTGATGCCATGGAATGATGGCTCCCAATGAGTGGAATGACGGCCCCAGAACCCTGGGACCTGGGACAGGAGTGGCTGCTTCTCAGTGACATGGATGGAGAGCCCTCCCTGCCTGGAATGTAGGCCCCAGAACTTTGATGGTGGGTCCTTGGGCTGGAGTGGCTGCTGCTTGGTGCGGTGGAATGACAGCTTCCCATGAATGGAATGATGGCTCCAGAACCCTGACGGTGGGTCCTGGGACAGGAGTGGCAGCTTCTCGATGATGTAGATGGACAGGCCCCCCCCCCGAGCCTGGAACATAGGCCCCAGAACCCCGACGGTGGGTCCTGGGACTGGAGTGGCTGGCTGGCTGCCTCTGAAGCAAGGAGACTCAGAGGTAATATTTTATGATGCTGGATAGATACCTCCTCTAAGTACAAATCACTGCCTGTGTCCAACAGGAGTGGAGCCAGCTCTCTCTGGGCCATGCTGTAAGTGAATAAGGACTCTATCCTCCATGTGGGTCAGCGGAATGATGGCCTCAGAACCCTGATGGTGAGTCTTCAGACTAGAGTATCAGCTTCTCGATGACGTGGATGGACAGCCCCCATGTGTCTGGAACATAGGCCCCAGAACCCTGATGATGGGTCCTGAGGCTGGAACGGCTGGCTGTCAGTGGGAGGGAGAAAGAAGGGGAAGGAAGGTACAGCAGGGGAACCAATACGGAGACCAGAATCACGCCGGGAGGCTCTGAATATTGAAGTGATGGAGAAAATGCCCGTCAGGATAGTGTGTGGGCCCTTCCACATGCAGGTGCACCAGGAAGTTAGGCCCCTATCATCATAGGGCTCAGAGCGCAAGGGATGGGGGACCCACACACACATCCACAAATGTACCCTGGGGAAGAAGGGGTGGAAGACCAGTGGAGGATGGTGCAGGGGATAAAAGGAGGGGGGACCCACGGGAAGGGGGGGAAGGAGAACGGGGCTTCCACACACCAAGGGAGAAAGGGGAGCGGAGGGGCAAGGAGGTACACACCGCCCGCAGGCTCACCCAACTCACACAGGCTTCCTATGGATAGGCAGCGGGGGAAGTTTCCACTCAAGCACAGTCTCTAAATGCAACATGGATACAATGGGGAACGGGGGCTAGGAACAATGGGGGAAGTTAAGCAGGGAGGAGTCACACCACAAAATAAACAACACAAGGAATCACTTAGCTTGCACATGGGGCCAGTCCTTCCAGGCATCCAGCTCTGTTCACCAGCGTTGTTCCTTCTGAGCTGCTCGCTCATAAAGGAGAGGCCCCACCCCCCGAGCGGGCTTGGAGGCGCGCCAAATGTCTCAGTGGGGGGCATGGCTCCACGCCACTGCAGGGAGGCTCCGATGTGCCCAGGCTAGCAGACCCCATGTGATTGCCTGCCTGGGCTCTTGGGAGCGGAGGCACGTCCATCTCGTGGGCTGGGGTATGTTGTTCACTGCGGGGGGCGGGGTTCCTGGCCGGCAAGTGCACCCACCAGGCTTCTGAAAGGCAGTGGGAGCAGCGGCGGGTGACACTGGGATCCCTGCTTGGCTGGGTGTTGCAGGCTGGCTGGCATTGGTGGAGCAGTCGCAGAGTCCTGGCCAGGGCTTGGTGGTTTGCACCCATGCCTGGCCGGGCATTGGGGGTTGCTCAAACCTTGCCTAGTGGTGAATCACGTGGGCACCCAGCCCCCACCCACTGGCACACTTATCCAAGCCATGGCCATCTACAAGAGCAGTGGCAGAGGCCCAGCCAGGGCTAGGTGGCTGGCACCCCTGCTTGGCCAGGCGTTGCAGGCTTGGGTCATACTCGATCGAACTCAAGAAGTACTACTGCAAAGTGGTCAAGCCTCGCCCAGTGGTGAATCATGTGGACACCCAGTAGCAGACATTGGATTACCCGGGCACAGGACTCATGGCACTGACAGCAGAGGCAGCATTGGCAGCAGCAGCGGACATTGGATTGCCCAAGCACAGAACCTGTGGCACGGACAGCAGAGGCAGCATTGGCAGCAGCAGCAGACGTTGGATTGCCTGGTCACAGAACCATTGGCAGCAGCAGAGGAGATTGGATTAATTATTATTATTATTATTATTAAGCAGCAGCAGCAGCTTTTATATAGTGCCAGTGATGTACCTGACACTTTATAGAGAACAAAATAGACATGGTCCCTGCCTGAGAGCTTACAATCTAAAGCCAGGGGGGAGGGGGCAGGGAAGGGGGAACAGAGGGAGAGACAAGGGATACAACATTCATGAGGATGCAAGAAGTCAGGTACACGTTCTTGGCTTGGTTACGGTAAAATAGGAGTTTGCAGATAACAGATAGGGGATAATCCTGGGTGGGGATGATTAGCAGGAGTTAGGAAGGGCAGAGTGGAAGAGGTGGGTTTTGAGGAGGGACTTGAAGGTGTGGAGGATGGGGGCAAGGTGGACAAGGGCAGGGAGGGAGTTCCAGGCATGCGGGGCAGTGAGGGAGAAGGGACGAATGTGGTTGGGGAGGCATGGGAGGGTGAGGGAGGGGATGGAAGGGGAGTGGACTGCTCAAACAGGGGTTCGGAGGGAGATCAGGGCAGAGAGGTGGGGGGAGCAAGGTTGTGAAGTGATTTGAAGGAGAAGATGAGGAGCTTGTGCAGAATATGCTCAGGAAAGGGAGCCAGTGGAGGAAGGAGAGGAGAGGCTGCACATGGTCAAAGGGACGGGCTGGGTGGATGATCCTGGCAGCAGAGTTTTGAACAGAGATGAGGGAGGAAAGGGGAGAGTGGGGAAGGCCAGCGAGGAGGAGGTTACAATAGTCAAGACGTGAGATGACTAGGGTGTGGATGAGAGTTTTGGCAGAGGAGACAGACAGGAAAGGGTGGATCTTAGCAATGTTGTGGAGGGAGAAGCGGGAGGATTTGGCCACGGAGTCAATGTAGGATTTGAAGGTGAGGTGCGAGTCAAAGATGAAGCCCAAGTTACGGGCTTGGGGGACAGGGAGGGTGGAGACCCTGTCAATGGCAATTGACAGGGAAGAAGGAGAGGAAGGATTGGGAGGGAAGATAAGGAGTTCAGTTTTCGCCATGTTCAGTTTGAGT
>QEPC01014402.1:1688204-1729043 GCA_003113815.1 Sphenodon punctatus | reverse complement strand
ATATTGGTGACATTGCATCCCGAACCCTCTCACGACCTCCCCCAAGGGCTGCATACATACATTAAATAACAATGAAGACAGAATAGAAACCTGCGGAACGCCGCAGGATAAAGCATGGGGGCAAGATGTTTCAGCTCCCAACGCTACCCGCTGGCTTCTCCCCGAGAGGAATGAGCAGAACCATTCAAGAACAGTCCCATCCAGACCCCCCAGGTCACGTAGCCGTCTCAACAGCAGCCCATGGTCCACAGTGTCAAAAGTGGCCAAAAGATCTAGCAGGATAAGAAATGTCAAACATCCTGCATCCATCTCCCAGCGGAGATTGTCAACCAAGACCACCAACGCTGTCTCGGTGCCATAGTCGGGGCGGAACCCAGATTGAAAAGGATCCAGGAAACCAATGCTATCTAGATGTGCCTGGAGCTGGATCGCCACTGCCCACTCAATAACCTTCCCTAAAAAGGGGAGGTTAGAGAGAGGTCAGTAGCTGGCGAGTGTGTCCACATCCAACGATAGTTTCTTCAGCAGGGGGCGCACCACAGCCTGCTTGAGGCTAGGCGACAGCCTCCCCTGATGCAAGGACGCATTAACCACCCTCGCCAGTACTGTCCCCAACGTCTCCCTGGAGGCTTTCACCAGCCAGGACGGGCACGGATCAAGTTCACAGCTGGTGGCTCTCGCAGACCCCAAGACACCTACCGCATCGGCTGGCGTCACTTCCTGAAACTCCCCCCACAAAGTTGGACCAGACGGGGCTTCCATCACCTCATGCTCTCCACCTACTGCCCCTAATCCAACATCAAAGTTGCTCTGAATCCAAGCGATCTGGACTGGATCTGGACTGACCAGCCTCCGCACTACTTGAAATAGCTCCGCCGGGCGTGACTTTGCAGATGCTATGAGGACAGCAAGGAACTCCCTCCTTGCTGTCCTCAGCCTCAACATAGGACCGCAAATGGGCCAGCATCGCTCCAGCCTCCTGCCTCCTCGTTTCATACACAGCAGCCCCTCAGTAAACCAAGGGGTCCTGTGGTGACGAGACGGAGGCAGAGGGCATCTTGGAGCCACCCTGTCAATGGCCTCCCCCAGAAGGGTATCCCACTGCCGGACCAGCTCATCGACCGAGTGACTGTCCAGGTCTAAGGTTAATTCCCTCAGGAACTCATGGAACCATTGAGGTTCCATTATTCTCCGAGGGCAGACCATCCTAACTGGTCCATTCCCCTTCTGGAGGGGGTGCGCAGAGAGACTGGCCTGAAGGAGATAATGGTCCATCCATGACAAGGGCATTGCCCTAACCTCCCCCACTACCGGACCCCCCACCTCAAGGCCAGAACCGAAGATCAGGTCGAGGGTATGCCCCCCCACGTGGGTTGGGCGGGTGACGAATATGATTAGTCCTTTCAGATAACCCACTGAATAAGTATCCTTCACATAAACATTTTTGCATATTTGTGTACTTGAATATTTGTATTGCTTGGTTTCTGCACTGTTTGACAGCATTGCTACTGTGCTAATAGGAGTAGCTCAATAGTTATGTTGTTCATCGGATAGGTGTACAATGGTGCCAACTAGTGCCAAACCAAAGTACCAAATACCGAAGTCATTGAAATATTAAGTAATGAAAATATTCCAAATGGATTTTCGCTTCCATAAAAGAGGGAAGGGAATGTTGTTTGTATTTATATACATATCAGGGAGGGCTGAAACAAGATTTCACCAAACCAGGAAATCATCAAAATCTTGGTTCTTGATACTGTCTCCGTTGAATCAAGATCAGAGTACTCAACATTCAATATCTTAACTGAGATTTTGTTTCTCAGTTTACTGATGATTTGCTTACTGGAATCCTATTTACAGACTTTCCACATACCATTTACTGCATACTACATACTGTTCATTTACTGTTTACCACATTGCTGAGGGTACAGTTTTACTCCCGGGTTTGTTGTTTCCTCATTTCTGAGAGATCACTGTGTGAATAGCCCATCCCTTAACCTCCCCCTGTCTCCCTTAACCTTCACTCCAATGCCTCCAATCAGAATTGTTGACTTTGCTTTGACCAGTGTGCCAGATTCCTTTATAAATCTGCAGTCCAGTGTGTGTGTGTGTGTGTGTGTGTGTGTGTGTGTGTGTGTGTGTGTGTGTGTACGTACACGTGTATGTGCAGGAGGGGGAAGTGCATGTGTCTGTTTGTTGGAACTAAAATACACAATCTTGGCACCAAAGTCTCAGTTGCACAGGGGTACATAAGAATATGCTTATTTTTCAGTGTCTGCATAGTCCTGCTAATTTTTTTAATGATTTATTTTTATTTTACCAATTTGTACTCCATACCCTCCTGCTCACAGCAGCTCAGGGCACCTAATAAATACATTAAAAATATAAAATACAATAATACAAATATAAATATAAAACAATCATATAAAAACCACATACTGGCGGGCCAAATAAATACAGAAGAAAAAAAAATCCATCCTCCCTAGCCCTCGACCTGCCACCCCTCACCGAACGTCTGGCGGGACAGCCAGGTCTTACGTTGTTGTCAGTAGGAGGAGAGGTCCTGGGCCACACAGGCCTCTGCTGGCAGGGAGTTGCACAGCCTCACTGTATCCACCAAGAACACCCTTTCCGTAGTCGCTCCCCCGAGCTACCCAGGGGACTTCAAGAAAGGCGTTCTTGGTTGACCGCAGGGACTGATCCAGAGCCTGGGGAGTGAGATGATCCCACAGATAGGTAGGGCCCAGGCCGAATAGGGCTAATCAGTGGAACTTTTCACATGTTTATTACATTCAGATGCATTTTTAAGTAATTTACTGAATCGGAGCCTAAAATAAAATGGAGTTGAACATACAGGCATGAAACTCTCTCGTTCCTAAACAACAGCAGCAAATACATTCGTCTGATGGCCACTCTAATGTATCAGCACTGCATATCGAGAGTATGTGTGGTTGCTGTGTTGCTCCTAGATGTAAGAGATGGAGATCGAAAAGTTGAGATTATCTGTTAGTGGACCGACTATTGATTCCCATAAACTCTATTGAGTCCATAGAGACTATTGATCTATGGGCTTCCAGCAGTGCTGCTTCATCTCTTGGGACTGGTTTGGGCAACTGCGATCGTATTACGTCTGCTCTCCGTTCTTTGCATTGACTGCTTGTAGAGCGGCAGATTGAATTTAAAATGGTGCTGCTGGTTTTTAAGGCTGTAAATGGCATACGCCCTGGCTATATTCAAGACCTACCTCCTGAAAACTCAGGCTAGTGGCTATCTGCATCCAGTTGCCACCTGCTGTTTGGGGATCCCGCCTCCTTACCATAAGTCAGCAAGCTATTGGGCCTTTGCTGTGGTGGGCTCTTCAGTGTGAGACTCGCTCCCTCCAGATGTTCGTCTTAGTTCTTCCCTCTTCACCTTCAAAAAGTACCTGAAAACTTTGTTTGTTTTTATTTTCTAAATGTTTTTAGAGGCTCCACTGCTGGTTCAACTTCATGTGTCTTTTCCTGCCCCCTTTCCCTTCCCCTTTTAAATTGATTTAAAATAGATTTAATATGGATTTCAAACTATGGTGTTTTATTGGATTTTTAAAGGTTTTTAAATGTTCTGAGAGCCCATCTGGGGGAGGGGCACTGTATAAATAAAAAACTTGTATGTGTCCATGCACCCCTGGAAGAAAGCAAGGACACAATCAGTTGGGGGTAAAAAAAAAAAAAAGAAGGGAAAAAAAAAAGGCCTCACTCTTTATTAAATTTTAACACAGACTTTGTCCGGTAGTGGGGGAGGTTAGGGCAATGCCCTTGTCATGGACGGACCATTATCTCCTTCAGGCCAGTCTCTCTGCGCACCCCCTCCAGAAGGGGAATGGACCAGTTAGGATGGTCCACCCTCGGAGAATGATGGAAGCTCAATGGTTCCTTGAGGTCCTGAGGGAGTTAACCTTAGACCTGGACAGTCACTCGGTCGATGAGCTGGTCCGGCAGTGGGATACCCTGCTTTGGGGAGGGAGGGAACCTGAACCCATGCTCCCCTTAAAACATTGGCCAGTGGAATTAAAACTTAACCCTCGAAGGCCTCGCGGTGCAGCGCAAGTTCTGCCTCCTACAAAATCCAAACTAGCCTGACCCCCAGCCGCACAGGGTCCTACAGGTTAATGACCTCACCACCTTATATCCCTGGGAAGGACTGAGCGCTGGGCTGCACCCTATGCCCTTGTGCTACTCCCTTCCCTATCTCATAATGAAATGTCACCTATTTTCTCCTGTGATATCTACAAACTTGCCAACTTTCTACTGGACCCCTCATGTTCAATAAGCAACAACAACATAGTCTACTTACTTCTAGTAAAACACTGTGGGGAAGGTGAAAAAACCAATTGCCTCTTCGCCAGCCAGAAATTCCTTCCTGGCCCCATTAACTGGCAACCCATCGGTACAGTGCAGCCAAGCTGAAACTTGGGAGGAAGGGTGTCCGCTCACCTGTTCTGATGCTACGCCAGCCAGAATGATGAGTTGGCCGGTAGAGCTTACAATGGCCGCAGGGAAGCCTCATGAGAAGAGGCTTCCCTTTGCGCCACCAGCAGATGCAGGCCACAGCCAGATGCAGCTCCTTCAACCCTGTCCTAGCCTCCTTCCCCCAATGGGAGGGGACAGGATAAAGTGAGCAAATTCCTGTTGGCAAGAATATGCAAGCTTTTGGGCAATCTAGGGCCCTTCATCGGATATGTAAATAGTGAGGCTTATATAAATGTCTTTTTATATGCCTAAGGAAGGACCTGATCTGACCTAAAAGTTTGCATACCATCAGAAGTTAGGCCTCTGTTGCATTAAGACACTTGTGGCTGACCCAGTGGGGAGGTTTCTTAAAAGAAAGCTACATTCTTCCATGAACTGGCCCCATTTCAACCCTGCATGTTCCTAGAGCCTTTTCTAAGGCCATATCTACATGGAACTAACCAGATCAAGCCTCCATGAAGACACTGTTATTTTAGAATGAGAATAGTGTAGACCTGCTCCTAACTGAGGTATGCCAGTTGAGATCTCCACTTGAGATCTCCACTTAACTTTTTGCACATAGTGGAAAGACAAATTTTGGTTTAAATTGCCTGGCAAATTCAAGAGTTAAGAACTCAAACAAAGAGACAGGGTGATTGTATTATGCCTCTTATCTGTAGAAATCCAGGGTAAAAAAAAACAGCCCACACGTTTAAGCCTAGGAGTTTAAGCCCCTATTCTGAATTGTTCTTGCTATGTAATACGTGTTTTAAAAATATTGTGGAAGTTAATTTTAGTCACTGAATGATTTTTTTAATATGGAATTATGCATCGTTGCACATTGCGCTTATGATTTTCTACAACATAATTATTCCTTCTATTGACAGTTTTCCAGGCATTAACAGTAATTATGTCATTTAATGAAATTACAGTAATTACATTAAGAAAACTATAATCTGGTGAAAGCTAAAAGGACATATTGACGGTGTTTTGCTGCTACTTCCCGTGAACATTTTGTAGGAGAATGCTGAGAAAGGTTTGATGGGGTCTAAGTCATAATGAGGGCAGCCAGCTACTGCAGTAGTTTGGTTCTGACCTAAAGCTCTTGCTCCAGCTACATTGGGACATACAGGGACACTTGGCTCTCAAGTGCTCCCCAGTCCTACCTGAAGCGCACCCCTGGTTCTTATCCATTCCTAGGTCTCTATTAACTAGGGCTGTTTCCATTGACCTGTACATGTTCTTGTCTTGAGCTACTGGAGCTGGCCACTGTTGGAAGCAGAATGTTGGGCTAGATGGACCACTGGTCTGACACGGTGCTGTTTATATTAAATCTCTCTTGAAAAATCTTACCTCTTCAGTCAGCCTTTCCCTAGCCCCACAGACAGCTTACTAGTGCTCCCTCTACTGTCCTTTCATTCAGGGTTGTCTAGGGCTGAAATGGCAAGCCGCTGCGGTAGCTTTTTCCAACAGAAAAAGCTCTTCTGCAATGAGCGACATGGTGCGATAGAGATGTTCATTCCTCTACTTCTGCCATTCCGCTACTTTCATTCCGCTACTTCCACAGTCTGCAAAATAGCAGAACAATGTTTGTTTTCGATCTTCCACAATTTCCGCAGGCACTGCGAAGTAGCGGGACAATGTTTGTTCCGACAGTTTCTGAATTAGTGGAATGCCGGCGGAATGCCACTGGAAAAGCTGTGAAAAGTCGTGGGAAATTCCAAAATGGCAGAATGAAATAACGTAGTGGAAAAAGGAGTTGTCACTTCAGCCCTGGGGTTGTCCTTTGTAACTAAGCCAAGCACGTGCCCCTGTGATTTCTCAACCTCATGAATGAATTGTGTGCTCTCCTTCCCCTCCCCCCCCTCCTGCTTGTATCCCCTCCCTTGTCCGTTCTATATCGCAAGCCCCTGGGAACAGGAACCTGTAATTAATTAATGATTGCTTAGTGCCAGGTATGTTAGTTGTGTTTCTTTATGCTTAGTAACAATGGAAAATGCTGTTGCAGTCTAATGTGGCTGCTCTTCACGCTTCTGAATGAAGCACTGTATCAGAAGAAGACTTAGTAGTGGTATCATGCAATAAGGAATGGCTGTGGAGAAGCATTGTGCAGACCAGCGATTAGGTTTTGGTTGGTTGGTTGTTAGCTAACCAGCATCAGTGTAGTAACCCCTAGAGGCCTATGACCTAACCCAATCCTACTGTAACCCAATCAGTCCCAGATGACTCAAGTTGCATTGAGCTTGAGAAGGATGGGGTTCTCCAGCTGAAGGATGCCCCACTCTTGTGGACCAGACTGACATCATGGTAGTCTGCGGTAAGGCCAAAAAAACCAACTGATGTCTGATCCATGAGTAGTAACCACATTTTTGGACATCAGTCAAAATATTTGAATGAATATTTGCAAAAAAAAAAATGTTTGCATATTTGATAAAGCCTCTGTTTTTCCCATTGGCCATTTTTGTAGTTCTATTTTATTACTGTAAGCCTCCCTGAGCCTTTGAGGAAAGGGGGAGATCAGGGTTGGTATAAATTATGAATAAAGAAATAAATATTCAGTCAAATCATTGACGGACCAGGGGACCCATGTTCTCTGTGTGTTGCCCATTGCCGCCAGTGGGGAAAATGCAATAAATACAGGTTCCCTGTGAGCACTTGAAAAAACACAGAAAAAAACCAACTGAAAAAGCTCAAAGTGACTATCCGAACAGAGTGGGCACAGATAGTGTGTTGTACTTGCCTTGTCAAACCTGACCCCAAGCTGGCAAATCTTGTTAAATTAAAAATGTTCAGTGAACATTCATTTCAGCGCTGAACTGTGACAGGTGATGCTGTCCCCGACTGTCTTGGGCCAGGGCTTGGATTGGGTGCAAGATAAGACCTAGGTTGGAATTTCAACCCCAGTCAAGTCTCTAGTAGCCTCCCTTTGTCGACGCCTCTGGAATGAGACAGGACAAAGTATTGGGTTTTTAATGGCCACACTCTTTAATCCGAAAAAAATTTTAGGCTGGAGGGCTAATTGCCTTAGGCCAAGGTTTAACACCCTGCCTTCTGGATGGGCGTTATAAGGGGGTCCCTTATTTTAATAGGGTTTGCCCATGTGGGGTGGTGTCACCAGACAGGGGACTGACATAATACATGTTTGGGGCACTGTAGGGCATTGTATAATCTTTAATGGCTGTATCTTGCTGAAAGGATTGTTTTGTTCTCTCTATTAAGGCACATGATGTATTTTTGTCTAGGGTTGGAGGGCACAATTTGGTAAAGAAACCCACCTATGGGCTGGGGGAAGTGATAATGTGAGGGCCAGGTCAAGGTCAGACAATGAGGACCAATCACGCCCAAACTTGTCTCAGTGGGGCTGCAAGAATACTTCACCAGCCCAATTCTGACAAAAGGGGGGCTGGCAAGTTCCTGTCTACACCCAGAAAGATCTAGATAGGAGACTCTTAGCAGAGTCTAGCTTCAGGCTGGGAAAAGGTAAGGCAAAGACCCGGCCCAGTGATAAGGGGTTGTGAGTGTCCCTGACTTGGAAGAGCCAGAGAAGGGAACTGAGGGGAATACTAGCTTGGGTGTTTGCCCTGTACTTTGTTTTAGTTGCCTGCACTTGCCCTAACTCTGCCTTGTCAGACCTTTTCTACCAATTGGTTTTCTTAGACCTTGTTAAAATAAATTGTTTTCCTTCACTACAGTGGAGTGCATGTGTTCCAATGTCCCCCCCCCCTAGACCTCCAGGGAAGCCCGACTGTCTACACAGAGAAACCCTAGCCTTCTACTATACCCAAGAGATTGAGCTAACCTCTCTGCAACTCCGGGTTGCCCGTCCCCGTGGTGGTGCAGCCAGCGGAGATGGCAGCTGGGGTCCTGGGTAGGGGGGACCAGGAGCATCCGCCCGGGAACAAGTGGCTGGCTGGAGGATAGAAGAGGAGCCCTGCCACACCACAGCCCTGCTCGATCCATCACAGATGGGCATGGTAGAGTCCGTGGCCCATATTTTATTATATTGTAAACTTTATGAGGATCTTTGACTGCGACTGATTACACCCATTATAAGTCAACAACCTCCAAGGTCGGTAGATAGGTATACTTAATATCTTTGGGCCAATAAATCCTCTGCTGTTGCCCTTTCGGTGGCAAAATGTTTGCATGTAGCTGCCAAAATTAGGAGAGCCTATATGTCTTCCGTATCAAATAAGGCATGTTTAGATTTGTTTGTAAATTATGTTTATACTGGCTACGTAGTGTTGAGTTATTGAAGATTGTTTTTTAAAATAATTGTAATGGTTTTTGCTATACAATAAACTTATCAGTATCATTAATTGCCCTACACAATTTGGGTCCAGTAATGGGATAACTGTCAGGGGATTGGCTTGGATATGCCCTCCATTGCCAGCCCTGATTCTTTTCAACACAAACGTCTCCCCTTTGTTCCAGGCCCAGTAGGCAGGGCTGAAGGGGACAATCTCCTTTACGGACTGGAGTAAGGAGCCAGTTGACTGAAAGCTGGGGACCGTGCCTGTCCCTAACGGCCTCCATGAGATGCCCCTCCCAGGGATGCCACCCTGGCGGTTGCCATGCCCTGCTTTTCCACCAGGTGGCGCCTCCCCATCTCTTATGGAGATGACTCCAGTTTAATGTATCTACTATCTAAAACATGCTAACAGTACTGGACCCCTGCAAGAGTGCCGAAATTTTAGTTTCGCAAACAGTCACCATCTCTCTTACTCATGTAGAGTTCCAATAAGTCAAAATGTGAGCTTAACACTGTGAGGAGGGCAAAAACCAAGCATCGAAAGTCCAATTAGGGTGCTCGTAAAAATTTGTTCCTGGCTCCGAGTGGCAACATGTTCTACCCATAGTGCTGCAAGGAGGGCGGGAGGGTTCTGCTCTTCTCGACTTCCCCCTCAGAATGAGCATGCACTAAGCTCCTCACTTGTTGGGAGGCAGGTCTTCAGTATTGTGTAATCTTGTTCACGCCAATCCCCAGGATTGCCTGGCAACCCTGACTGGGACCTGGGCTTCCTGCCCAGTATTCTCTCTTCCCCACCCTCTTGCAAATCTTTTTACTCTGAAGCCACTTCAGGTGGCATAGCAGAGTGTGGCCCCCTCTTCCTCCTCTCTCACTCCCTCAAGGAGTACGACAAAGGGCCTGCTTGCCACCATTACTGGCTGGCCAAGGGCTATTCCCCCATTTCCTCCTTCTAGCGTCTGTACAGCATGTGCCCATAGTTTCCCACACTGGTGGTGTTTTCTTTCTCCTGTCCACCTCGGCAATGCTAACAGAAAGTAAGTTCCTTGTTTTTGCTGGTGGTTTGTGACTTGTTCAGGGTCAAATAACATTGGCCACAACATCTGACCTCCAGTTCTGCGTTATTTTCCAGAAAACCATCTTTCCCTGCTTGGAGTCAACAGACTAATTTGTTTAACTTGCTGATTGATTTAAGCTTATCCAACTTTTTTTTTTTTTTTTTTTTTTTAAAGAGGTTTAAAAGTTTTTAAAAACTATTGCTTTGCAATGTTGCTACTTGGCTATTCCTGTTTTGAGTTTGTCCTTTATTGTTCTTGTGTTCCTGCAAGAGTTGGAAAGAATACTGGCTTGTTTTCCTGGGTGTGCTTCAACATTATCATCATCTGTATTATAGCTATTTTTTTTCTAGGAGAATTAGCTGCTGCTACAGGTCAGAGTGTGATGTCCATGTTTAAGCTTTTTAGCCAGAGCCTGTAACCAAGGCAAGGCTACTAGGGCAACCACCTTGGACCTTCAGTTTAGAGGCTTCTGGTATATCCCATGCCCAACAGGACATGGCTGGTCTCACTGGGCTCTGGATGGGTGCATTGTCAGCCCAAGTTCCTCAGACTCTTGCTTGTTTTTTCCATCACCAAGAAGCCACACTCCTGTGGTGCTCAGTGTACTGGGACCACATTAGAAAGGGCAGAAAAATTGCCACATTGAGTTTGGAAATGCGTGGGGAAAACATTTAGCTCTGCCCCCATCCCCCGGGAACACAGTGGGCATCTTTAGACATAACGAAGATCAGGGATCAAAACCCCTAAGCACGTGCTTGGCCGTTGTGTGTGAGCACCGTGACAATCCCAACACCAATTTGGCCACCCGTTGAACACACGATGGGAACACCATTGCATCACAAGGACAATTGGTGTGTTTTGGCGGAACACATGGCCAACGTTGTGTTGAATGATATTGTGTGGAACGTTAGCAGGTACAACATGGGGAACGAGGTGACAGCGCTTGCGTGCCGAGATCAGTGGGTGAACAAAACACCACATTGCCCCAAAATAGGCTGTGTGTCTAAGCAGCACCACGTGGTGAACACAGGGCCAAACTGGTGTTCATATCAAGGTCAAAACACACATTCAGACACCCAATAATGTTATGTCTAAAGACATCCAGTGATGCCACAACACTCTGTAGGAGCAGAGTTGCCCTGAGAAAGGGGCAAGGTTAAGGCATTCCTCTGCATCCCCTGTTCCATGTGGTCACACCCTACAAACCCATGTGACACAGGTCACCCACAGACATTCAGTAGAGCCCAGCTACATTTGATTTAGACCAAGCCCAGTGCAGTTAGGCTGGGTTCAGACCAAAACTTTCAGCCAGATCAGGGATCTACGCCACTTGGCCCTGTATAGTGCATGCTGGATAATGGGGGAAAGCTGGGCTATATTTCCATCCCCACTGTGGCAATTTTGCTGCCCCATGACACTAGCTTGGGCTGGGTGTGCTGCCACTGGCAGTTCTCTAAGCATGCCTGTGATGTGATTCTGCCACACAGGTGTTAAGTGGGAGTGAAGTCTGACGTACATATGTTATATTATTCCTTGGGGGGCAGTCTCCATCAGCCACTAGGGCTGCGTTCCCACCTGCAGTGGTGGCAGCAGGAGGGGCGAGGGAAGACAAGAGCCAGTGCAAACGGGGATCTGCCGTGGGGCTTCTCTCTCGCATGTCAGGGCACAAAATCCTGCCCTGACATGCGTGAGAGAAACCGCGGCAGATCCCCATTCTCACCGTCTCTTTTCCCATCAGCCGGCTCCTCTGCGCTGCCGCGTCTTCCCTCGCCACTGCCACCAGAGGTGGGAACGCAGCCTAGGAGAGAGAGACACTACAGGTTTCTTGGCTAAGGTTATAATTGTTTGTAGGAGCCCTCAAAAATATGAAGCTTAACAATTGTGGATTGTCTTCATTGTTTTCCGCCGCCTTTGCATCTCAGTATTCGGGTGTATGGATTGACTTGTGTGCACAAAATGGGTTTGCGTCAGCATTTGTGGAATTTTTACTTACCACAAAGCAGACATGATGAAAATGGGCACTTCAGGTTTAGTCAACAAAATATCAAAACGGTAGGGATATATCTTAAAACACTACTGTTTGTGAGCAGCGCTGAAACGGGTATACTCATCGGAATTATAGTACCTGATTTGACTTGGTAACACTCACGAGTCACTACTAGTCATTACCAATTAGTGCCTAATGTGCTATCCGATGTACCGATTTAGTGGCCCCTCATACAGATTTAAGGGTTTTCCATTATCAAAATAACTTGGTAAAATGAAAAATCAGTAACTTGGTAATGGGTAATACTCGGTATTTCAGGTAATCTGGTGCCTGACCCCAGGACATGGGTTGCGACTGGGCACCTGACTACCCAAAATTGCAGGTATTACTCACAAATAACAAATGTGCTACCCATTTTGGCTCTATTTGTGAGGAGGCGATCCCTTTAGAGGGCTGATTGTTTATTAGCTCAGTCTAACCTTGGAGAGGTAAATATGTTACATTATTCCTGAAGGGGCAGTCTCCATCAGCCACTAGGAGAGATGGTCACTAGATACAGGGTTTAAGTAAAACATCTCATTTGTATACTACTACTTTGACCTCTGGAGAATCCATCAAACAGCACAAGATTAGGTGGCTATCCTCACACGGAGCTTTGAAAAGAAAGAACAACATAAACCTAAACCTATTAAAAAAAAAAAAAAAAATTGGGACATAGGTGAGTGGCAACTGTCAATGGGGGTGGGGTTCAGGAGTGGGGGTGGAACAGTTGTTCTATAGGGCTTCAGAAAATTGGGGGGGGATGTGCCTTCATTCCCTCCCATGAGTTGCCTATGCATTTGGAATATCCTCCCAAAGAGGCCTTTTTAAAACAAGAATGGGTTAATTCTTAGCCATGAGTTTCTTAGCTCTGTCTCCAATTCTGAACGCAATTTGAATGGAGAATTGTTTTTTCTGAACAATAGTAGCACTTTCTGAGCCTATATTTATTTGATTTATTTATTTAAAATTTATATGCATCCTATGGAAATTAATTCCTCAGTCTCTTGGCTGGGGAAATCCCTGGCTATTTCTAAATTAGATAGATGAAATTTATAATAATATATAATAAAGAAATATTTGATGGAGTTAGGGTAAAATTCGGTCATAGGACAAGCTTGCGTCCTGTCCCTATTGACTGTAGGTTTTGGAGATTCATGCATGCCTGCTTTGTTGATAGAGCCAGGGCAGTGAGAAATTAATTCAGCATTGTGGGGCAAGGATAGATAACCAAAAAACACACCAAAATGCTGTTATCGAACAATGTTATATATTAAAAGTTGAAATGAACGGACATAAACAAAAATATTGTTGTTGCATATACGTAAATCGACCAATACACTCAGTATCAACAAACATTAAAGTCACCCGACACGTTCGGGCAAACAATAAGCCCTTCTTCAGGGGTGAAGAATAAATTCAAATCAGGAGACTGTGGTCTCCCTCACTCTATTGAAAATAGGTTCCTTCAGGGAAAACTCCAACCTCTGGGGAACCAAGGAGGAGCACAATAGTTCCTATACTTCATGTCCGCTCCAAACCATATAGTCACAAAGAGCAAGGATAGATTTCCCTTTCAACCAGATTTTGAACTTAAAATGGAAGAGGGGAACTAAATCAAGGCTGTCTCCTCCCCCCGGTCCCCTCCCCAATGTCTTTGGACATCTAGTAACATTGCTTCACAGCGACCCCAAATATACAAACACTTTTTGCAATTTTAAAAAAAGAAAATAAGGTGGGGGAGGAAGGTTGGTTGTTTTTTAATCTCAAATTTAAACCCACCATGTGTGAAAACAGTTCTGACTGGCTTTCCGTGCCAGAGAGAACTCTGCTCAGCTCTCAGTGTTTCCAGCTAATTTGATATTGCCTTCTTTTTTGTACCTGCGTGTGTGACTGAAGCTTTGTCATTTGTTTCTAAGCTGTCATTTTTATTAGGCTCCCTGGCTGATCTTTTGGGGCTCCCATCAGGTGATACGTATTCTCTATTGTCTGCCTTGGTTTTGCAAGCTCTAGGTCCCTTTTTATTGCTATATGACGTGGGCGTAGTTGCAGCAGTAGCCTGCAATTATACCCACCACAGGTGACAGTTACAAGGGAGGCTTGGTAATAATTTTAGCTGCCTGATCTGATGTTTATGAAGAGAGAGCCCTCTTTGCGGTCCAGTTAGACTTGGTGCTATAGCACATTTTACTTTAGGTGTTTTGATTTATGAAGCCCTTTTTTGTGTCTTTCATCCTTCCGACTACTAGAGCTTAGTCTTTTGAAGTTATGAATCTTATTTTATTGGAAATTGTTGTTAGTTTTATCTAGGGCTGCAACCCGATTAGAAATTTTAGTTGATTAATTTGATTAAACCTTTTTTAAATGAATTGATTATAATTAGAATAAATATGCATACATTTGCATAGATTTGCCTACTTTGCGTGCACTGGGTAAACTTGCCTTCCACTGGAACGCATCCCCTTGAGCTACGAACTCAGAACTATGGACTGCCGGAAGGTCCTGGCAGCTAACCGATTAATCGGGGGGGAAATTTTAATCGGTTCTAGACAGATTAATTGATTAATTGGTTCGATTAATCAATAAATGGTTCCAGCCCTGGTTTTATCCCATCTCCTGCACAATCTCTGTTTAGCATTCACGCCATTCAGTGGAACACAACAGTAAGCCTACTGATTTCAAGGTTCTGTCTGGTCTTGTCCACCGAACCTATCCATCATAATGCTTATTTTGGCTATATTTAATCTGGCTAGACACAAAAATAGCATTGGTTTCATTATTTTCTAGGCTCATAGTATCAGTTTTGTTTTTAACAAAACAAATTTTTTAAATGTGAGACTTGCCATTGCAGCAGGTTAACATTAGGCATGTACGAACGTGGTTTGGAGTTCGGACAGAACTCGACTAGTTTGGTCAACCGAACCAAACTTGAATTCGACCGAACTTTTCAGTCGAATCCGAACCAGTTCAGAAGGCCAAAAACAGCTTAAAACACCAGTTTTGAATGTACAAACTCGGATCGGAAGTTCAGAATTTGGCCGAACTCAACTACTTCGGTCAACTGAACTGAACTTCCAAACCGAACTCGATTTTTGAACCGAACCGAATTTCCAAACTCGGTTCTGTTCGCACATCCCTAGTTAACATTGCAGCAGATATGATTTCAAGATGGATGAATGAATGGGGGGGGGTGTGTGGAGGTTTTTTGGTCAGTGAAAATAAAAGCCACAATCCTTAACCCATTTAATCTTGAATAGACCCATTGGCTTTAATTAGAAGCTTGCAGGAAAAACCTTTTATGCTGTCACTCTGTACTATGTAGAGACATGCATACGTCGACTGTGTGAAAATAATCATTCAGTTTTAGTGGGGGAGAAGAATCCTACTTTGAAATATGCCACTTTTCTGTGCTTCACGTGTTCTAATTTCTTTTAAGAACATCCCATGGATATTAGGAATGGGAGTTTTGATTTCGGGAAGAACTGAAAGTAACCAATAATGGCACTTTCGGTTCTTTCCAAACTTTCATTTCTTTTTCAGTTTTGGTCCTATCAGTTCTTCTGCATTGACTTTTTAACCTGATTTTTAACATTGCAGTTTCCCCCCATTGACTTCAATGGGGAAAAATGCAATGTTAAAAAAATGAAACCAAGAGAACCTAAACTGATAGGAGAACCAAAATTCATGAGAATGGAAACCAAAGTTTTTACTCGAGTCCCACCCCTGGTAGGCATTTTAGCATTCTACGTGGTGTTTTGATCCCAGTTGCCTACTGGAAAATGTTCCATAGCACATACTTACACAGATGATCAGCTAATACTAATGACTCTCTTTTTCCCGTTAGGCTAGGCAACCCTTTCCTGATTTGTTTGTGCACTTGTTTTTTTCTATTGATTTCCCTAGTTTTAACACAACCACACTCAGAAATCTCCTTTTAAAATATGAGCATTCAGGCTTCTGGAGTTCTTGTCTGTTATTTTTAGAAAGGCGTAGATCCTCCTCTGACCTAGATCAGCACATTTCCCGTGCCATTGGAGCATTGGCACCGATTTACACCAGAGGAATCGATCGCCCATTTTACAGCAAACTTTTAAATGTGGGACTTCGATTTAGTTTTCACATAGGGAGGAAATTCCTGTAGATGGCGATAGACTCCCATAAATGATCTGAATTCCACTGTCAATGTTTTTATCAGATTTTTCAGGAGGGTTTCTTTCTCTCCTCCTCCCCCCCGCCCTTCTCCTTTCATTTGTTCTTTATTATTTCATTCATCCCCCCCCCCTTTCCTTTTGTTTATATGTTCCTTCAGCACTAATCTAACGGTGGTAGAAGTCTTGACAACAGGAGGAATTTTCATACTTGAAAGGCCATTAGGCTTTGCAACGATAGGTAGAGAGGTTCACCTTGGGGGCTGAGGGGAGACCACTCGCCAAACCCTTCCAAAGATCTAAAGGGGATGGTGAGTAGGGTTGAATTTGTGTGGCAAGTGTGTTCTTTTAAAGCCTGTATTTCTCTTTCATTTTGGAGACTCCCCACCCACCCACCTGCAGCTGAGAGTCTGTGCATGTGATGGTTGCAATTGGACTCCACGAAGGCCACAGTTATGGGATATGAGGTTCCTTAGAGATAACAGTAATAGTGATGATGATGCCCTAAATCATTGTATCAAATCCAATTGCTTCATTCTGTAGCATATTTATCCTTCCTTTCATCCAACTGGGTTTCATTGCATCATAACTATAAGTGTAACTCTAAAGACTTAGGAATCTCTGACAGAAATAGCATTGCTGGTTTTGGAGAGTGGTTTATAGTTCCATTATTAAAGCTGAAAATAGATTGCCATGCTAACCCTCGCCCCCTCGTCCCCCACAACTTTTCTAAAATCTAAATGGTTAGTCTTACAATTTTATATTATGTGTTTTTTAGCCAAGGAGATATAAAAGTATAGAGAGAGATTTAAAAAAAAAACCCAAAAAACAATTCAGGGGTTTTTAGCCTGGTCCCTTATGGAAAGAACACTTAGACGATCATCCTGTGTGTCTGTGTGAACATATATTTTTTTATGTCCTACAGGTCAATTTCAGCCAAATCTGTTGGACTCGCAGAAGTCCACAAAGTATGGACTCCCAAATCTTATAACAATTGCTGTACCTGGAGGGGGGAGAGAGCCTATTTATAGCCAAAATTTTAAAATCTGCATATAATATAAATGAATAACTAAAAATTCCCAGAGACATATACCGAGTATTGTTCCCACACCTTAGGAAATCCATCTTCATTAGTTTTGGTGCTTGCTCCACAGAATTACTAGTTTAAAATACAGTGCAGGGATTTCAGATTTATAAGGATTTGTAAACACGCAGATCATACTGTACATCCCTTTATAAAAAAATAAAATGTAGGTTTCTGATTTATTTCAGTCTTCTATCCTGACTTTTCTTCTGTAAAATTAGAACACTTAAAGGGGAGAGTTCTATCGTATATATGCAGTGCACCAGACTACATTTTAGAAGTCACCAGAGTTTCCACTGATACTTTCGATTTCAGAACTCCCAAAATTGTTTTCCATGGAACATAAGTGCCTTGTGCATTTTTTTCTCTCCACTTTTATCTTTCTGTGGAAAATAATGGCCATTCTGCCCTATGTCCAAGCCAACTATTATCTTTCAGTAGTTGCATGTTGTTCAGTTGCAAAGGGATCACCGTCTATCTAGCTGCCTGTCTAACTAGTCTCTTTTGCTGGAAGGGTGCAGCCGTTCTTATTTCAGGGCACAAGCTTTTACAATAGAGAGGGACAGTGCCCCTGCACCCACCCCCCCAAAAAAATAAAATACAATCACCTTCTATACGTTGAATGGATTTCAGTTCCGTACGCTGGAGAAGAAGATTGAGTTCCACTTAGCCAGCCTTAATAGTTGTGAATCACAGGGTCTCATCACAAGGGGGCACACTCTCCCGTTCTAGGCAAAAATGAACACACCCACACACATTTTCTGACCAGCCAAGGGGCCTTTATTTGTAACATGGGTTTTCAAATGCTTCACAAAACTGATTCATGTAGTTCTGTGTCAAAGCCAGCAATCTTACCAACGGTAACAAGGTGTCTGAAACTTATTCTCAGATGATAGATATTATCAGCTGAATGTTGTAAGCTTAGCAAAAAACAAGCCACTTGTTAGCCTAATTGCAACTCCTTTTATTCAAGGGTGGATATAAATATCTGTTTAACTCTTCTGGAAAAACAACCATTTAGCAATGTCCATGTAAAAGGTGTTCAAAGCCGGCCTCTGTCTGAAGAGGACAATGTAGACAAATAATCCTGTTCATTTAAAAAAATAAAATAAAATTTTAAAATGTACTCCACATATTTGCTGAAAATGTCTAGAATATTAAATGGGGATGTCGGACCTTATATAATGAGATTGGGATGAGGTCCATGAGGAATTAGGTTGGGTGTGAAAAACCTTGGGCTCGTGGGCCAAGTGTAGACAACAGCTAGCTTTTATGTGACCCCTTACCAGTTATGGGATCTGGCCTCAGGATCCAGTTCCTACCCCCAAGCAACATGAGCATGTGTTCAAGGATAAGGGGAAGAGCCATGGCAAGGATCCATCATCTGGACCCTCCTCTTTCTGAGAAATACCCCTGCCTTCAACTTCTATGTAGCCCTTGGTGCACGTACTAATTTGCAAAATGGCCCCTCAAAGGGAAAATTTGTCCACCCCGGAATTCGCTTGCATCTTGCTTTGATGGCTATCTTTTCTGGAAGTTTTGCTTTCTTATCTACATGGAGGAGATATATTTACAACTAGCTATTTTCTTTTTCTTCTCTCTATCCCTCTCTTGAGGCCACTTCATGGGGGAAGGGGGTTAAACTGGATGCTTTTTAAATAATTATCAAATGACGGCTCCTTATGACTACCGTAAGTGCTAGTTCAGACTCTTTTTTTTTTTTTTTTCCTAGTAGATTATATCTTGAACCATGGAAATATGCAGAGAAATGACATGACGTTAATATAAATATTCTTCTGAGTTGTTAGTTGACCTCCCCCCCCCCCCTTTTGAATGGAGAGTTAATTCTACAACACATTAGGGTGCTTTCCCTGCTTTCTGGTTTTAAAAATGGTCAGGATACCAGGAGAGAGCCGGTGTACATGTAGCCCACAATGAATAATGTCTTCTACAATGATACCTAGAGTAACACATACAGAGTGACTACAAGATCAAATGCTCTGGCTAAAAAGCCTTAGGGAAGCATTATGTGTCTGATGTCTGATCTATTGTCTGTGAGGTCGGTGAGTGTTAATGCACTCTGCAAAGATTAGACTCCCTCTCTAATTGCTCCAACACTTCCTTAAAGGATTTAAACAGTCAGGAAAGGTGACGCTCCTTGTCAATTTTTTGTCTTCTGACAGCTGTTGAAGTTTATCTGTCTTTACAGGGAGACCACTAGATCAAGTAAACCCAGTGGCGTCAAAAGCATAGACCCTCAATTGGGCCTGAAAGCAACGAGTGACATTATTTACACCTCAATTATGTCACCTTTTAAATTTCCCAAAGAGGGGGAAGGCTCAGTTTTTGCATTCCATTTATTGAGTTTAAATTTGGAGAGGATGATGTAGTCCCTTGACAAGGGTAACTTGTTGATTTTCCTTTGGAAGGAGTGTTGGTTTTGGAGAGAAGGGATCTGCAAATCAGATCTATTCTTATTGCTATCAAGTTCTATAAATATCCAGTTATATTACTAAATTTTAGAGTTTAATTATTTCAGCTTCTATTCTTTGAAGGGAAGATTATCCAGAGTTTACCACTCTGTGGTTTCTTGCACTGCCTCTGAAACACAGTGTTAATTGTGAAACGTATAGGCCATTTTGTATTCACGAATGCTGTTTGTGCATTCAGACAGGTACTCAAATACTATCTCAATCTGAAATGCATTGGTTATACAACTACATTGGTGTTTTTTTTTCTATTTAGCACTAGTAAGCATGCACAGTAAGCCAAATAGAGGTAACCAAAATGTCCAGTGCGGATAGCTGAACAAAGATAAATAGCTGATCCATCAGATTTGGTTTGAAGCAGCCAAATTTGATATGTTTTCATTGACTATTTGTTTCACCAGTACACTGTGTGCCTGGCCACTGTTGTACACTGGACATTAACGTGGATAGGGTGAGAGTCCAAATAAGACAGGCAGTTCCTATGTTTCTGCTAGCCATTTTGTTACTGGCTATTGGTATGTGACTAAAATCTATAGCTGGCAGAATAGTTAATTCTTTTGAATGCTTCTGGCAGAAATGTAGCTAAGGCTAAAGTACAAAAATTGGCTCCAGATTTCATAGTGTAACCCCTTAAATGGGCAGAATCCATGAGAATAGGTCCCTGCAAGGCTCCCAAAGCTGAGAGGAGCTGACAGCACCTGCTACCTCTGGAGAGCTGAGAAGGCCCAGATGGGGGAGCTGAGGTGCTATCTCAGACAGAGCACTGGCGCACAGAGTGGAGAGAGAGACAAGATGGCTGCCTCAGGAGACGTTCCGTTGGCCCAGAATGGAGGCTTGAGAAGCACTGGGGTGCTGCCTTCGCTGCCAAGAGCCTCCCAGCAGCAGAAGCGTAGCCAAGATGGAGAGTAGGACTACCAGCTCCAGGGGGCAATTTCCCTAGAATCGCAAAGACGGGCCTCCATCTGGGGCATAGGGGCCTAAACACAGAGGAAGGTCTGGTAGAGCTTCCTGCAAGGGGAGGGTAAACTCCTCGGCTCAACAGACAGAGGAATCTCCAGCACTTCGCCATGTAATTCTCAAACTTGGGAGGGACCCCTGGACTTGCCCAAGCAACCCACTAGTCCAACTTGTGCTCCCACTGAACTGCACATGTTGGTTACCCCAACACAGACCACTGTGAGACAACTGACCATTGCCAGACTTGAGGATGCTTTGGGGGGAAGGGGATTTTGTGAATGGCGGTTGTGTTAACTTTAAAAAGTAAAATGTCTGGGGTTATTCCCCTCTTTTTATTTGTTAACCTTACTTGCCTGAATATTGGTCTCTGAATAGTACCCCTAGGGTAGTGTGTGAAATCCCTGGGTGGGAGTCCCTAATTTCCACCTCTTGTGCCAACACCCCCTTCTCTGGGTGGAGGCACCGAAGTAGCAGTACCAAGTTAAGTTACTTAGGATCCACCCCCACCTCCTGGGTGGTCCCAAACAAGAGAGAAAAGTAATCCATGCCCAGGACCCCTAAAGCTCCACTGCTATAGAGGCAGGGACAACGCAACCCCAAGTGTGAAGAGCCTTGTACCACTAAGGGGGGAGATGAGTGTAGAGGTTACAACACTTGTGGCCATATTAACATTGGCACTGCCTGTATGACAGGTTTTTCTAATGGTTTTATCCAATGAAGCGAAAATATTGCCAGATAATTTCATTGTCACTTTGGCCTTGGGAAAATAAATTATAGGGGTGGGACTCTAGGCAAAATATCGGTTTCGGATCCCCTGTGTCTCAGATATCCTATCGGTATTGGATCTACCGGTATCAGTTCTTTTTCCCATTGAAGTCAATTGACTTCAATGGGAAAGAGAGCCCTCCGAGACACATGGGAACCCACAGAAAAAACCACGGGAATCCCCCCTGACTCCTGCCCTCAGAGGGTGGGGATCGATTACCTCTAACATCCCCACCCAGCCCAGATTTACCCTCCCCCAACCTCTGGGGCTCCTGTACTTTACTTACTGTTGCTGGTTCGGTCCAGAGGGTGGAGGTCATGACCGCTGACTGGGCCGCCAGCTAGACCACCAGCTCTGCTGCCGGTAGCCGGGCCTTCTCCACTTCTGACTGGTGTTGGGAGATGGCTCCGCCGCCAGGTATGATCTGCTGTAGGGCAGCAAAGGCCCAACCGCCTGGCAGTGGATCCAGCTCCTGCCAGCAACAGAGGAGGCCCAGCCACCGGCGGTGGAGCCAGCTCCTCTGCCAGGCATACAGGTCTTCTCTTCCTCCTTCTTACAGGTCCGGAGTTTAAAAATGCAACTGGATGGGCAACGGTGCAGTGTACACGTGCAAAATGGCCACCGAGGCCATTCTGCGCATGTGCAGCCCTAATTCAAAATGGCGTCCGCAGCGTTGGGCCATTTTGGAAGAGGGAAGCATCATTTTGGATATAGGGCTGGACATGCACAGAATGGTCTCGGCAGCCATTTTGCACATATGTGCTGCACCGCTACCAATGCAGCAGCATTTTTAAACTACGAACCTGTAAGAAGAAGGACGAGAAGACCTAGCTACCGAGCAGTCGAGCTGGCTTTGCTGCCGGTGGCCAGGCCGCCTCTGCTGGTGGTGGGAGTTGGCTCTGCTGCCAGGCAACCAGGCCTTTGCCGCCCCGCAGCAGAGAAAGCGCGGTGGCCTGGCAGCAGAGCCAGGTCCGAATGCCAGTCAGCAGTGGAAGAGACCCGGCTGCGGTAACGGAGCTGGTGGCCCAGCAAGTGGTTGTGACCCCCACTGACCAGACCGGCAACAGTACGTAAAGTACAGGGACCCCAGGGGTTTGAAGGTGGGTAAAGTTGGGCCCCGCCAGGTTGGCGGGGGGAGGGGTAATGGATCCCCACCCCCACCATCTGAGGTCAGGTGTGGGGTGTGTGGAGGAGGTTTCCCTCTCTTCCCATTGAACTCAGTGGGAGGATTTTCTATTGACTTCAGTGGGAACAGAAAATCTGAGAATCAGAAACTGAGACAGGCCCAATTCCCGGATCTCTCAGTTTTAACTGAAAGAGACCCTTTCGGCTTCTTTCGGTTAAAACTGAAAGTCCCAGCCCTAATAAATTCGAAATGCTCAGTAGCTTTTCAGAAATTATTTAACAAGACCATATCCTAGGACGATCCTTTCCAAGCGTGGGAGTAACTCTGGACTCAAATGTGTCCCACATAAGACCCACGTAAGCCTGGCCCTCGTATCCCTGGAATAACAAGGGAGGAAATTGAGGGACACGTCTCCCAAGTCCCTGCTGTAATTACTCCCATCTGAATCCTGGGTGGTGATTACCTCATGAAAAGTGGCTGGTGAATACTTAGTAAGCACCATTCCCCTCTAAGTCACCCCAGAGACTCAATTTTAAAAACTCCTCATACACCCTCAGCTCCGTGCTGTGCAATGTCGTTTCACTGTCCTTGTGGGTGGCATGGGTGTAAGAGAGGATAGAATGTGTCCCTGTTTGTTTTTAAATGTCCTCATCAGCTTCAAAGACAAGCCGCGAGGTTTCCCTTCAATCCTCAATGGCTCCAGCAATGTGGTGGGTCCTTCAAAAGGCAGAAGAACCCTGTAGTTTGTCCCAAGGGATCAGCAGGCTTTACAGCTGACAGTGCTGTGTTTTCAGTTGCATTGTACAGCCTAGAGCTGTGTGTGTGTGTGTGTGTGTGTGTGTTTCCCCCTCCATCTTTTATGAAGACTTTGAGCAGATGACTAAAACAGTTGCTCAAAGGAGGGAGGGAAATAGGGGGTGGGGGTAGAAGGCGGGGGAATTGTCCTTGCATCTGAATTGGAGAAATCTTAGGAGCACAATCAGAGCAGTATATTCTGCTCATCCTCACCAAGAGAGTTGTCTGACTTTTCTGTTCGGCATGTTATCTCGCGCTGTTGCTGTATTGCACAAAATGTTGCCTCTCTCTATAAAAATTAAAAATTAAAACAAAAATCTGGCCCACATGAAGAACAAGCCCTTTGGGCATATGGTTCATTATGCATATTTGTTTAATTACTAAAACACTTGGGATGTCTCTCTTGCCCTTGCTTTTTCAACTTCCAAAGTTGGAGCTGTTCTCTCCCACAGAATATGTTGAACAGGCATGTGTCGGGAAAGGTTTCCATCCCCCCTCCCCTGCATTATCAATCGTCTTAAACATGGTCATCCTTTATCTTTAAATCCTACTCGCCGTCGGTTCAGCCCACTGCCCAAATCGAGCATTTTCCAGTCTCTTTCTTCCCAGCTCTCCAATGCAACTTCCCACCTGAAGGCCACTTTTACAGTGGCTTTGCTCCTATCTCTACATGTGCCAAAGTAATGTGAAACTAAGGCTTTACAGTTTCAGGCACATTCCCAGAAAGCACCTCAAGTCGCATGTTAAAGCTGTATAACTTTTATTAGCTAAGAAGGGATTGCTGTGATAGTGTGACTTTAATTGATTTTCAGGGCAAACAGGTGGTGATGGTTAGACATCCCCTAGTCTCCTGCCATTCCTAATTTGGAGCTGCACATATAATGGCTTTATTAAAATAAACAATCTCCTGGCTTTGGTTTTACCTGAACAGCTGCCTTAAATTGTAAAAAGGTCTTGTGCTTTAAAAAACCACCACCCACCCCCTTCCCCAAAAACTATCCTGTGCTTTGAAAGGCAAGAAAGCTATAGGTCCTTCCCAAAAGCTTTTCTACTGCCTGGTCATGCTATTGATATTGGAGGGAGGGGGGAGGGAGTTGTTCTATTGTGTTGCTGTTCATTGAAAGTATAGAAGACCTACAGAAAGCCCAATTAATCAGGTATATTGGTAAAATGACGCCTCTAGCAAATTATGCAAGGCAAAAGTTTAGGAACTAGTATGCCGGTTATTTTGAACGCTTTAAAAATTCCATTATCCTAGGTCCACTTACTTGTTGTGTGTGCTCGGGAACATGCACTGGTATGTGAAACCTGTGGACAGTGTGCACTGAGTACGTGTTAGAGGTGGGAATACCGGTTCTCCCGAGATCCGATATTGCCGGTATTTGGGTGTATCAGCTTAATCCGATACATCCGATATTACCTGAATACTGGATCTTTAACATTGGCTGCGTACTTGATTTTTTACATTGCGGCCATTGAAGTCAATAGCCGCAATGTAAAAAACCCAGTACGTGGCCAATGTTAAAAATCCGGTATGCTGATACTGCTAAATCCGGTACCAGGGAGATCTGATACCGGTACATCCAGTATCTGGTATTCTCCCTGGTGTCCCACCCCTAGTACGTGTAATGCACACACTGTGCGTACATCATGTGCATGCACTGAACACGATGTTGCACACATTGGGTGTAAAAAGACAGCAGCCTTGGGGATGTCCACAGATTCCCTCATAATCACTGCATGTACTGGTCCATTTGAAGGATGCCTGTCGGATGTGCAACCAGGAGCAGACCGGGGCAGCCTAGCATGACGTACTCCACAAGATCCTGGAGCGTACTGTGTGGAACAGGCTGGCCAAATTCAGGGCAGAGGCCAAATGCGGTGTTGCTGCCCATCTGTTGAGTGGGAACCATAGTGCAACTCTGTGCCTGTCTGCACTGGTAATTGGCGGCCATGGGGGGTGGGCCCCTGGAGCGGCTCCGGGCTCCAGTGGCCTCCCCGTCCATCTGAAAACAATACACGCATGGTGTGTGCACCATCATTACACATGCGTGGTGGTGCATACTCATGCTGTGTTTGCACATGAACCTCATTAGATCTGATTGTCACTACCATTTAAAACTTTTTTTTTAAAGTCCCTTTTATATGAACAAGTGTATATGTAGATTAAAGAGAGAGAGAATAAATTGTTTGTGTGTGTGTGTGTGTATATGTGTGTGTGTGTGTGTGTGTATATATATGTGTGTGTGTGTGTGTGTGTGTGTATATATGTGTGTGTATATATAAAAGACATGAAAGGCACTCAAAGAAAAAACCTTAAAATACAAACCTAGCAAAGGGAAAGTAAAACAGAATATCTAAATTACCTGTAAGAAAGAAAGAGATAGAGGAATGACGAAGAGAGGGGAAAAAAACTGGGTCTGATGTAGGGAAAGTCTTGAATTTTGAAGTTCTGAAGGATGAAGAGCAACAGATGCTGCGGACGCACCACAGGGGTGTGCTCCGGGGGTCCCCTCTGAATACGTGCGTCAAAAGGGGCATGACCTTTGGAGGGTGCTTGAGGACTGAGGATTGTGGGGGAGGTTTTGATGGGAGGCAGCGCTGTCTGTTAGGGGGTGTTTTTGGTTGGGCAATTAGTAACCTTAGGAACTGGTGAGTGGGTTATGGGGAAGATAGCTTTTGCTTCCTGGTCAGAGCAGGGAGTGAAGGGGGAATGGGTTAGAGAGGGGGTCTTGGTACCCCTGGTGAGAGGAGGGGTACAAGATGTTTGGGGAGGGGTGGAATGGTACCTTGGTGAGGAGAGTTCCGGGGTGGGGGGGGAGGATTATAGGGTGGTTTGGACATCGGAATATGGTGATGTATTTGTCCTGGGGCTAATGTATTTATGTATTGATGGAATTGTTATTGATTGATTATGTATTTTATCTATGTATTATGTTATTTCATTTATAGTATTTTATATTTAAAATGTTTTGTAAACCACCTTGAGTCGTGATCAGCGAGAGGGGTGGTATAGAAATAATGTAATGAAATGAAAATGAAACGATAGGAGCTGAAATAAGTGCCCACAAAAACGAATGAACCCACTGAAATTGCAGTACCCGACCCAGTAATATTGGGTTCTAATGGGCACTCAATGGGTAAAGCCACATGATATGGGGTAGGCCTGATCCCACACCAGCCCCGGGGAGGGCGATTGCAGCTGCCACACTTTGGGCGGGCAAGGAGAGAGCCACACAATTCCCACCACCACCCCACCCCAACCCCTGTGGGTGCAGGACCTGACAGAGGTTGCTGCCACTCCCTGTGGTGGGCTGAGGAGCCAGCCAAACATGTGGGGGTCTGTTCCTGCACTATCCCGCAGCTCACCCACTATCCCGCCCCCGGCCAGGATGTGGACTCGTGGGAATGGCAAAACTACTAATCACTCACTGGTGCCAGTGGATCTCGCCGCGGGACAGGGAAGCATGGGAACTGGGCACAGGAGCGTCGGCATGTTGTCCCACTTTGGCAGCCTTACCACACAGTGGGCAACGTTACTGTGCGTGGCCTTCCCCAGCTGGTGCATTGCGTAGCATCTGGCTGGCTTCCCTGGGACAGAGCTGGGGAAACATCTGGCAGGCACCAGCATTATGATGCGCCAGTAACGTTGCCCAAATCGGTTTAGCATCTTGTGTGACTTCACCCAATTAGTTGCCTACCCCGATGTACCAAAACACCATTTTTATCCCAATTGTTTTGGCTTCCAGTACCAATTTTTTCCAGCTTCCAGGACCAATTTTTTTTTTTACTTACCGTCCTGGTTCCTTTACCAGAACCGGTTGGTAAATTCTAGTACTGATTGGTAATGGCTATACATGTTGTCTTTGAGTGCAGTTGGTACTCGGGTAGCTCGCTGTGCACCCAATATGGTACTCGAAATTGCAGGTATTACCTGATCTGCCTGTTTTGTGTAATGTGATCTTTACATGCTTTGAGATTTGGAAAGGTGGTTTGTTGTTTTTTAAGCTCCTGATCTCCTACAGTAAACAAAATGCCATGTTCTCTGTCTACTAAATGAAGTGCATACTCATCTCCAGTGTATCTCCCAAGTTACTGGGACTAGACAGGCTGTGGCTGGCCATTTCTTGAACCAGAGACTCTGCTTGCCTGTATTACCACGCTATGAGAAACTGACGAGAAGAAAACTCATGGCAGGGAAAGTAACGTGAAGCTTGAAACACGGTTGCTAAAAGCGTGAGACATGACAGCCTCACGTTGGTTTTCAATCATGGAAGGCAGGGCACAAAATCCAACCCTGCCGTCTGTGATTGAAAACACACGGTGAGATGCGTCGTATGACGCTTTTAACCCCACACCCATGTTCCAAGTGTCACGTTACCGTCCCCGCTGTGAGGTTTCTCTTTGTCAGTTTCCCCCGGTGTGGTGTTGTGGACAAGCAGTCTCGAGCAAGGAGGGTGCCCACTCAATCCTGATCGCTGCAATAGGCATGGAGCTATTTCACGCTTATGTGGGTTTGTTGCAGCTTTAATCCTTTTCACGCCAGAGATGAAGGCTGTTAAGGAAGTAACCTAATACATTGAACTGCCATATCCCTGCCACTGTATGTTGAACCAATTCTAATTAAATACAGTTGCTTTATTAGACATAGCCCTTCTTTTTCTTTATTAATTCCGAACTAATATTTACTGTGAGCTTATTGTTTAAGGCTCCTTTATATTAAGGATTGTAACCTGATGTTGCTGTGACCAAAGTCGGTGTGTGCTTCCACTGAATATACTTCCCTCCACTTGCTATACAATTAAAGCATCCTCTGACTCTTTCCTACAATGTTAACAATTATGTCTCCAAAGTGAGCGGACATTTAACGGTGCATTTAATGGGGATTTTTTTTTTTCTTGACCTTTTAAAGTTCCTCAGCGTTTCCAGGGATAAATAAAATCTCTGGCCTTTTTGTGCTCCCCCCTCACCCCCCATTATCTTTTAATCAGTGTTTAGATTTTGCCGATTCCTTTTAGAAGGAAATATTTACTGCAAAATCAGACATTCAACAGCACAATTACTGGCTTCTTGGAAAACACATAATGAGAAACTTTCTCTGATCCTGATAGGTTTGAAACTATGACCATTCTGTAGAAAGGGGGGTGGGGAGGAGAGAGGAGTCAGTCCCAAAATGACTTCTTTCATTTAGTTCAGCCTAAATTAAGTAATGAAATCCATTTTTTGCCTCCTGATTTTATTTACCTCCCTTTCCCCCCTCTACAATGGCTTACTTCACCCCGTTGTTAGGTGCTTGGATTTCTTTTTTTCCCTTTCAGTGGTATAAACTCCCATAAATAATGTTCTCCCTTGTTTTATTACAGTTTACTACATGAGTAGATTAACTATATTTTCCTTGGCTCAGGAAATGTAAAATAGGATACATAAAAACACAGGCCATGGGTGGGGGGAATTAGAACAGTCAGCAATCGAAGAAATGACCATGGCTACAACATTCATGGCAGAGGAGAAAGATCTGAAGCCTTCTCGTTTTAGAACTACTGTACATGTATGTATATATGGGCCCTAAGGAACTTTCTTTCTTTAGCTCTCCCTTGGGCAGGGGGTGGGAGGAAGTGGTAGCTGTAAGAAAATAATATAAAGGTATCAAACTGGAGCTTGTGGCAGGATATTATACTTTGGGGACTGAATGTACATACGTTAAAACAAAACCTCAGCCCTTTAAAAACTGAAATATATCATCAGCCCCAACGCCACCCGACTGCGTTGCCCTGGAGAGCATACAATGCAATACGAAACACTAGGTCGTAATATTATCAGAACTGTTTGCAATTGGGAGCTGCTCCGTAAAATTAGTAGCTTTTTTTGCTTTCTCCCCACTGGGCCAATATATCTCAGTTGTACGGCCAGTGAAACAAGTCCTTCCAAACACATGTTTGACTATCACCAGTGAGGAGTGTGCTGGAATGAAAATAGCTACACACACACGTATAGACACAAAATCAAAGGACAACTAATTTTGGTTCGAGTCCCAATTCTCAGCTCACACACTAGTCAACTGTGTTCAAATACAGCAGTGGAGAGACCATAAAATAAGAGTAACATCAGAGGCTGGCAATCTTGCAAGTCATCCCAAACATTTTAGGCTGACTTGCAGCTTTAACCAAGCCTTTTTTAGTTTAGTGTAGAAGGTGTTGGACTGGGGCCTGGGAGGGCGAGTTTCTAACACCATCTCAGCCATGCACACGTTTGGTGGCCTTCGGCAAGCCACACTCTCTCTCAAACTCGGTTCCCCGTCTGTAAAATGGGAATAATAATGACCTACCTGCCAGGGTGGTTGTGAGACAAGATAAGAATTATGAAGCACTTTGAATAATGAATGCACTGTGTAAGTGGAAAAATAATATTTGTCTTGAGTAACAGTTGGCTGCTGAACCCCTCCCACTTCTCTCAATTCCATTGCTCTTAGGGTGGACTTAGTTTACCTTTTTTATGAAGTAACATCCAGTGCCAGCCAGCTGGCTGTGTTGATTAGTGAGGAAAGGGGGTCCAAGCTCCTCTTGATAATGTTTCTGCCTTTTCAGTTGCTCGGAGAACCTCTGCCGCCTTGTTACTGCACCTGGGGCCCTTCTGTACCGGGCTCACTGGGTCAGTTTTGAGAGGGGACTTTACTTCCTTGTAGGTCCAGCTATCCGGTATTATGAAACGGGTTTTAAGGTGGGAAAGTTCCACGTCAAGCACGTGAATCGTGTTTAAACATGCAGATTAAATGTGGATTCTTTCCGGATTGATTGGCATTTTTCCACATTATTTGTCTTGCCTAAAACGCGCAATGGCTGTTGTGAATAGCGTTATAAATGGGTTTCTCTTTCCCTCTAAAAATTCTACTGGGTGATCTAGCTCCTAACTCCACAACCCTTTTCAGCCCTCAGCTCAGTGTAGCCAACAATACCTCTCCTCCACTCCAAGCCAGACATTTTGCGGGGGAGGTTATGCCCAGTAGGCTTTGCCATGTGGAAGACTGAAACTTGAGTTGTACCTCCAGTCTTTTGGCACTAATTAAGTAGCTGGGTGCACTGGACTCAAAAGTTTAAGGGATGATGTTACTCCTCCTTTCCCCCCCCTCGACTTTTTGAAGTTAATAAAGTGTGGCCTTTAAACCCCACAGCTGTGGCCTTGCCTTCCTCTGATAGTTGATACGATGATGACTACCCGTGATTTGAAGTAGACTAGTACAATAGATGAACTTTAGCACTGATCCTTTTATGCCCTGCTACACAAAGATAGGTAAGGAGGACCAAGGCTGGTGAAGACACGACTATGGGGCACCCTAGGGTTTGCCATCCATGCACCAAGACTCAGGGCTTACTCTAGCTCTGAGGCTGGAGTGTCCTATGTAGAATAATGGATGCGTGAATGTGGAGTATTTCTCTTCAAGTCTTGCAAGAATTTCTCAGCATGCGTTTTAGCTGTTTGCGGCAAAGATTTTGGCAATAGCCTAGCCTGACTTCTCTGTGTGTGTTTAGCTGACCATTTCCTAAGACGTGAAACTTCCAGATTTTGTGACACCTGTGTTGTTCAAGTCGTTCTTCCTTTAGCACTGCTGCGATGTGTTTTTATTCTCAAGAATACAATTCTCCCAGGAATAATTGCCAACAGGCCTATTGTTCTCTATAGATTCGGGATGTCTCTCTTTGTGCGGTGGGGGCGGCAGCGGAGGAGGGGCACCGTCCTGTTCTGTCTCAAGTCCCTTATTTTGTTTGGGAGAGGAAAGGTTTTAAATCCCTTTGAAGAGAGGAATTTTGTAACTTGTCCAGAAAGTTTATTGGAGCAATAATCACTGCCATCCAGAGTCTCTTTGATAGCCACCATGGTGTGTGCTACTTTACATACCTATTGTGCAGATTCTTAAATTGGTAATTCCTTTTTTCCAGTATGATGCCCAGTGCACCAGTCTACATTTGGATCTCAAACCAAAAGCATACTAGGCCCAAACCAAAAACTTTGGACAAAGTAAACCTGGATTAAACCCATGTTTTTTCCCTCAGGAGGAAGACCTTAAATCTGAATCTTTGTCTTCCAACAAAGCTGCTGGTGGTAATTAGTTTGTAGTGAAGGCCCAAGCCAACTATTTTTATTTGTTTATTTATTTTAAATGTACAAGAGGCTTGGGGCTATCAAGGGTGATGCTTTAGCATCATTTTTCTCCAAAATTTTGTGGATGAGGCTTTGCTAAATAGTAAATACCAAATCTTGGAATAGCTGACAAAACCAATATATCCATGAAGGCACTTTGCTCAAAATTAATGCCCTTTCTCCTCTCTGCTTCACTCATCACTATCATTTCCCAAGAATGCCTCTATCACACAAGAGATGAAGACTGATAAAGCCCCTCACATGATATCTTTTATTGGGCCAACCATTGTTGATGAGTCTGGAAGCTTTTGGGCCTCCTCGGGCATTCCTCAGGCCCTCTCTTATATTTGGTACCATCAAGGCAACCACACGCGCTGTCACGCATGTCCCTAAAGAGACTCAGTGGGTCAAAGGCAAGCTTTGAGTTAATAAGAGATGTGTATTCATAATTATGGTATAGAGAAAACTACAAAGCCCACTCCACAAATACTCGGTTTTGTACCTCTGAGAATATCCTGCCCTGCTATCATGGGCTCTGTCGGTGAGAAAAGCTTTATGGGAATACCTTTAGGAGGCACCCGTCTGAAATCTGTTTTTAATAGTTGGATACTAAATTGGAACCAGAGGGGCAGAAAAACCCAGGTTCAAAACATGTTTCTAAGAGTTTGTTTGTACTTTCAACTGGGGCTGCCTTCTCTCATCTTTTACGCTGCTGTCAAAAGGCCCACTCTCGTGGTTGCTCAAGCTCCATGTTTCCTGACAGGAACAGTTGGACCTCTCTTCAATGAATTTCAGATGAAATGACTTCCAATCCTCCAGAGCTTTAACTTGTAGTTATTAGGCCCTTTTGAAACCAGCAACGCATTAATCAGCTGAAATCCAGTGGACCGGATTCTAGACAGGATTCCAAGTCTAAATCTTGATTTGAAGTGGATCGTCTTCTGGCTTCTCCAAACTGTCTTTATTTTGACTTCTTATTTGGCACACTGCCTACTGTGTTGTATGAATCTTAAATTCTCCCCTCTTGTTCTCCTGGTGAGAATTACTCAACTTTTTCTACTTTTATTTTAGCAATTAGTCTCTACTATCTGCTTTCACACTTCTCTCATCCTGAATTGAGATGTCTTCCGTAAAAGAAGTTTGGTCTAGGCTGGTAACGTTAAGCATGTTGTATTATTAGAATAGTATGTTGGCAGTCACAACTCCTGGGCTTTTTTTGTGCTCTCCTGATGACCCGCTGTGCACTAGAATGTCATTGAGCCTGTCTGTGCCTCAGTTTCCTCATGTATGCAACCATGATGATGCCTTGCTTCTGGGAGGTGTGTGTTTTTGTAACCTACTCTGGGGTTTCGAGATTAATGGTGTTATCCATCTGCAAAGCATTATTATTTATAAAGCACACTATACACAGAAGTACCCCAGAACCCTTTTACAAACTGTTTAGACATGCTCTGTGTTGACAGCATCCTTCTCCCCCACTTGGTGAGATGCTTAAATACATTTTCCTCTGTACGGTATCTTGCAATAGGAGCCTTCAGTATTGCGACTTTACAGACCAACTTTTGAAATCAGCCTAAAATTCAGCCGTCTCTGACTTTGAACTTGGCACTGTAGAAATTTAGGAGAGAAAGTAAGTTTCCTGTGAGAGTACTGGGTTGGTGCATTAGGTAGGAAGGGGTTAAATGCTCTTCTCTTGAGGAGAGCTGGCAACAGATGATGCCCATGCACATGTGAGAGGAAGACGAGGGATCTTAACCCAATAAGGAACTGAAGAAGAAAGGGAGAAGGTACGAACAGGAAGATTAGGCATCTGCAGGTGGGTAGGTTGACTTCTGGTTTATAGTCTTGCCTAGAAAGTGAGGAGTAGAGAACATTTCCAACCCTTGGGGCCACTTTGGCAATTAGTAAAAGCTCCAGGGGCCACGTACAAGTTGGGTATGGGGTGCTTAAGGGATGTACTCAAGAAAAGAAGGGCCCGGTTCATAGATTTGTGCCATGGATCAGTGTCCTAGCCTTGTGTGCATGCCCTCATCTTTGCTCCCTTGCCCTGTGCTCAGTTTTTCAGTGACTGGAGGTGAGAACTGGATCCACGGGCTAGAATGAGAAACTGGAAGGGGGCCACATAAAAACTTGCTCTGCGCCACATTTCTCCTGCCTTGCCCTGAGTTCAGTTTTTCAGCACTTGGGGGTAGGAACTAGATCTCTAGGGTTCAGATTTTGGAACTAGAAAGGGATCACATAAAAACTTGCTGTGGGCCCCCCGATGTTCCCCCCTTCTCCTATAAATACTTTGGGGCTGAGGGAAAAGCCTTGAGCATCGGACCCTGACAGAATGGAAGATCTAAGCTACTTGGGAAGAAGCTGAGACCTATGAGGAACTCAGTCATCCTAAACACTACACTAACCCAGAAAGGGGGTTAATGCCATCACTGCTGTGGGTGAAAACAGATGCGACAGTAGTCCATGTTAGCTCACGACTTATCTCCTTGTTTGTTCCGTCACCACCAGATGTTTGACTTGGGGTGGGTTGCCAGCTGCTACGGAATGCGTCGGCTGGAGATACTTGGTGATGCAGCTTGGCCAAGGCCTGCCCACGCAGAGTAAACCAGGCTAATGTGTGCCCTCCCATATGATTTGACTTGCCTGGCCATGAGGCGAGGAAGGGTTGGGCTGGAGGAGCGTGCTCACTTGGCCGTCTGAACAGCTGCAATGCCGTCTGCAATGAACAGGGGACTGGAGGGGCATACTCACTCCAGCCACAAAACAGTTAATGGGAGAGTAGGGGAGACTAGATGAGCACACTCACTTGGCCCACCAAACAGATGATGAGTGGCACGCCTCAAGGTCCCTCCCCCCCCAGCTCATCAGCTCTTTGATGGCAGCTCTTCCCAGGCGCCCGATCCTGCTGAGCAGAAAGGGTCCAGGAGTTCTGCACCACGTGGACAGCTGCTCTGGACAACCAGTGATGGCAGCCCCCAAGCCCGGGTTATGGGAGGGAGGGCTGCTCGTGGAAGACCCCTCCCCACTGACCCGAGGAGTGGTGGATGCAGTGGCCTGGGCCAGGGCAGGCCGGGGAGATGGCTTGCCCCCATCATGTTTGTTTTCACCCAACGTTGGTCATGATCTGAAGGGGTAATTGGGGTGTAAGCTCTAGAAACACAGGGGTGACCCTGTCGCACCAGGCCATCCAATTCTAAAGGGAAAGGAAATGAAATACGTCTAGCTTTGTAGTACCCAATACAGAATTTACCCAGCATGCATGAGTAAAGCAAACCTACTTGTAGAGAAACAGCCATGGAATGTTATTTGACAAGGCCACCAGTTGGCTAGGTGGTGTTTTTTGGATGTTTGCCAAGAAACTGAAGTGTGAAATGTACACAGTCATGGTGTTTATCGTGTCCAGTTTTATCTAGCCCATATATTATGGTGATTGTTGCATTAAACATAGGCCCCTGGACCTGCTATTGGATCTGTGTAGCAGGTCCTTGCAGAGTCCAGCTGATTTTAAATAAGACTCCACCTGCTGGACTGGTCTTACAATTTAGGGGCCTGGAGCAAAAGCCATGCATTGAAACCACCCAAGCCACCAGCTTGCATGATTCAGGGACTTGCCCACCACAATCCCAGTGCTCCCCAAATAGCTGCTCCGATGTTAAACCCTTGGCCCGACAGGTGCAGGAAGAGGGCCAGACATAGAATTTCCGGCCGTTAAGGGCAAAGTTAAAGTGGAGGACCCCCGGCAGCCCCACTCCTTCCTCTGTGGTCCTTGGGGGGCACTCTCCACAGAACTCTAAAGGTGGTTGTGTTTGAGGCCCCACTAGAAGAGAGCAGGGGCCCCACGCTTTGCCCTAGTGAAAGTGGAGGCCAAGACCCACAGAAAGTAGAGAACATAGCAGGGCCTGGGGCACTTGGCCCAGGTTGTGCTGTGGTAAGACCGGCCCTGGGAACAGGTAGAGTGTGAGCATATGTGTGCCCAGACACACTTCCCCGTCCTCCAAGGATCGTCAGCATGCCAGCAGGTCCCCCCAACGCTACCTGAGTACCCAGTTGCCAGAGGGAAACTCCTGAACTCCATGTGTAAGGGCAAGACTGTTGTGATGGATCCATTATATCTTTTGAGAGCACACCTGCTCTAAGGCATATGGAGCTGACTGCCAGATGGCCAGGCCCAACCTCCATGAATTGCCCCAACCCACCAGGCCCACTCTTGGAGAGGGGAAATCATACCCCTCTCTTACCCTTAGCAATGAGGTGTCCCTGGGCAGTGTGGGACCTGAGGTCATTGCTCCACTCATCCCACCCCCCAGAGTGGCCATGTTTGTATAAGCAGTTTCAAGGCCAGTCTCTTCTACATGGCCAAATTGGGATTGCTGGTCTATAGTCTTAATCTTTCTTGATGAATACTTGCATACGTGTCATCCATCAATAAATTGAAGAGTGTTCAGGAAACAGAGCTGGCCCCAGAGTTTGTGTGGCCATGTGCAAAGTCTTGGTGCGGGGCCTAATTTGCATCATTAGGCACCACCTAAGTATGCAAAAGTGTAAATGTACATAAAATTTACTTCCTCTCTGGACAGGAAAGATTCCCATTCTCTACCCCTCCAAGCAGCCATGGAGAAGCGTGGCTTCCCCATGCTCCCCACCCCCAGCCGAGCGTCTACCACCACTTCCCAGGGGTGGTTCCACTGCAGGGGCAGCCGGGCAGGCAGTGAGGCAAGCACAGAGAGACTGACTGCGTCCACTGCCTTACTGGGGGTGGGGGATGAGCTTAGCCAGTCTAGCCTCCAGGGCCTGTTGCTTCTTGCTGCCAGTGCTCCTTGTGCACGCGTGCGGTGTGACCAGTCCAGAGGTGCTGCTATCAAACACACAAGACACCCAAAATGTAGCTTGCCTTTTAAGCGCATTATGCTATGAAAATAGACATATATATATATAACCAGTTCAGTTGTACCCCATAATTAGTTCACGCTGCCCCCACCCCATAACCATTTCATTTGCACCCTACCCCCATATAATCAATTCACGCTGCCCCCCACCCATAACCATTTCATTTGAGTCCCTGGGGTAGTGTAAATTAATGGTGGGGGGGACGTGCAAATGAACTGGTTATGGGGTGGGGCTTTAAAGATCGTATTCCTGTTAGCAATAACTTCATTAAGAAGAGTTAGTGAAATAGCAGCCATAATAATCTCAGAACCATATTTTCAGATTTTCCAAGATAGAATAGATAATGCTTTACATCATAATTTCCTACCTAAGATAGTATAAGTAAGACAGTTGTGAGACTGCGGCCCTTTTTACATGGCCCTCTCCCAGCCATGAACACGCAGATTTCTGTGTGTTCATGGGTGGGGGAGCCCCATGTGAACGGCGCACGCACCCATGGTGAGTTGGGTTGCGTGCATGTGCCTGCCTAACACACATCCCCACTCACCCCACATTCGTCTCCACGTATGGAGCAACCATGGAAAACGGCAGTTACTCTGTGGGTGCAGATGAGTGGGGATGCGTGTGTGGCCATGTGCATGCCCCGCCCACACACCAGTGTGCCCACAGACCCCACCCCCCACCCAGTGGAGCCATGTAAAAAGGGCCTGTGAGGAGCCACTCGAAGAAAAACAGAAGGTTGCTGACTTTTAAACAAGGCTCTTTGGGATGGCTCTGAACATTCTCCCAGCACCCACTCTTCCAGCCTCGCATGGAATTTTCTTATATTCCTAGAAAACGTTGGAAGGAGCTGTCATTCTGAGGGGAAGAGTGCTTTGTATACTAGAGGAGCTCGAGACCATCACGTGTATTATTTGCACAACCCAGCTATGAAAATGTTGGGAGCCATCTCGAAGAACCTTCTTTACAAGGCAACAACCTTCTGATCACTCCCATGGGGCAGAGTTGTTTGTAAACAAACAGCTTTATCTCCCAGTCTAATCCTGCTGCTGTTGCCAAGGCACTACTAGCAGACAGAGGCAGGTGAAGGATGGGTACCAAAGCCAAGGAGGGGAGGCAGAAGAACCTTTTGGGGGGAGAAGCTGGGTGTAGCCTGCCACCCAGCCAGGCAAGCACGGGGCCCCAGCTGGCCACAGGACCATGTGCGGCTGCACATGTGGCACATGCCTGGGCCAGCCCTGTCAGGAAACAAGGAAATGTATATAGAAACGGGACTGCTGTGAGGTTATCTTATCCCGAGTGTTCATTCCCAGCTTTTGGGTAATCCAGAGCTTTAGAGATTCTCCAGTCATGTTCTTTCACCTTCTGATTATCTTGACAAATAAATTTTGATGAATATGTCCTGTGTGTGCTTGTCTAATCCTTTCTTGAACTCACTTAGCCTATTGGCCTCCCCAACATTCTGCAGCAGTGAGTTCCATGGGTTGTGTGAAAAAGTGTTTCCTTTTGTTTGTGGTACGACCTGCTGCCTGTTGATTTCATTTGGCAGGATCTAGTTCTGTATAAGAGAGAACAAATAAGAGTTCCTGATTCATGTCTACTCCAGCACTCATGTTGTCATGCATTAGCAGGATAAAATTGCACACAACTTCTTCTTCATTATTATTAGCTAGTTTGCCAAAGAGCATTGTGGAAAAAACGTCCTCCCTAAACAGCCTGGTTTTAACTCTCCAGCAGTGAATCAGGTAGAAAGAGATACTGGTAAATATGCTCTTGGAAAGTCATTTTGTACATGAATCTATCTTAGAGGCTGTTTTTACTGAGCAATGAATACTGATAATAGTCAAATTCCTTCCATAGCAACAGCTAATGCAAAGTAAGGCTTATCAGTGTAAAATACTAGTTTTCTTGAAGGACTGGCTTGCTCACAGAACCACTAATGAGATAAAGACTTCCCTCCCAGGGTCATTGGGCTGAATCTGGCTTCAGATATGTATTGCCTGCATCAATTTTCCTGTTGTTTCTCATAAGTGAAAAATTATCTTTTTTCTTTAGCACAATGTATGTGTCACAGTTTTTTAGGAGATGTCCTTACCACAGAGACACCATCAGAAATGACTCTTGCCATCTTAACGCTGTCAGAGAGGCCAACAATTAATGGGTCACAATACTGAACTTCCCACTCATGGAAGTAGGATGGTCTAGTCGCTAAAGCACTGCACATGAAGTCAGGAGACTTGAACTGAGTGGCTGGCTCATTAGTCGTGAGAGGGTTCAGGGTGCGTTGTCACCAGTATGCTGATGATACTCAGCTGTACCTCTCTTTTTCTACTGACCCAGACTCTGCTATCTCATTGCTATCCCAATGTTTGAAGGCCATGGCGGATTGGATGCGGCTGAGCAGACGGAGGTCATGGTGGTGGGGAGGGCGAAGGGGGTGGTGGCCCCCCTAGTTGGGGGGGTTTGCCCCCCTGTAGCTCAGCAGGTCCGGAGTCTGGGGGTCATATTGGACGCAGACCTGCGGCTGGAGCGGCAGGTGGAGGCAGTCGCTAAGGCTGCCTTCCGCCAGCTTTATCTGGTACGTAGGCTGCGTCCGTATGTCTCTGGCCCGGACCTGGCCTCCCTCATCCATGCCTTCGTCACCTCGAGGCTCGACTACTGCAACGCGCTCTACGTGGGGCTTCCCTTGTTCTTGGCCCGGAGGCTGCAGCTGGTGCAGAATGCGGCGGCTCGTCTTCTTACGGGGACGGGTCGCCGGGAGCACATTACACCGGTGCTCCGAGCTCTGCACTGGCTGCCGATAGTGTGCCGGGCCAAGTTCAAGGTCCTAGTGATGATCTATAAAGCCCTATACGGTCTTGGCCCCTCATACCTTAGGGACCGCCTCGCCTTTCGCGCTCCAGGGCGGCTCCTGCGGTCTGCCGGGGGTGCCCTCTTGGAGGTCCCCCGTGTTAAACGGGGGGCCACGATGGAGAGGGCATTCTCGGTAGTGGGGCCGCGGCTGTGGAACTCCCTTCCGGAGGAAGCTCGCCTGGCCCCAAGCCTTTTAACATTTCGGTGGAACTGTAAGACCTGGCTGTTTGCCCAGGCCTTTGGGGGAGGGTAGGGAGGTTTTTTTTTAATCCCCTACCCATTTGTTTTGTCTAGCCCTGTTATATTTATATTGAATACTTGATTGTTTTTATTGGAATTTTAATGTATTTTATTGTTTTAATTGTTATGTTGTGAGCCGCCCCGGGCTGCGCTGCAGGAGGGGCGGGATATAAATTTGTTTAAATAAATAAAAAATAAATAAATTATGGGATGGCTTTGGGCAAATCACTTGGGGCACATTGTTACCATGTGAATACAGGAATCCTGGAGGGGGAAGGTCCCAGTGCCCAGGCACAAACTCAGAATTTAAGGAATTAGCCTTGTTCAGTCGCCTAGGGTACCCACGTGCTAGGGATTCAGTCTGAGGTCGTGGCGCGCTACAACTTGTTGGCCTACCCTCTTCTCTCCAAAAAGACGTGTCAGAAACAAGGAATGTTCTAAAGAAAGAGGGGATGTTTATTCATCAGGGCTTAACAAGACCTAGTACAGTGAGACACATACAAACAGCGCTGCCTAGTCTGAACTAGTGATTACAGGGTTAAACTAAGCAGTGTGGAGGGGATCTCCCAGTTGTGGAGAACAGAAAGTAAGCTAGTCTTCCCAAGGTCAGAGACAAGAGGGAGAGAGAGAGATTGGTTAGGCAGATGGCAAAGAAGTCTTCAAAGGAGGAGGGGGGTGAAATTCCAGACCTGAGTTTTAAGCGGAGAGGGGGAGAGAGAGAGAAGGAGGTAGAAAAATAGGTTACCTCTCCTTGCCTGTTGCAAAGGGGATGGGTGAGTCCCAGTGATCCTGTAATGAGTGGGAGGGGGACAGACCTAGGCCTGGGAGACCCGTGTAGCAGATTCACACAGGAGACCCGTGCCTATTCACGTCCAAAAGCAACTCAACTCTACAGTGGCAAACTCGGGTCAATTGTAGGGACCAGGGAACAAAGCCGCACAGAAACTCTCAATGGATATTTGGATACTAGAAAGAAACTTCTTGGGTAGGTGCTTGAGAGCCTGGGCTCACAATGGGTATTCAATGGGTTTTTTCCAGACAGGGGAGAAGGACGTTTTTGGGTGACAATTACTAGAAAGAAGCTTCCTGGGTGGGTGCTTGGGAGCCTGGGACTAAAAGGCTCGTAATGGGCGTTGGATAGGATCTTTTTCGGACAGGGAGAAGGATGTTTTTGGGTATTCAAACATCAGGCTGAAAGGAGGGGCAGGAGAATCGGGTGCGTTGGTATCCCTTTATCTTGAGGAGTCTTTCACTGAAAGGGTCAAGGGAAGACTATTAACTGGGGTACGGTGCTAGGTGGGAGGATCCGATCTCTGGTGGTTACAGAAAAGGGGGAGTTGCCTGGTATTTCAATTGATCCATATCTTTTAAATACCGGCTCCTCCTGTTTGTTTCTTAGGATGGGTGTTTTGCATGAGGTTGTACTTCTGAAGGGAATTTCTGAGGCCAGTTTGACGTATTTTTGCTCTCCTTCCACGTGGAGTCCCAACACTTCTTTCTATGCATCTCTTCTGAGTGATTTGAGGGGGGGGGGGGCG
>QEPC01014402.1:1669251-1688093 GCA_003113815.1 Sphenodon punctatus | reverse complement strand
TTTTTTTTTTTTTTTTTTTTTTTTTTTTTTAAACTCATGTAGCAACATTCACAGGTGATAAAAAAAAACACTACTCTAAACCTAAACTGTTTTCCACATTGTGTGTGTGGTGGTGTTTTTTTATTGTGTGTAAAGACTGGACTGCAATATGCCTCTGCAAATGACCCGCAAGAACAAAGAGACAGATGTTTAAAAATCGAGCTGTCTTCCTCATGCGCGTTGCTCGTAATGTGAGAAGGAACGCTCCCCTCGTTTAATTCACCAGTCTCACTGAGAGACATGGGGCAGTCTTGCAGCACCCTGTTAGCTGTGATTGTTAGCATGGCAGTGACAACGCCCGAGACCCATTTCAAAGCCAGAATTGTTCTCTCCCGCAAGAATTTTAAAAGATGAGAAGACACCTTGGGGAGTTGGAAGGTTGCCCCTTGGCTCAGGTTAGTTAAGCTTGGATGGGGGATGGAAACTTACTTGGATATGCTTCCGAGCCGCAAACTTCGAAGGAGCCAAGGAACCCTTCTTTGGTTTCAGCTGGTCCAGACGGCAGTAGTGGAAGGGGAGATATAAAGGGGTGGTCTATGCCAGGTGACTGTACCTGCTCCCAGGGGGGGCGGGCTGTAGAGATGGTGGAGCATTTTCTGTCAACCTGCTCTTATTATAATGACCTTAGGGCAGTCTGGCTCTAATCGCTTTTTCGTGATGTGTTGTTCACAGAGCCAGGCCAAGGGTATAGGGGTCTCCTTTCCTTGTCCGAAGAGGAGGATGTTGTGGCCCTTGCAACTTATGTATGGCTGGCTTTTAAAAAAGGAAAGAAGGTGAAAAACGAATTGTAAGGGGAACCCTGTTTGGTTTATTAGGCTTTTCCCCTAACTGCAAATGGTAATGGAACTGACTGTTATTTTAAGTTATAGAGTGGACTTGTATGTTTTAATATTTGTTTTTAAATATTTATATTGTGCGGTTTGATTGGAAGGCTATAGTGAAAGCTGATGCCTAAATAAATAAATGAAAAGTAGTATTCTAGGATGTAGGAGAAGACACGCTTGCAAATATGCCTTAGTCTACCCTGTATTTTAGTCTCCCACTTGTAAAATGGGGATAATTCTTCCCTGCTCTGAGTGAACACTTTCAATGCAATGGAGCACATAATGCATATACCCTGTAAGAGTCCAGCGCAGCATTTGGGACCCAGCGTGATGTAAGGTAGTCTCATAGCCAGACTCTGACAGAACGAACAGGGGGCAGATGGGGAGGAGGTCTTGAGGAGGTTGGCAAAATATTCTATACATTGCATTGCAATAAGGCAGCGGGTGTTCCACACTCTCACTTAAAAATACTAATTTAACTACTTTGAGGATAGATCAGATGAGACATAGGGGTACCTGTTTGTCTGCCTGTCTTGCTTCAGCAGCAGGTGTATGTAGCAAATTAGGATGTCGGTTATCTGACTGGGCACAGACACAGGCAACAAATCAAGCTGTAGTCAATTGGTTATTTGCTAAAGCACATCATGTGCAGTTATTTTATTTTATTTTATTTTATTTCATTATATTTGTTAGCCGCCCCCTCATGCCTACGGCATCCCGGGGCGGCATACAATATCATAAAAACCCAATAATAGCAATAATAAAAACAGCAACAAATCGACCCCCAGCAATTTAAAGCACTAAAATCCAACACCACCCCCCTCCCCTCTGAAGGCCTGAGCGAACAGCCAAGTCTTACAAACACGACGAAAGGCCAACAGGCCTGGGGCCAGGCGAGCCTCCTCCAGGAGGGAATTCCATAACCGTAGCCCGGCCATCGAGAATGCCCTCCTTATTGTGGCCCCCGTCTTACACGGGGGACCTCCAGAAAGGTGTCCCCCGGTGGACCAAAGGGATCGCTCTGAGTCGCGGAGGGCGAGGCAGTCCCTGAGATATGAGGGACCCAGACTGTGCAGGGCTTTGTAAATCAATACTAACACCTTGAATCTGACTTGGTACACTATAGGCAGCCAGTGCAGAGTACGGAGCACTGGTGTTATGTGGTCGCGCCGCCCCGTCCCCATCAGGAGACGGGCCGCCGCATTCTGCACTAGCTGCAGCCTCCAAACCAGAAACAGGGAAGCCCCACGTAGAGTGCGTTACAGTAGTCTAGCCTCGAGGTGATGAAGGCATGGATGAGAGTGGCCAGATCGGGCCCGGAGTGGTAATGTTGAAGCCTCCATACCAGATACAGCTGGTGAAAGGCGGCTTTAGCCACCACCTCCACCTGCCAATTCAGATGGAGGCCCAAATTGAAAAGTACCCCCAGGCTCCAAACCTGAAGAGCAACAGACAGGTGAAACCCCCCTATCAGGGGGGCCAGCACCTCCCCCGCCCTTCCCACCACCATCACCTCCGTCTTATTGGGATTGAGCTTCAGTTTGTTCTGCCACATCCAATCCGCCATGGCCTCCAAACATCGGGAAAATAACGAGACAGCAGGACCTGGGTCAGTTGAAAACAAGAGGTACAGCTGAGTATAAACAGCATATTGGTGACATCACACCCCGAACCCTCTCACGATCTCCCCCAGGGGCTGCATATACACATTAAACAACAGTGGAGACAGAATGGAACCCTGAGGGATGCCGCAGGTCAAGGCCCGGGAGCTAGATGTTTCAGCCCCCAGCACCACCCTCTGGCTTCTACCCGAGAGGTATGAGCGGAACCATCCAAGAACTGTCCCGTCCAGACCCCCCAAGTCTCGCAGCCATCTCAATAGCAGTTCATGGTATCAAAAGCGGCCAAGAGATCTAGCAGGATCAAAAAGGTCGAGCATCCTGCGTCCATCTCCTGGCGGAGATCATCCACCAAGGCCACCAACGCCATCTCGGTACCATAGGCGGGGCGGAACCCAGATTGAAAAGGGTTAAGGAAGCCGATGCTGTCCAAATGCACCTGGAGCTGTAGTGCCACTGCCCATTCAATAACCTTCCCTAAAAAGGGAAGATTAGAGATGGGTCGGTAGCTGGCGAGTGCGTCCACATCCAACGATGGCTTCTTCAGCAGGGGGCGCACCACAGCCTCCTTGAGACTTGTTGACAACCTCCCCTGCCGAAGGGGACTACCCTCACCAGCACCGTCCTCAAAGTCTCCCTGGAGGCTTTCACCGGCCAGGACGGGCATGGATCTAATTCACAACTTGTGGCTCTAACAGACCCCAGGACATTCACTGCATTGGCCAGCGTCACTTCCTGAAACTCATCCCAGAAAGATCGACCAGACGGGGCCTCCATAACCTCATGCCTCTCGCTCGCTGCTTCCAATCCAGTGTCAAAGTTACTCTAGATATGAGCAGTCTTGTCTGCGAAGTAGGTGACAAACTCCTCACAGCGGGCCTGGGACAAGTCCCCGTCCAGGTGGAGGGAGGCCGGACTGACCAGCCCCCGCACCACCCGGAACAGCTTCGCTGGACGCGACTTCGCAGACGCTATGAGGGCAGCAAAGAACTTCTTTGCTGTCCTCACAGCCTCAACATAGGACTGCAAATGGGTCCTATGGAGAAGTCGATCAGTTCAGGGGCAGCTACGTTTACCTGTCTGTAGACTCTGTGGGTGAGGCCACATGAGACGTTAACCAGCTTTGAACAGCGTTCTCTCTCTTTGGGCAATGTTAACATGCGATGCATTAGATCGTATGGCCAGCAATTGCCAGATGTTTATTCAACTTGGTACCCCTATGTCTCATTTGGTCTATCCTCAGAGTAACCTGGTGCGGGCAGCTGGCTGACACGCGATGTGTCAGCCAGGGAAGACCAGAGACGTGTCATGTGTTTGCATTGCCCAAAGTGGGATAACGGGCCACCTGTTGTGTGACCGGCCCTGTGCAGCCCTGCCCTGTGATGGGATCTGTCAGCACTATAGTGCGGCAGGGGGCACAGTTCACTATTCCTATATGGCCTCACATGGCCTGGGGCAAGATAGTAATTGGGGTGGTTCCAGGCACATGCATGTGTGGGTGGGTCCTCAGACCACTCTGGAGTGTGACGGGACTTGTGACATTGGTCCACCTGCCAGGGGGTGGGGAGAAGATCACGTGGCCTGCTCTCCCCACTGGCCAAAAGAATGGTGGCCATGTTCACCCTCCCAGGGGCAGTTGGGAAATTGGCCCCATCCTGTCTCGTGGATTTATCCAGTGTCACAAAACTCTTTCTTGTAGACTACTTATGAATTGCTTCTTATCCCACGCTGAAGGGGAGTAAGAGAGGCAAAATCTCGGTGGGAGGGCCTAGTGTTTCCTTTGCTGCTCCATCCCTGCCAGGAGTATAAAACATGGAGATTCAGTTTTCAATAGGGTTGCCCATTTTCTCAGGAAAGAAAATGGAACAGTGTTAATTTGCATAAGTTTCCATGCATTGATCTGGGTAAACTTATGTACAAAGTAAATATAAAAGCCTGTTTAGACTCGGCTAGTGGGGAGGAAGGAGGTGCAAACTGGTTGGGACAAGGGTGGGGTACAAGGTCAGAGACTGGGTACGGAGGAATGGGGCACAGGGACAGAGGGGCAGCCCCATAGCCCATCCTTTCCCATACAGAGCTAGGCTGAATCAGTGCTGTCTTCATTTAAGTTTAGGTCTTGACCATTCTGGAAAATAATGTCTGGATGATGGGGGGCGGGGGAGTGTGTGGGTGCTTTGAATCGGCGGGTGGCCGTTTAAAATAGCTCCAAGCACTTCGCAGTGTTAGGCTGTCCTTCTGGAAAACAGCTCTGTATGGGTGGAAGAAAGAATCTGACAGCAGCTGTGAACTTCTTCTTTTTTAATTGCCTGATTTTTGTGTTCCCATCCAGTCGGTGTTGAGAGACTGAGCAGACGTTCACCTGCAAATTCTTGGGTGTGATTGAATCCTATATCTTTAGTAGTGCAAGGAGAATGCTGAATTAATGTTCCATATTATTTTTTTCCATTTATTTTCCTTGCAAGGATCCCTGGGTGCAAGGCAGCCCTTTGCTGCAAAATATATATGGTATTGTTTTCACATGTATCAGGAGGAAGAAAATCTGGCAAGTCATTAAGTTTTCAAGGAAACCACATATGAGGGGCTCCGCCCCCCCCCCCCGACCTCCCAAAATCTTTTAACAGCTCATCTAGAACAATACAATCAAGTTATTTAGCAAACTATCAAGTCTCAGGAAATAATAAACTCCCCCCTGCCACTCCATTACTTTGGAAATTCCCCCTAGCTCAACCAATGTGTCAAGCCAGGAGTTTAACAGCTGTGCTCCTTCTCACCCCCACTCACTCCAACTTCTGCACCTCTCGGGAGTGGGGTTCAGTTTCCAGTTGAGAACCACTGGTCTATAGCACTTTGCGTTCAAAGCGCATATCTAGTTCACCCTTGGAACAATCCTGTGATGCAGATCATTATTATTCCTATTTTATAGTCAGGAAACCTATGCTGAGACAGAGAGTGGCTTGTTTAAGGCCACCCAGAGATATCTTGGCTAAGAAGGGATTTGAACTCTGGTCTCCTAGGTCCAAATTCATTGTCGATTAACTATACTAGCTCTCTAATCTGGGTCTGGATCTTTATCACTTACTAGCATAATGTTTGAATGGTCCTAAAAGGTAACAGCTCTGCAAGAGAATGTCTTCTAACTAACCACACATTCCGTGGGTTCATGAGATAAAGTATTCTCTGATCCCCCTTTCTACAGGCTGGGAACAGGCCCTAACAGACCTCCTATCCTAAGAAGTGGTCAAAAATCATTCTTGGACAATAACATTTCAATTTCAATTTATTGTTGAAGCCACCAGGGCCATAACAAATGACATTATACAATATAGACATCTACAAAATACATAAACCAAAAGAAATAAAATGTGAATTATAACCAGTCCAACAACATCGCCACATACATCAGCCAAATATATTAATCATAATCCAAACTCAGACAATAATAAGGGAATAACATAAGAATTCTGTCCTGGTCAAGTAAATAAAATCCCAGGACTTATTTCATGTATCTTCATCCCCTTTACAGTTCACCATATGTTTCATCACAAATTCTTCCCTCAGTTTGGCATTTTTATCTGCAAATACTGCCACCTGTTTAGTAACTCCCATGTTGGAGCCTTTTAAGGCATAGATCAACCTAAATCGTATAGGCCAATTCACTGGTATGGGCTTTGAGATCTTTTAAATACAACTTTCTCAAACTTACATATAAGGGGCAATTAAACAAATAATGGGGTAGGCTCTCAATAGTGCCAGCCCCACAGATACAAAGCATGGCAGCAACAGACACTTTCCTCTATCTACCCCTAAGATATTCAGTTGTCATGAGTTGCATTCTCAATCTTGTAAATGCTCCCTTTAGCTGATAATCCTTCAGATCTGTTGGATATCTCTCAGATTGAAAATTCCTTTTAAACAATCCCAAGTAAGAGGAAACTTTTGTTGTTCTTACTGTTTCCAAATCATTCTGTCTTGTGATATCCTGTAATCGCTGCCTACAGATCTGTCTGGCAGCCAGGATAGAAAACTCTAGTCCATTCTGAACCAAGAAGGCCATACTTTTAGCCAACCATGGTCCTCTCTCATGTGTCATCCATTGGGATTTTTCAACTATGCAAGATTTAACTATTGAATGTTCAGTATTATTAATTCGAATAAAAAAAATAAATCACACAAAGCGAGATGCTCACTGATATTGAAAAATAGCCCATCTCACTCCTCAGGAGGGCCATGGGTATAGCTGTCGGCACCATTAATAAAGCTCTTAAAAAGTTGGTTTGCACTATTTCAAGCTCCCTAAAGTTAGAGTGCCCCTAAATTTCAGCCCAATACAAGAGTTGACTCAGCACTTTAAAATAAACCAATCTTAGTGCTGGGTCAATCAACCTCCCACCTTTGTATCTCCAAAATCACAAAATTGCCTGAGAGGTTGGACAATAAAAAGAAATCCAACACTTATCAACCCCTTTCAACATGCTGGGGTATGTCTTTGCAAAATGTTCCACGAAACCAGCTTAGAATCTGTTTACTTTAGCTACTCTGTTGGACTGTAAGATCCAAAACAGCTCAGAAGAGCTGTTGATTTAGAGTTCCTTGTAATTAGGGTTCCCAATAGACAATAATGATGACCTACATCACAGGATTGTTCCAAGGGTGAACTAGATATGCATTTTTGAACACACAGTGCTATAGCCCAGTGGTTCCCACTAGACATGAAATGAAAAAACTCTGAGCAAGTGCGGGCATTTGCCGAAATTCATGCAACGTAGAAACGTACTGACTTTCCTGCTGTGCTTGCCTTTTTCTGATACTTTTGGCACGTTGAACGTGGCTGCCACAGGCCAGTCCCTAGCCCCATGTGTGTCCTAGGGGCATCCCTAGGGCTGTGGAGATGAAAACCTGCTGGCTAAGCACTGGGAAAGTGCTGGACATTTCCAAAAGTGCTGTAAAACTGTTGTAAAATTTCCGGCAAGTGCCCCCCCCCCCAAAAAAAAAGCAAAAAAGGCCTGGAAAGTGACGAAAAAATCCCAGAAGAGATGAATCACTGGAAACGGATGAAGTACCCACGGACACTTGTAAGCACTCCTGAAATGTTGGTATTTCCCTTCGGAAGGGTAGCGCTTGCTCTCGTCTCAGCCCTCATGCCTACCTCTCCGGTTCTGGGACAAGCCACATTTCTCTGGGTTAGTCAGGGACACCTGAGGCTAATCTGGAACTTGGGCCTTCGTGGCAACTTTCTGATAAAAATACCCCCCACACACCCCCAGCTGAACAGAAAGGAGGTAGAAAATTTCCTACATCTCATTATTTTTCTGATATGACCACATGGAACATGAAAAGGAACAAGATGTAGGAAATTGTCTAACTCCTTTCTAACCTAACCCTGCCCCAATAGAGTGACATGATGTCTCACTGCTCCGAGGGGTGGGGGGATGGGGGATTTGATCAGAAAGTGGGTGTGGCCGCTTTGTACTCCCACCCAATCTGGGTTCCTCCTGGAGGAAGGTGTACATCTTCCCAAGACATACATACTAGTGTCGGAGGCAGCCATATGGTGGTTCCCATCATGCCTTACCCCACCCCTATGTTATCCCATTTTGAGACATAAATATAATTTTGCAACCCCCTGAGACTCACACAAAGGCACACAGATGGTGAGGTCCCAAACCATAGTTTGGGATTCTAGGTTCTAGTAATCTTTGGCCTCACTTGTAAAACCTTTCCCACTTGCTAACTACTACCGCTACTTATCATTTCTATAGCACAACTAGGCGTACACAGCGCTTTACAGTCACAGATTTTCAGAGACAGGTCCCTGCCCAGTGGGCTTACAAGTGAAGACGGACAAAGGTGAGGGGAACAAGAGGGGAAGAAAGACGCTCAGATGGGGAACTGAGGCTGAGAGGTAGTGACTTGCCCAAGGCCACCCATTGAGTTTGTGACTAGGGCGGGATTTGCAGTACACCCTGTCAACCCAGGTCATAGTCTAGCACCTTATCCTCTAAACCTCACTGAGTGTCTCCTTCTGTGTTTTCCTTGTCGTGTAGCAATGCATGCTGATTCCTCCTACATCTCAAAAATCTTCCTCCATCTTCCTCTCCCACCCTATTTCCTTGTGACGTTGCAAAGGGGTTCTATAGACGTTCTAAAGATCTGGGTGGGGCACATGCTCACTCTGACACCCCCCCCACACACACACACGCCACATATGGTGGGAGAGCCATGGCTTTATCGTCTGCTCCTTTCTTAAGAAAGACAGCAACACAAAGGGCATGGACACCCTGATGATAACCATGAATGCGGTGTTCTAGAAGTAGCGTGCATTCGGTGGGAGAGAATCCACAGGATCCGCAAGGAAGACACTACAGGAGGGGTAGCGAAGTTGGACTGGATTCTGGTGCGGAAGAGAGAATGCTCCCATGCCCCCCCAGCTGGGAACACTCCACTCCAGTATGCAGTTGCTCATTCACTCTGCATGCTTGTGGGCCCCTCCCCAGACTCCTGGGTCCTGGGACAGCTGCATCTATTATAGCTATGTCCCTGAACCACAGGAAGCTGGAAGGATTTCCCACACCACTCAGGATGGGGGGGTTCTAAAAGAGTGTTATGTGAAGGAGCCCATTGCTAGCTTTATGAGACTCCACAAACAATTAGGTTTCTGTCCTTTTTTTAGAAAGGAGCAGATGATAAAACCACAGCTCTTTCAACATAGGCGGCTGGGGGGGGGGGGACACAGGGAGCATGTGCCCCACTCAGATCTTCAGAAGCCCTATAGAACCTCGACCCAACCCCCACTCCTATGCCCCCCTCCCACTATCAACAATTACCAGTCACTAGGGGTGGGACTTTTGGGCAAAATTTCGGTTTCAGTTTTATATCGGTTTTGATTCTCATTGATTTGGTTTTTCTTTTGGTTCTCGGTATTCTCTGTATCGGATTTTTAACATTGTGGTTTTCCCCATTGACTTGGGGGAAACTGCAATGTTAAAAATTGATTGGAAAAAAAAACAACAATGCAAAAGATCCAAAACTGCTGATACCGAGAGAGAACCGAAATATCTGATTCATCTGATATAGCCATTAGGAGGTACTTTCGGTTCTCTCCGAAACTGGAAGTCCCATCCCTACCAGTCACCCATGCCACTCACCCACTGGGTACAGTGGTTTCCATGTCCAGGATGGCAGCCTGATGACAAAAGCATTAAGAGGGAGGGACCATATGCTGCCACCCTCTGAATGCCAAGGCCAGCCCCCTGTGACTCTTGTTTACCCGAGGTAAACTGAAAGTACCCAATGATGGCAATTTCAGATTACTCAGAAAACCCTTTCTCCCCTCCTGTACATCCCAGCAGAGAACAAGAGAAGTGCGAGCCCTGGGGCATTCCTGTCCCTTATTCTCCTATACATACATTCATCTCTGTTCCCTTGCACTGAAAGACTGAGATCAGGGTTTGGGAGGACAAACTGGATCCAAGGACCAGATCCAGAAACTGGAAAAGGGGGCAAATAAAAACGAAGAGACCGTATGACAGTGGCCAACAGTCCAGTGCAGGGTAGACAAAGTTCTCTTTTTCCCTGCTGTTCAGCTAATGCTGTCATGCCGGGGTTGGCAGGAGTGGGGAGCTTGAGGGATGCAATCCAATAGGAATGGGGCTTTCGGTTTTGGATAGAAGCAAAAGTACCCAATGATGGCAATTTCAGATTACTCAGAAATTTTTGTTCTTTTTCGGTATTGGTTGTTTCGGATCTTTTGCATTGATTTTTGTTTTGGATTCTCAACATTGCGGTTTGTCCCTATTGACTTCAACAGGCAAACCACAATGTTAAAAATCCAAAACAAAAATCAGCGCGAAAGAGCTGAAACAGATACCAAAACGAGAACCAAAATACATGAGAACTGAAACAGAAATTTTGCCCAGAGTTCCATCTCTACAATCCAAGCCTGGCAGGACTTGCCTGGTCTGGTCAGGTGCTTTGCCTGTCCAGTTTCCTCAGGCTTGGGCTTGGCTGGGCCTGACTCCCTAGCTACATGAGGCCCTTTAATGATGACACAGTGCTTCATGGGGGGGCAGAGCCATGTCAAAAAGGGTTGGGAAACAGTTTAGCCTCTCTGCCCCTAACAGCATTATGATACCGCAATGCTCTGTGGGCAGTGGGTCCAATCAGTCATGGGTTTGGGAGCCTAGCAGGACATTAGGAGGAATTTGCCTGGGATTTTATAGACACCAGTCCTGGAAACATAGATTGACATAGTATTTTTGTTTTCTTGTTTTAATTATCCATCATGGTTTTAGGCGGTTGGGTCTGGATGGAGAGTCTCTACACGATCGGGGCCGAATAGGTTCTTTCAGGATCAGGGTGGAATGAGAGTCCAGATGGGGTCTAGTCGGGCAACAGATCCAAGGGAAACAATCCAAAGTGGGTGGGTCAGGCAGGAACAGAAACACTGAGATAGAAGGTAGACCGTGGGGATCAGGAGTGCAGAGGTAGGAGTTGGGATTGGGAACCAGGAGATGAAGACGGGTCCAAGGGCAGTCCATGAGACAGAAAACCAGTCATGGACAGAGCCAGGTTGTTGCTCTGCCTGGCCCCTGCTTCTTATTTCATGCCTTTATACAGAGCAGGCCCAATCAGGGCATGGTGGGTGGGAACCCCATCAGGCTGTCCACTGGGTCAACAGGACCAAATCAAGGGGCTGGTACTGATGGTGCCAGGGTGCCAGTCTCCACCACCACCAGAGTCCCAAGGGCACTGGTTCAAGACCAGGTCCTTACACATGGCCCCTTCTCCCCTTGCCTTTTTGTTTGGTTTTTTTTGTAATTTTTATTCTCCTCTCCCCCCCCCCTCCTTTTTTTAAAAAAACCTTTATGTTCTGCTCTTCACTCCTGGCATCATTGCCTACAAAATCCATGAGCTAAACTACTCTCCTTGCATGGGCACTGAGGATCACCAAACACAACAGAAATAATGCAGTGCCTCTCTTTTTGGGGGGAGGGGTCCACAAAATGGTTAAACCTCATGCAAAGGGGTATGACCATCCTACCTGCCATAGAGCTTGACCCCGGGTGAAGTGCTGAGATTTCAGTGTGGACTAGGTCCGTGGCTAAGGGCAGAACATGGGGGGGCACTGCCCCCAGTCCCCGTCTGTAGCACAGTAAGATTTGTTCCAGATTTCCCCCCTCAGTTTAACTATTGAAGATTCAGATGACTGTCTAAAGGCCTAAGGACAGAGAATAATAACCACAATTCTAGTAAGAAAATGTCTACGTAGTACATAGGGCTGACCTTAGAATTTGTAAGACCCAGGGTGAAGATAAAATGGAGGGCCTCGTGGTCCCTCTCCCTTGGGGGAACCCTCTGCAGCACCAGAGAGGGAGTTGTGTTTGGGGCCCTGTTGAAAGGGAGTAGGGGGGGGGGGGCCTGAAACCTTGCTCTGGTGAAAACAGGGACCCTTGCAGGCCTCTGGAAGTAGAGAAAATAGCAGAGCACAGGGCGGTCAACCCAAGTCGCTATGTTGTAAGCCCAGCCTTGATAGTACATGGATTTCTGCACACAAGCACCAGTTGGTGGTTGCCCTCTTCCTATCCACCTCCCTTGTCATGCAGTCAGACACCCCCGCCCTGTTCCAGTGTTCTAGCTACTGACCTGTTGTGAGCACAGTTGGATTTCAGGGTCATTGTACAATGAGAATCCGTTGACTGACACATTCTGTGGAGAGGGTAGATGGCATTGTGGATCTATCAGATACACTGGTCTTTGGGATTTTGTGCAGCTGAGTGGCTTGGCCCCTTTTAAAAGAAGCAGGCACCCTTGTGATGTTTTGCCATTGAGGACAATGGCTCTTCAAACTTGGCAGTAGCTCAGTAAAGAGGAAATAATGTCTTCATGCTAACATTATGAGGTTGGCCTTGTGCTTCGTTGAAGAGATGAGGGAGGGAGATGCTAATACGATACTGCCTAATTCACCAAGCAGAATGCAGCGGGAATGAAAAATCCAGGCATATTATCTTCCAAAAAGAAAAGCAGACAAAGGTTAGCAGAGGTTCAAGGATGCTTGTTGATAGGAATAATGACTGAGAGGGTTTTATTCCGTTTCTCCCTTTTTCACAGACCTATAAATTCTCTTGCATTGTTTTGTTTCTTGCAGGTCTTTGTCGTCAGCATTTGGCACGCGGAGCTTTACATGGTGCCCCTGGTTTTGCTGTTGCTTTTTGCTTACAACTTTTCCCTGATCACAACGGGAAAGGTCAGCAGCACCCAAGACACCCAGGTAAGTAAACGTGACACTTAATGTTTCAGAGCCCTGCTGGAATTTGACCTTGAGCAAAGATAGTCTTGTATTGCAATTGTTTTGAGTGAGTTGCTTTCTAATGGGTAGCCTATTTTCTACCTCCTATTTTTTTTAATTTTTTTTTTATAAGGAAACCTCAAAAAGATGACATAATGTGATAACATGTTTTGGGAGATAAAGAACTTCCTGCTTTTGATAAACAGCCTAGAGAATGAAACTAATGAATTTCACCCACACTTGCCCTTCTGGACGTTGTGGCAGTCTCTCGCTCGCTCGCTTTCAGTATGGCACTGGCTTGCATAGTTCACATTCTGAGACCCTTTGGACTCAGGCAATTTGATATCCAAAAATACCTATGCCCTTCATAGCTTCAGGTGTTCTCAGTAGGGATCAAGAAGCAACCGATGAGGAGAACTCCTTGACTAGGGACTCGGTCTGTTACACAAGATTCCTTTAAAAATAGTGTCATTCAGCTGGTCTTTTTTTTATTGGACCAATTTCTGTTAGCGAGAGTATGTGAGTTTTTGATTCAGTCATGAAAGAAGCCAAAACTATAGACTAAGCAGAAGTCAACCCAACAAAATAAATCCTCCAAACTTCTTTGTTGCTTGTATTTGGGACTAACACAATAACCACTATGGGTGTGCACCAGGGACCCATTTCATTTTTTTAAAATAAAATTTTTTAAAATTCGTTTTTCTGGTTTTCATTATTGAGAATTTTCATTTATGTAATTAAGTTTTATTTTCATTTTCCATTGGTTTCAATGGGAAATATTATATTTCTGGCTATAACTTCACTTCTCATCTGATTTTCATGAAATTTGGACATCTTGTACCCCTAACCACAGGTATCATCCCTGCCAATTTTCATAAATAATGGATAAAAGGTTCCAATTGTATAAGCAATTGAATTACATGGCTTGCACACACATTTCCAGCTCTAACGTCTTTATTCTCCATCCAGTTTAGTTTAAATTTGGACTCATTGTGTCCCTCATTCAACAGCTCATCCATACCAAATATCAGAAAGATTGGATAAAGGTTCCTGATTTTTATAAACAATTAAATGATTTGCGCACACATTTCCAGCTGTAACATCTTTGTTTTCCATCAAATTTGGATGCAATTTAGTTAGTTTCCCTCACCAAAGGGATCATCCCTGCAAATTTCTAACCTAAAGGGTCCCAATTTTATAAGCAATGAAAGTTTTGTGATTTTAACAGAAGTTTCAAATTTCCTTAAATCAAATGCAGGTGTTGCCTCTGTTTAACTTATAAATGTTTTACTAGATACAGAGATCTGCTTTTTGGAGCATTTGTAGAGAGGATGAAAACAGGAGGAGGTGGGCAGAGCAGAGAAGGAGCAGGTGCCAGAGGCATGGCCACTGGCATAGGCTTCAGTCATTGGCACCCCAAAGTCTGTGGGTACATACACGGGGGAGAATAGGTTCAGAGTTATGCTTTTATGATCATTTACAGTGAGGCTGGGGAATCCAGCTCACACAGTCACACGCAAAGAGCACTGAACCAGCCTATGAAGCACACAACATCTAGCCATGGTGGGGCCTGTTCAGGTTTGCCAAAGCTTATATTTGCTCCCCAGTGCCCACTCCCTAGCCTCCCTGATTGGAACCCTGGGCAGCATCTCCAGTAGGGATGTGCATGTCGTTTTCGTTATTACGATAACGACAATTGTCGTTTTCATTATTGTTATTGCAATAACAAAAACAACAACCGAGACGATATTGTTATCGTTATTAGTGACAGGTGCAGTTTTGTTTTGAATAGAAATGGAGATGGGAGGAGGGAGCAGACATCTCGGAGCCCTAAAGAGGCTTGAACCCTGGAACTGTGCCTGTGTTGGGAGGGACGAGCAGCTCAGCAGTATCTGATGGATGTATCGCTGGCCAATGAGCAGCGCAATCAGGCCCCAGCAGTCTCATGGCAGTCTGTGAGTGCTCAATGCCTGATGCCTCCCAAAACCAATCGGGGCTGTGCGGGAGGGCACTGCAACCCTTTATAGTGGGCGAACCATGTGTTTGCTCTCTGTTCTCTGAATCCTCGATTTTGAGGATTTGGGGGAGGATGTATTTGAGGGCATCCTTCTCCACTTTGGCAGCAGCAGCCCAGCTTCAGCAAATAGCAGCAGGGCATCCTCTTCCCCCCATGCTGCAAGGTGGAAGCAGCAGCAGCTTCAGCATGGATGGTGTGGAGCTGGGCAGCAATGAGGGGAGTGAGGAGGAGGCGGAGGAGACTCCTGTTGATGCTGATCCCCCTGTAGCCACATTGGGGACAAAGGCAGCAGCCCCGAGCGGTGGCACGAGGGGTTCAGGAGGGCGCCCCAGGGGGCCTGTGTGGGATCACTTCAAGGAAGTGGGAAGGTAATGTGCCATGGGAATAAGAAGGGGAATCTCAGCAACAATGGCATGAATTCCTACCTGAGGAGCTGGCAAAGGGCTTTGCTGCTGCAAGAGACATTAGAGAGCGTGGACAGGAGTGGGTTCACAGCTGCAGCAAGCACCAGCAGCAGCCCTTCCCCCTCTGCTCATGGCAAGGGGAAGGAGGGACAGCAGCAACAGGTCCCATCTCGAACTCCCCATCAGCAGCAGCAGCCTCCAGTCGCAATGGAGGATCTGGGGTTTGGGCAGTTGGGGTGTGGCAGAGTGCATCATCCAGCGGCAACCAAGATCACCAGGCGGGTGGGGGAGATGATTGCCCTGAATGACCAGCCATTTAGGATTGTGGAGGAGCAGGGATTCCGCCAGCTGCCGGCACTGTTGGCACCCCAGTACTAGCTTCCCTCACGCACCACCTTCAGCAGGCAGGTGGTGCCCTCACTGTACCTGGCAGCCAGGGTAGGTGGGGCAGTTGTGCATTTCACCACAGACATTTGGAGCAGCCAAAATGCACCACATGCCTACGTGGCCCTGACTGCTCACTGGTGGCAGCTGCAAGGGGCAGGTAGGCCCTGCTTCACACCCAGGTGTTTGATGAAAGACACACTGCTATCAACGTAAGGAGAGCCTTGGACACCATGGTGGAGGGGTGGCTAAGGGAGGAAGCCCTATTCACCATGGGGTTCGTGGTAACAGATAATGCTGCAAACATGAAGAAGGCAGTGCTGGAGGGCAGGTTCCAGCACATCCCCTTCCCTGGCCCCACCCTTCACCAGTTGGCCAGCCTGGATGTGTTAATCATGTCTCTTGATTGGGGCCCTAGCAGAAGGTCAGGCAGGGGTTTATTCACTGTCCATGGGGGTCATGACCCTCCTCTGTGTTACGTGCCACACAGGCTGCTTCCCGGGTTTGCAGGTTGTGGGGGGTGGAAACAACCCAAGTATGCAAAGAAGAGTTGCTTAGCTCTCGCTGCCCTTTCCAAAGATGGCACCCACAGGGCCAAGCATGCCACCACCCCCGCAACCCCAACCCCTTGAGTAATTTGTGGGGGCAGAATACCCTAGTTCTCGCCCCCCCCCCCCTCAATTCTCACAAATTTGCAAGAATTGTTTTCCCTCTTGTTTCAGCCCTAGATTTTAACTCTCCATGGGCTCAAGACAAACTCAAGCCACCAGAGGGATAAAATTGTATACTGCCGTCCTTCAAATGACAAAGATTTGACATTCAAATGCCCCTACAGTTTTGGTTCAAAGGTTGAAGGCTACAACGGGCTCAGGTGGTGCCGTGACCAAATTATTAAGTCGTTCAGCTACTTCCTTGAAGATTGTGGGTTCAAGTCCTGCTTGGTTTCCCACTGGATGGCCACTTCCAGTCCACCTGGCTGTGAATGGGTACTGCATTCATCCGAAGGGGGATGGGAATCAAAGGTAGCCTGATCTCATGCTGGCCACATCACTTCTCTTGGCCACAGAGATGTACCTTAACCTCTCCAGCTGGATGGGTCACATGGCTCAGGACAGACTGACTTTTGAGGAGCCCAAAGAGAGAAAGCAGATCCTAAAAGAGAAACCACTTGATAAAACCATGTTTATGTATTATCATGTTCTTTCCATTTGAAATAATTTGCTTGAAGAGGGGTGTGTGGAATCATGTAGATCTGTGTTTCCTTAATGAAAGTCCTTCTAGAAGTGAAAATTAAATTGAAGAATATTATGAACATGGACCACTGTTATGAAATGAAATGTCCTGTCCCTGATTTTAGCATTCGCAGTGTGCCAAACATGGTTTGGAAAGAGAGAAAACTCTCAGTGATTATTTCATAGCAAAATGACCTTGTTACTCTTGTTTATCCATGCTAAGAGTGAATTTACTTAGTGTAATTATACAGAGATCTAAAATGAAGAAATTGTGTCCTTGAATCAGAGAGCACACTAAAGCATCACACCGGCTTTTAGCAACAAGAGCAGTTTCTAGTGCAGTTTGGAGTCATTCCCAGGTGAAAGTGATTGCAGAATGGGGGAAATTACATTTTCCATAGCTGTTCCCTTGGCACAGATCGGATATGATGACAAATGATAAGAAAGCAGCTAATGTCCCATCTCCGCCAAGTTGAAAACACCCTGGAAGCATCCATAAGCATGTTCACCGAATTNGAAGTGAAAATTAAATTGAAGAATATTATGAACATGGACCACTGTTATGAAATGAAATGTCCTGTCCCTGATTTTAGCATTCGCAGTGTGCCAAACATGGTTTGGAAAGAGAGAAAACTCTCAGTGATTATTTCATAGCAAAATGACCTTGTTACTCTTGTTTATCCATGCTAAGAGTGAATTTACTTAGTGTAATTATACAGAGATCTAAAATGAAGAAATTGTGTCCTTGAATCAGAGAGCACACTAAAGCATCACACCGGCTTTTAGCAACAAGAGCAGTTTCTAGTGCAGTTTGGAGTCATTCCCAGGTGAAAGTGATTGCAGAATGGGGGAAATTACATTTTCCATAGCTGTTCCCTTGGCACAGATCGGATATGATGACAAATGATAAGAAAGCAGCTAATGTCCCATCTCCGCCAAGTTGAAAACACCCTGGAAGCATCCATAAGCATGTTCACCGAATTTTATATTACATCATGAAAATGGGAGGGGTGTGTGTGTGTATATACAGCTTATTACACATGCGTGTGTAATAAGCTGTCTGTCTGTCTGTCTTATTACACACACACACATACATATGTATCCTATAGGTTTCATTCATTGATTCATTTTTTCATTTGTTTACTTAATTAAACTTTTATCCCACCCTTCCCTAAAAAAACACTCAGGGTGGCTTTGCGAACAAAATATAAACATATAATAACTTTTAACATTCCAGCGGGCTTGTAAAACCTGGCTCTTCGTCCAGACCTTTGGGGAGGGGGGGTTAGTGTTTTAATGCTTCCCTACCTTTTATTTTTTATTTTATTTTTCCCAACCCTGTTTATATACAAAACCCATCCAATATCCCACAGCCAACCCCCCTCAGAAGACAACACAAGCTTGGGGTCAAATAAAACCTCCCAGGGAAGAGAGTTCCATAACATCGAGGTGGCATCCGAGAATGCCTCCCTGCGAGCCCTCCTCGTATGAACAAGACTAACAGACGGTATCCACACGGTGGCGCTCCTGGCTGATCACAGGGGCCACAATGGGGCACGGAAGGACAGGCGGGGTCTCAGATATGTGGGACCCAGGCTGTTTAGGGCTTTAAAGGTCAAAACCATCTACTGCTCGCTGTGACATGTTTGTAGATAATTTTGTGGATAAAATCACTCGTATTCACCATGATGTCGACACCGCACTAATTACACTAGGGGAACCAGAGACTATGAAAGCCCCATCATGTCTGGTTTTGTGGGATCAGTTTCAGTCGGTGACAACCACTGATGTGGTGGATGTTCTTGGGCCAGTCAGGGCTACCTCTTGTGAGTTAGACCCTTGCCTGTCCTGGCTGGTTAAGTCCTGCCGAGAGACTATGGGGCCATTGATGGTCAGGGTGGTCAACACCTCCCTGCAGGAGGGCAGAGTGCTGGGTAGGGAGGGGCGAACGCGGTTCGGAGTTCGGACCGAACTCGACCAGTTCGGTCGACTGAACCGAATTTCCGAACTGAACCGAACCGAATTTCCAAACTAGGTC
>QEPC01014402.1:1648989-1669151 GCA_003113815.1 Sphenodon punctatus | reverse complement strand
TCCTGACATACTCCCCCAGTTCCTGATAGTCAAGGATCTTGTTTAACTGACCAATCCAACTATTAGGCCTCAAATGATCTACTTTAAAAAGTAGGATAGCATGGCCACTTGCTTATCAACTCTGCCATTCCTGCCCCTAAGTGTAAAGTACACAAGTACACAAAGGTGCTAGAAATCCCCTTAATCCCCCAACCCTATCCCTGCCTGCCAAAGCCTGGCTAAATAGAGTGCTTTGAGTTTCTAAAGAGAGCTGCTGTATAAATGCAACACATCAATTATTATTATTATTATTATTTGATCTGATCGCTTAAGGCATCAGAAAAAGTTATTGGCAGTCTGGACAAAGAGCTGTCTTCTCAAAACTTCGTCCTTTGCCCAAACTACTAGACGTTGCTGCTTCTCTAAATAAAGCAGTCTTTAAATGTGTTCTGACGCATCCTCGTGGTTTCATTTTTCTTAAACATTTTATTGTGATCAGGGGGTGGGGGGAGAATCCGATTCAGTAGCTGAGATTTAAACATGGAGGAGGCCATATTTTAGAGTTGGCTGGTAGAAAAACACCTGAATTGAAAGCCAGTTGTCCCTAACCTCCAACCCCGGTCTTTTGTTTTCTTCCAACCTGTCAGAGAGAACTGAGGATAATGCTGTATAGAATTTTTGAATCTGATTCTTAAGATTGATTATGTTTGTACTAATGTATTTTCCTGCTGTCTAATGTTTCGGTAATAGCCCTAAAGGGAGAGAACTGTCATTGAAGCAGGCATTAAGGGTAGAACAAAATGGGTATAGAATCCTCAGCCTTGGCATACCAACTGGTTCATTAATCAGACATAGAACAAAGCTGTTTACAGACAGTGAAACTTGACAATGAATTTAAAAGCCTTCAAACTTGTGGGCATGACCGCTAATGGCTTTATTTAAGCTTAAAAATGTATATAGGTTATTGCACATTATTGGTGGTGATCTTACACAATAATAGTCCTTGAACAGAAAAGAATCATTTCAGAAGTTCAAAGATACTACATCTTTTTTTGTTTTGTTTAAGTGGCTCTCACTAAATTGTCCAGGTGCGAGGAGAGAGAAGGAAAAATGAAATGAAATATAAGTTCTGTAAATGTGTTGCACCTTTAGAATAAGTTTTACAGTTTTTAATGCAAACGTGTACATTTCAGGACTGCGTGGACCTAGACGAGGATGAAGATGAGGAGGACAAGGTAAGGATATGGGAGGGGGTGTTGGGGGGGGGGGGAATAATAAGCAAATGCCTGGCCAAATAGAAAGGTTTTACATCACTTCCAGAAGATGAGCAGACTCTGGCTTAGATGAACCTTCAAGGGGAGGAAGTTCCAGAATTGTGGGTCAGCCACTGAGAACACTTCTCTGCATGCCCTTGTAGAAACATCATGGGCATATGGTATGTGTAAGGGAGCTGCTTGTCAAAGATATCATTCTTTATTCAGGAACATAAATTTGTATTTCATGTCAGCTGGAAGAACGTGGAAGCTCTCCATGAGAAACTAGAAAAACAGTGAATATTGGTGGCTTTTGGATAAATATCATTGAGGCGTTGCTGTTCCTGCCTATTCAGCACAGAGCAGCGTGGTTCTGCCTTGTATTTCCCATGTGATGGCACTTTTCATGATGTCTGAATGCCTCTTCCATATGGTAACATCAAAGTGATATGTGGTAGTACTAGTCACACTCTGAAAAATATACAAAGCGTTCAAAAATATTGACGTCTTACTTGGAATATATCCATACTTGCCACACCTGTGTAATCTCCTACAAATTGGATTATATAGCATGGGAGAAAGCACAGGATTTCTGTGCAAGATCTTACGGCGATTCATATTTCAGTTCCCACAGAGAGATTCTACAGCAGGGGAGGCCAAATGGTAGAACGTGATCTAATGGTAGATGACAAGCTGGTGTCCAGTAGATCACAGTGTAGAGGGACCAACATCTTGGAGATTTCTGTGAGGAGAAGAACAGGACTGATGTGCCAAGGAGTGTTTCTTGAGAGGAGATGGCCTAGGAGAACTTATCCAGTGAGGTGGGAAAGGTTCTCTGAAGACAAGTGCTTCTTTCGAATGCTTAGGCAAGATACTAAGGTGTTCTAGATCTAGGAGCCAGCAGGTGGGGTCCCAGTCTGGGGTGTTGGAGTCAGCAGGAATAGTCCTGGTAGATAGCCTGAAGTTAATGCCTGGATCAAGTGGATTGTGTTACACCCTACGTTTGGCCACCCTCATTCTGTAGGAGGAGTATTTTTTTTATACGTAGCATTTCTCATTTTGTTTGGAGCTGGAGACTAGAAATCCTGAGAGTTGGAGGGATCTGACACCAAATTATCTCACCCTTTCAGAGCCTAAAAAAAGTGCCCAAAATCAAAGCTGAAGAAAGGTGGTGCTTAATATATTGGTATAAACTAGCTCATTAATACTTTTCATTACAAAAACACCCCCTTTTTTTTTTTTTAGTTTATCAAAGGATGATGACGTAAGTGATGATAATAATTTAGGGCCACGATGCAGTAATAAAAGTAAGAGAACTTAGTGTCTGTACAGTTCAGAGGAAAGCAAAATAAAGGCGTGTCTGGTAAGGTTGCATACTTGAGTTAATGGCCATAAAGGCCGAAGAATGATATGTAATAGTGTGAGAAGAAAACGTGGTGATTGAGTCAATAATGACAGTCGCCGCAATCCCAAGTGGGAGCTACGGGAGTTTCTCACAGCACCATGTGCTCACTATGGACAGGTGTGGTTTGCGTGTACATGAACATGTGTGAATTGCACTTGAGGCATGGGATCATCCCATATGTGTTCAGTTCTGTCCCCGTTGAAGTCGTTTCTCTCTCGTTGTCATTAAGTAACTACTTTAGCTGTTTAACTGGAATATTCAAGTTCTTGAATGAATCCTATTCTAAGGGTGTCTTTAAATGAATTAGTTAACCATCGAACAGTGAAGCAATGCCAGAGTTGGTCTGTAGTACACCCTTAACTCAACCCACTTGTAAGCATTAGGCTTAAAATTCAGTAAAGTTATTGGCAGAGAGCAATTATGTGAGATTTAGACTACTTTCTGTTAGTGAATTATTGCCATTTTTAATTCATTAATTTTCCTCCAAATTATACGTTAGATTGGTTATTATCATGTATTCCAGTTTGAGTTGCTCACAAGCTAAAACTGGAATTATTGTTTCAAAGATTCTTAGTTGTCAATTGCTGTTTGCAGTGTGGAGTTCATCAGTTAAGTCTTCATGGACTGTTTCTTCTCTCTCTGAGTACTCCCTAACCTAAAAAGAGAGAGAGAGAAGATCTTCTATACTTCTATGAGGGGGACTTTTGCTTACATGTAGGGTGAGGCCACACGAGACATTATCCCACTTTGGGCAATATTAACACGTTGATTTAACAGATCATATGGCTGGTGGCCTCCAGATGTTCACCCGGCTCCTCTCCAGGACAGGCAGCCGGCTGTCATGCTGTGTGTTTGTCAGAGAAGGCCGGCAACATAATGTGTGTTAACACTACTCAAAGTGGGATAATAGGCCACCTTTTGTGTCCATCCCCGGGCTCCCCCACTCCGCGGCGAGGTCTGCCGTCACTTTTGAGGGCCACACATTCACCATTCCTGTGCGCCTACATCACAGCCCAGGGCAGGATAGTGGGCAGGCCAAGGGGTGGGGCAGGAGCTGGGCGTTACTTCAGCCCACCCTGTGGCACAGCAGGACCTGTGAAACCGCTCGGTTGCCCCACAGCGGGGCTGCTCATTAGAATGGCTTTCCCCACCAGCCCAAACTGTGGTGGCTGCATTTGCCTTCCCCGTGGCAGACACTTTGGGCCTGCCCTGTCTTGTGTGGCTTTACCCATACTTGTCTGAAAGCTTCTGTGCTTTCTCTGAACACCATTGACCACACCACCAGGCTTGTGTAGAGAAAAAAATAATTAAAATGGATCCAAATGAAGTTGAAATCAAAGAAGTAGAGTTGAACTCATCAGTATGGACAAGATGGTGGACATAGCTTTTATATTCAGGCCTGGGTGTGTGTGTGTGCGTGTGTGTGTGAGAGAGAGAGAGGGGGGGGGGATGGTACTGTTACCCATTGACACACTGGTATAGACGGATGGAGATCATTGGCAATGCTTGAAGGAAAATGCTGGTGGTTAATTGCTTGGAAGTTTAAGCTACAGTGTTTTCAGTTCAGTCTCGCATGGCATCTTGGTATCTTTTCAATGTTTTGTCATTCGCCTAACAACTGTGAAGGAGACTGAACATGCAGTGAGTAGTTTCTCGCAGTAACAGATAGGAAATCACCATGCTTGGGTTTGTACAAGAAATTGAAATTTCAAGTTAGTGGTAGGCAGTGGTGAGGAGCTATAAGATGGCTAAGGGATTCTGCAGACCAGGCAGTGCAGAATAATGCCCATCTGTGTGTGTGTGTGTGTGTGGAGACAGCTGAGATAAGTTAAGAGAAGGCAATTGGGGAGAGAAGTAGATAATACTTTGACAGGCAGCTGATAGTAAATGGTTGCACAAGTTGAGGAGAGTGGTAGGATGCTATAAGGCAAGTTGAGGAGAGTGGTAGGATGCTGTAAGCCATCCAGCAAAGACAGTATGGTGCATTGTTGAAGAGAAAGGTTAAAGTTGAATTGGAAAGACCTCTGAGGAACTGAGACAGGCAGGCTGAAATCTCTATTGAGTAATTGTATGATTGGTCCCCCGCACCTGTTAACCTCCTAAGTGAAGTAAGGAGGACAGTGATAGATATCCACTGTATTAGAACACTTGGGGGGTGTCAACTCCATCACTTCTTTTCAGCATATACAGTAGCATTGGGTGCAGAGGACTGTATACTTGGCAATGCAGCCAAGTGTTGAAGGTTGTTGCAGAGGTGCTTGGAAGTGTGGAGATCAAAGTGAAAAGAATGGTGAGATTTTTAAAGGAAGGAGACATCTTTAAAGATAACTGGAAGAGTGGAGGTATAGTGAGAAATGTTGTGTTGCAGTTGACTTGGTCTCTGGCTGGGTTTCATCATCCCATTCCAACACATGTTGTTACTCACTTCCATCATGAGGAAAATTTTGGATGATGAGGACTGAAAGAAAAAGAAAGAAAGAGAGAAAGAAGAGAGAATGGCGATTTAAAGAGTTGACATTTGCATAGGAAAAAGGTATGGAAGAGGCACACGAGAAGAAGTCTTTGAGATATATAGACCTAGCAGCAGATCTGAGAGCCAAGGGATAAGACTTGTTGCAGAGTAATAACTGATTCGCAATTAGTAAGGACAAATGCAGCTGAAGGTTTAAAAACAGAACTTTACTTAAGCTTTCTCAGGCACAAATCCTTAGTTGCCTCTAACTGGTAAGAAGACAAAATGGAGACTGAGACAAAGAGAGAGAAGGGAAGAAGGAGTGGTAACACAAAGGAATTCAACTGCAAAACCCCATCTCCCTTCATGTACACATAAACTTAGCAGCGCCATCTGGTGGCTCTATAGTCAATTACTGTTCTTAATACAGCAGGCATTTAACTTATGGATGTTGCACATACCAACAAGACTGTGGGGTGATCCCACTTGAAGTGAGTTGTAGAGGACGTCCTACTGTCTTTTTGCAAGCCTTTCTTAAGTAAGTCAGTTTGGATGACAAGGTTATTAAAGAGTACTGTGAAGGCTCTTGGCTGGGCTGCAGAGAATGTCTGTGTATTTTGTTAATGATTTCAAATCACGCTGAACAGCGAATTGATGTGGATTCACCACTCAAGGGGGTCCTAAGTGGAAATGAAATGACAACCCATGAGCACAGGTATACCAGTTAGGTTTCCGGTACTTCAATCAAACCAAATATTTTGGGTTCTTTTTGATACTTGAATCGGTTTTCAATGGAGTATCTGAAATATTGACAACCAATACACCACAATACCAATTTTGTCCTGAATTTCAGGAATTTGGGAGGGTGAGGTTGGTTTTTTGGGTGTAATTTCAGTATACCAGTTGTCAGTATTTTGAATACTTCAGCTGTATTCAGGTACCAATTTGATACCTAAAATGGTACCCCACAAATGTGAGTTTTATGCATGGGTCCCAAATCAGGTACCCATTTCAGCTTTAGTCCTAAGCTGAATGGCTCAGTACTTCAGAGATGTGTACTGTTCAGCTCATGATCCTGGGTTCCACTATGTGGTGGTGGTTCTGCTGCATGATTTTGCCTGAAATAGGGTGGGTGATGATCAGGCACCTCTGAAAATGAATTTTATTTATCTTGGGTATACGTTGAAGTACCCATGTTTTGAAAATTTTGGCCCTTGTCTTAATGTAGAGTAATATGGCTTCTAGTAGTGTTAAATGCACAATTCAAGGTGCTGGTTTTGACCTATAAAACCCTACCAATCTGTAGGACCTACCTATCATTAAGTTCCATCATGCTTCCTAAGGGGTTCCCTTCTGTAAGTTTCATCACTGCACCAAGTCTGTACAGCAGAGGCACACAGAGAGGTCTTCATTCCGCTTTGGAGTGGTCTTCCTCTGGAGTTTCACCAAAGCCTGAGCATCTTCCAGAGATATTGTAAGACCTATTTATATGACTGAGCATTTGGCAGGTGGGGGCAGGGTATAGGATATATAGATAGAGGGATACACATATGCTTTGTTACTCACAATGAGCCTTTGGGGAAGTATGGACTATAAACTGAATTAAACAAATAATACTTTTCAAAAGCACCTAGAGTCTCATTTTGAGAAACAATATCTGCACTTTGGTGTGGCATCAGAAATGTTTCTGGGCAAAATTCTGATTAAAAAAATAACATAGCTGGTCTATTTTTACAGAAAGTTTTGCGGAAAGTACAGCTATTTTGATCCAACCCCAGTGGAACCCCCTTTCCCTGGAGTTTCATTAAAGCTCAAATGAAAGTATTTTTCAGAGAAAATGTAAGACTTTTATTTCTGGCCAAGCATTTGCCCTGGGGGCGTGTGGGGGGGGTGTATGTTGTAACTTGGCCTGAGACTTAGGGAAAGGTTGGAATATAAGCTTAAATTAAACCGGGATATCCACAGCTTAAAAACTAATGTTTTACTCCCTATCTCACTTTATCCTTGGACTATTTGGTTTTGTATTGTTGTTTAGCAGTGGTTATCGTTTTTGACATCTCCAACATGGAACATCTACTGACGTATTAACTTGGACCCTTGACATTCCGGTCTATATTTCTCCTCTTTTATTTCCCCTCTTTTCGAAATAACCCTTTTGAAATCCATGGAACCTACTATACCTGTTCATTGTGAGGGGGCGACAATCACAAATATGTTGATCAACCTTAAGTGACTTTATAGCTTTTCAAGTGTGCTGCTTTCTAACTCTTGTGGTTAAAGGACAAAAGAAAGGGTTCATGACATGATCAAAGTGTATACATTTTGTCTAGCAGTACAGAAACTTCTCTGATTGAAATCTCTATAGTTGGAATAGGATATACAAGTTCACGGTTTCTGTTTCCTATCATTTAATGTATTGAAATACTTGTGCACATAACTCCCCCCCCGATTGTGCTGCATGTTAGACACAACAGACCACATTTCTGGGAATTGTAACACACCCTTTGAGAGATGAACTGTTTACAAATTATAAACACGAAGAGGCTTAGTTCAAAAACAGAAGAGCAGGTTAACTCCCTTCCACCTAAACTATCAATCTTGAAAAGTGACAGGGCTTAATTGCAGCCTCTCCCTTCCCCTCCAAATACTGATAGAGAAGACACTGGATGATAAGAGCTCTCCATCCCCTTGGCATAATCTGCTCAATAGATGAATGTTTTCTCGGGTTCTCGCCATCTCGGATGAACGTTCAAAATACCCCACATCAGCCCTGGGCTCTGTCAGGCTGTAGCTGTCTGGGATGGGGATTGTTTTAAAATGACATTACTGAGGCTTCTTTCACACACACACACACACAACAAAACTCAGGTACAAAGATATAGATGTCTAACAACATTTATCTGCAGTGTAGCTGAACATTGTTCCCACTGCTCAGCCTTAACTCCGGAATGGCTAGTATATGTCTGTAATATTTCTATTAGACAGTGGGTGTGTCTCCGAGCAACACTTCCCACCTTTCCTGCCAACTAACATGGGGGATAACATTATATCTGGTCCCTTTGAGCATGGATTTTGGCAAAGTGTAAACAGGGATTTGCCCATGGTTTGCTGTAGCACTGGATTGAAACAGCCCTTCTGTTTGCTTGTAATTTTTCCATGTTTTCAGAATGGCAATCAAAATTTTGCCGCAGATTGAATCTGTGGTGAAATTACGAGTGCCATTCCGACTGGAAGATTTTCCTGCCTAATGTGCATTTGTGAAATGGAGGTGCATGTAGGGTGCTTCCATTTTCTGCATTCACAGTAATTCTGACGTGACTGCTGCCGTTTTGCACGTGGGCATTAGGTGGCAAAATCTTTCTGATCGATCCCGCAAAGCAAGAATCAGAACGTGTTCCAGTTCATGTTTTGCTGGATTGAACAAAATGGTCAGATTCCGTCTCAATGGAATCCAGTCAGCAATTGAATTTTAGCCCTAGCTGATGCCTAGAATGTATCCAGGGAACAGTTGAGAACACCTTCGGTGCAACTGCTAATATGGTGCACAATGAACATTGGTTCATTGACAGCACTCTGCCATTGGACTATTTTAAGCCAGGCCACCGAAGGATGGTCTGCTACTTCTACTTCCATTCGGACATCTGAGACACTTGTCCGTTTTATGCCCAAGATGCAGGCTGGTTGATCTTGAGAACTGTGGGCTCGTCCATTTTACTACTGAGCCAGACCTTGTTGGGCTTAGGTGCTGCAGTGCTTGCGATAGCTCCCTATTTATACTGTCGCCTAATGGGCTCTCCGTCCATAGGGTACTAGCATACAAACACAGAGCGGTACTGTTATACCATTGGATGACATCACACTGCATTCACAAGAGACACTTAGTACAGGAAAAAAACCTTCCCTCACATTGGTTTTGAATGTGTGAAAGGGTTAGGACACAGAATACACCAGGTGAAATGCACATTAACTACCAAAAAGTTAAACCAAAAAGCAAGGCTTAACAATTGGTCTAAATTCATCACCTGCAGTTCTGTAGTGTATGAAGGGATTCACTCACATTTCAGTCAGTCTTCAATTGCTGCAGGAGGAGGATGCAGGTAATTTCCCCTTCAACAGGTAATTCCTTATTGTCTACCTGGTGGGAACAATGCATTCGTGATAAGAAAAGAAAGAGAAAAAACCCATGTAAAGATTAAATGCCTTTTAGCGACCGCCTTTTAGCAGCAAGAGGACATTTGAAGAGATGGAGCAAGCATGGGAACAATGGGGCTGATCCCAAGCCCTGTGGATCTTGAGCATGATCAAGCTCCATACAAGTCAATGGGAGTTTAGTCATTGACTTCAATGGGAGCTGGATCGCGCTCCATGCGTGTAGCTGCGAGCGTGCACATGAACGCGGAAACTGCGCGTACCACAATTGCTGGCACATAGTGCCGCACAGAAACGCACTTGCATGAGGTGCGAATGAAGATCCATCGGAATCGGCCCCAATGAAAATACACAAATGCAAACTGCAGCAAAGGGTACAGTTTGGCGAAGAGTCTCGGAAGAGTCTCTTATGAATCCGGCCTTAGTGCCATGGGGATGATTTTTCCCTGTGGCTTACATCGTGTCTAGAAACACTTGATGACTGTAGTACTACTAGGGTGGCTATATAGGCTTCATTCACACAAGTGGATGACAAGCTGAAAATTGGGACGATTAGCCTCAGGGCTGTAGCCTCTTAGTCATTGTTAAGATGTCGGTTATCATCATCGCCCTCCAAATACTTGTTTAGACAGATACAACTGGGAGTTAACAATCCCTGTCTTCCAAATACCTAACTCATTAAGAGAGATAGTAACCTCCCTTTTTGCCACAAACAAGAAGAGGAATTATAAATCCAGTCATCTCTCCTTGCACAACATGGCTAAGATCCGTTCTTTTCCTCACTCTCTCCAATCCCACGCTCACCTTGGGTGATTTCAGACGTGACGAGGTGCCTATTGGCCCCATCATGGAATCACCTTTTGATTCCCCGCCGGAATCAAAAAGTCACGTCCGATAGACGTGCCAGCTAATTCCAGCGGGAATCAGGGGGGGGAGGCTGCATGACGCAACATGTGGCCGCCCAGCTTCACCCCCCCCCCCACGCTCCCCCAGCCGCCCACCCTCCTGCGCCCGATTCCGACCTGGGGTCTGGGCCATGGCCCAGAATCGGCAGCAGTAACAGATGTTACCATCCGCTGATTCTGGGATGTGGTTCGATTAACCACGCTTTCGGAGATGGTGCCCGGACCATCCTTGAAAGCATCGTTATTTTGCTCATCACCGGTGGTTCACCGTGGTGAACATCTGGTGGCGCGCAAACAAACGTTACGGGACCATCCACCACCACGGGGGATTCACCGTGGTTGAGTGGTATCGTAACGTCTGAAAATACCCCTTGTCTCCTTCTCATCTATTCAAAGCTCTGCTGCCAAGATCATCCACCTCACCCACCGCTTTGATCATCTGCAGCCCCTCCTCTCCACTGGCTCCCTCTACCTGAATGCATTCAACCCAAGCTTTACGTCTTTACCTAAAAGGTTATCCATGGCCTTGCCCCCATCTCTTTACATCAGGCTCCCATTACACTCCCATCCAAAAGCTCTGCTCCTCCTCTGCCACCACCCTTGCTTGCTCACATCTCTGCTGCTCCTCAAAGCGTATACACCTGTTCTCCCTTGCTGCCCCCAACCCCATTTCTGGAACTCCCTCCCCAAATACATTCACTTCTCTCCCTCCCAAAATTCCAACCTTCAAATCCCTCCTGAAAAACCTGCATCTTTTGTCAGGCCTTCTCTAGCTCCTCATCCCCTTAGTCCTCCTTTCTTCCCTGATGTGACCAAGCTAAGCACACGTACCTGCAACCTCATGCCTTCACGAATGTATCCTCGTCTCTCCCTCTGTTGTCCACATTCCTCCTCCACTCCCATGTCTTTCTTGAATTGTAAGCCCACTGGGGCAGGGACCCTGTCTATTCAACAGTTGTTAAGTGTCAGGTACATTGCTGGTGATATATAAATACTTAATAATAAATGAACCGAAACAAGGGTGTAATGAGTTATGAGATTATTACGTCTTAAGACCTTATTACAGTTTTAGAATGTTATATATAGTATTACTGTGGCCTCAGGATGTCAGGACCTTAGTGCCTCAATCAGCAGGCCAAACCTACTCCCAGAAGACTTGGGCACTGGTTTGAAGAAACTCAGAGGGGAAAACGCCCCCTATTGAATGAGGAAAATATCTTCTTGCACCTACAATGGTCTTGGAGGTCTCTCATTCATTCAGCGAGCCAGCTTAACTCTGCTTATTTTGTGAAATTACATGTGAATCAGAGCACATCATGGCTGCAAGCCAAGGTAGTTTCCAACTTCCAAGTAAATTAAAATATCTTGTACTCTGAAAAGAGATTCCTCGAAAGGGGGGGGGGGGGTGAAGGGGCATTTCTCCGGTATAAGAAATTCTCTGTTGTAGTAGCTGGTACCAAAAATATACCAAGTTTTACAAGTGCAGTTCATAAAAGCTCCAGATGAACAAATAAAAGTCAAATTCATCCAGTAGCAAATAGTCATTTTCCATTTGTCTTGGATTTAACATGTGGAAACCTCCTGTATGTATCTTATTTGTATGGGTGGATTACAATAAAAATTGCATTAATTTTCTCCGCGGTAAAGGTCAGTAATAGAATCATGAACGAAGTGTCTATTGTGAGAGACTCTCTATCCCCATGCTTAGCAAAGGTCATTCAAGACAATATCTCATTGTCTTCATTCCTCAAGTTAGTAATAACTGCAGCGCTTCCCCCACCACCACCACCTTTGATGCAACAATTGCTTATAATATTTTGACATCTCTCATAGACATCTCTGATGAGGAGAGATAATAGCCCCAAAATACAAGAGAATATGAGCGTTCTTATGCTGACAAGAAGGATCACTGCCCCCCCCCCCGCTGCCTTGTTGTTTTGTTTATCTTTAAAGTCATAGTGCCAGCAATGTACCAGGTGATGTACATTCAGAACTAGAGACAGGTCCTTGCCCCAAGGAGCTTACAATCTAGGAAAGACAAAGGAAGGGAGCATTGGGCGAGACGGGGACGGTATCCTTCATAAGCAGATGCCACGCAGTAGTTTGGTGGTGGGCGATTCGGCTGAGATTCTCACTCCAGCATCATTTGATATGAATATTTCCAGGTTTTCCGTTGCCGCCACTTAACAAATTTATTCAGAAGAGCACTGGTTCCCTGTGAATGCGGACATCTTAACTTGGCCATTGACAAAAGCACCAATGTAAAGTCTGGATGCGCCAGTTTAGCTGAGTTGTCACCTTTGAAGGACTGGAAAATGGGGACAAAGAGCTTTAATGTATTTGTCCCAATCATGGGGCCATCCTATCCATGGATGGTGGCATGGCAACCTCCGGCATTGCCCCTAGTGTATGGACAGCCCAGGCCAGGGGAAGTGGAGCTAGTCAGAGCCCTCTGACCACCATGGTGCAGGCAGCAGTGGCACCCAGCTATTTTTTTTAAAAAGGCATGGCATTGGTGTGGCACTGGTAACTTGGATATCCCAGCCCAAGGGCAGTGAAGCAAGGCAGAGATCCCTCTGCCCTCCATGGTGCCAAGCAGCAACAGCGTGGCACCCACTTATTTATTTATTTTCAAAAATCATGGCATGGTGGGAAACAACTAACCCCCGTCCCCCAGCATTGCCCCTATGAACAGATCAGGCCAGGCACCCCTCCCCCCTCAAGCCAATTAATTACAGATCAGCAGGGTAGTGCACACAGCCAAATTCAGTAGAGAATGGGGAATGGCCAATCAAAAGTTGCCATCTGGCTTGTCCATCACTCAACTGTCCCCTCCCATAGCCCCACCCCAACAAATATGTCATTAAGTTTCATTTCCTTACTCAGAGAAGCTAGGGGGTCAACTGTCTGGATCACTCTAGTCACACACGCAATGGCGCAAGCACTCGATTGAGGCTTCTGAAGTTTTCTGAGGACTGGCCTTGGTACGTGGAACTTCGGGCGTGGAAATTCCGACCTGACTGCCGGAATCCCCTATGGATTCATACGTTTTCCAAGGACCAAATTTCAGCTCTATTAAATACCTGTGCAATATTGCCTGTTGGCTCCAGTCTCATTATGCTAGGTACCAGAGAGAGTGTGGCTGCTGTGTTGGTTGCCATGTTGGTCCCAAGTGACAGAGGTGGAGAGACAGTAGTTTGACATATTTTATTGGACCAAGTATTGTTGGCGGAAATGTGCAAGCTTGCAGAGCTCACAGGGTCTTTCCTCAGGCAAATAGGAGTCATAATTGGAGATTTTAGCAAAGTACATTGGCTATATACTATGTAACAGTGGAGGTGGGGGCAAAGAGGGGTGAAAAATGAACCATAGTAACAGAAGGTGAGAACAGGGGAAGATAAGCAAGACAAAGGGGAAGAATGCAAAGGGAGGGTGTGGTAACGTAGTCAGAATTGGTCTTTGCCCCTTAATTGCCTGAACACATAAGATACAATAGCTGAAAATAACAGAGGTGCTGAGAGTTCTAGATGGCAATACTGAGAGCATGATTAGACATTGTGTCACATGTCAAAGCAACATCAAAATTGATGGATCATTTTACTCTGGTTTGCTACTGTCTATTGGCTTGGCACTTAATGCAAGGTCCATACCAAGATGGCTGCCGACTTCCAAATTCTTGCATGGAATTTGCTCCGAGAATGCCTCTTCCCAGGAGCATGAACTTTTCACAACAGCTTTGAACCATTGGTCCAACGAAAATGTTGACCATAAGGAAGCAGGCTCATAAAAAAAAAAAAGAGAGAGAACCTTCACAAGAACTGGATTAAAGCTATCCTGTCAGGCAAAATAAGACTATTCTGTTACTTCACCTAGCTATTCCTCACATTCTTCTGAACTGCATGATAATTACAACAAATTGAAGCCTATTCCTTGCAGGTGGGGAAGGAAGACAAAGAATTCTGGCGGACTATAATACGGTATGAAACAGAACAGTTGTTCTTGTGCTCCGTTACTATGGTGATGAGTACCGATGTGCAAACCTGCATAGTTTTGCAATGATCCTGGTGCTACCAGTAAAACTTCTTACATTGTCTGGGTGAGAAGTGTCTCAGTTAAAAACTTGCTGTCCATCCCCTACAAAGTAACAAAGAGAAGCAGACAATTTCTTTGTTGCTTGACATCCCATGGACCCCCCCCCCTTAATTGAATGCAGATGATGTCCTTAGAGGGTCTTGTTGGCAATGGACCAAGGTACCAGACAGCGGAGGGTTTGGACCAGCTTGATCTATGGTGCAGGGAAAAATCAGATTATGGTGAAAGCCTGTTCTTTGTCTTTCCCTAAATAACCACAGCATGTTTTAAATACCCCCCCACAGAACAAGGGACCAAGAAGGCCTCCATAAAGGGGACAGCCCGTGTGAAGCCCTCCCCCTGCACTTTCTGTGTGTGGGCGCCCCTTTGCTACCCCACACACTGACCATGGACCCCCCGCACTCATTTAAAAACACCCTATGTTGGGCAAATTCCACATATCGCTCACTGCTACTTTGTGATTATCCCTACTCAGTTTTACAAGGACAGTGTCAGTTCAGGTTATCTGCTGAGCAGAATCTCATCATGAAAGTTTGACTTGCCTAAGGGCTAGTCAGAAATTCACAGCATCCTCTGTTCCCCTCCCCACCCCAAATGCTCTGTTTTTTTCATTCGTAATTTATTATTGTCCTTTCTACCCATTTAGCCTTTCTTTTTAACTTGTCCCTATTAATTTCTCCTCCCCCCCACCCCCAGCCACTGCATTCACCGAGGCAATATAAAGGGAAGGTCTTTGGCATGTCAAATGTTGGCTGATGAATAGCAGTGGTACAAAGTTGCATGCAAGTTTTCTTACGTGTAAGGGAGTGTTTTATGTAACTGATATGAAAGTTGAGTAGTATGAAGACGTTTAGGAATTGTGTTGAGTTTGCAAAATGATTACAAGCTTAAAATCTCAGCTGTGCTCATGTGATACAAAAGTAGGGCTGAACGAGAAGCCAATAGCTTCTTCTGAAAATTTTGCGGGACTCGAGAAACCCTAGCAAGATCTCAGTACATTCTTTCTAGGGTTTCAAGATTCTCGTGAGATTCTCGGTCACCTACACCACCACCCCCTAAAAACGTACTGAGCATGTGAAAAATGGCTGCCGTCACTGACTTTTTCGAAGATGATGCAGGGTGCCTCGGCGCCATTTTGGAAAAGCGCAGCTAGTTTCCACATGTTCAGAACCAGCAGTCCTTTTCCAAAATGGTGCCAATGTGGCCGGCGCCATCTGGGGATGTGCAGAACGGCTGTGGTGGCCATTTGTGTGCATGCTTGGAGTATTTTTTAGGTAATTAAGGTTACTGAGAATCTCGTAAGAACGGGTCATGAATCAGCCAATTCTCTGTTTTGTCTCGTTCTTGGGAATCCCATCGAGGAGCCAGTTCTTGATGAGATTCTCAAGGAAAGTGAGATCTCGTTTCAGCTATACAAAAGAGAGTGTTTGTGGCAAAAGTAAATTAGAACACATCTTTAGAAATTGCCCATTGATTGTACTAAAACAGGGATGGTGAACCTTGGGTTGGGTGAACCTTGAGTTTTGAGGACCAAATGTGCCCCACAGCTCATTTTTATTTGACCCCTTTCCAGTGCGTGGCCCTGGCCCCTGGATCCAGTTCCTACACCTAAGCATTGCTTAGGAGAAGAGAGCAGTGGACAGGGCATGTACAAATCCATGCATACAGATCCATGATCTGGACCTTTCTCTTCTTGAGCCACACCATTTGAGCACCCCTGCTCCCAAAATCTAGAAGCACTTTTAGGACAAGGGCGAAGTCCCTGGAAGCATTTTGAACATCATGAAGTGGTAGTGATCGAGAACTTGAAGAAATGTCGACCACTGGGAACAGATCGGAGTCGGTGGATCATGAGCTGCTGTGCATTAAATACAAAATAAATCTAGAACATGTTAACCTCCCTGGGGGCAAAGGCTGAGAATCCCAGTTTCCAAGTTCAAGCTGAGGTGCCTTAGCTGGACACAAAAGACTTAATTTCTGAATTTGCAAAACTTCTTTTTTCCTTTCCTCCTGACATGGTTAATCCTTTGCAAGACCGCTTTGTGGTTTTGTTCAGGCAATTAATACAGAAATGAGGGTTTTCTTAAATCAGGCTATGCAGGGAAGATTTAAAGTTACATACTGATTATATAATTAATTCTCAGTTGTAAATTCATTTTGATGGTGTTAATTCTTTCCCAGAGGCTGAGAACTAGTTTTATTCCACCCACGGTGCTGTAATCAGCTGAGACATAGTGAAGAAAAAGGATTTGAAGAAACAGGAATATCACTACTTGGTTCATTTTTTATTTTTTAACGATATTGGAAAGAAGGCAGGATATTTTGTTTTTAATTTAAACACAGGCTTCTGAGCCAAGTTTCTGAATACCGGGTGTCTGGACATTATTGTTTGTTTGTTTGTTTGTTTGTTTGTTTGTTTGTTTGTTTGCTAGCAAACCAATTAGTTATTAGCTTGAGACAACCCAGGCCACGCAATAAAATTATATCAAAAGAATTCCAAGAAGTAATGCTGCAGTCTCACAAGTGTTCTGAACTCGTAAAGTAAAACTGTCCTTAAATAATTCAGAGTTCTGCCTTGAGCATAGCAAAACTCTAATGAAATAAGATCACGTTTATGTGTGACAGCTGCTTGTCATTTTGGGGGAAATGGGTGCCTGAGTTAGTAGCTGCGGGTAATACCTGCATTTTTTGATACTTTTTTGGATACTCGAAATCATATCTGGGACCCCATTAGAGTACCCGAAATTTAAAAATTCAGTTTTCTGGTTTAAAATTACCCCAAAACCCTTATACTTTTTCCCCCTGAAATCCAGGGCTGGAAGTTTTAATAATTATTTTTTTTTAAGTGAGAGAAAAATGGTATTTTGGCAAGTCGGTATTTAGGGCACTCACTCGGACACTGTTTTGGGTACCCAAAAGTGGCAGAAATGTTCTAGTTGAATTGGGTACTGCAAGTTCAAGGTGTATACCCATTTTGCAGGTACCTGTTTCAGCTCCAGGTGGGAGGTAATCCTTAACTGAAGGCTGAGGTTCCGATCCAGAAAGCTCTTATTCCATAGCATCCCCATTGAAGGCTCCTGCAAGCTACTCTGGAATAAGTGGTTTGTCGATCATGGCCAAAGATTCTGTCTTGCTGACTTGGAATAATATATCTTGCTTCAATTTGTTGGCCCAACCTGTTTCTCTAATTTATATGATCCCCTGATACCTCCCAGTCTTTAAATTCTTTCACTTTCATCACTGCTTGCCTGTGTAGTAGGGAAGTGGTGCTATCTCCATTTTAAAGATGAGAATCGCAGGGAGACAAAGTCTTTGCTTTATCAAACTTGGGTGCTTTCCTATCGCCTTTCATGGAAACAGGTTTTCACTGTAAGTGGTTTGTTACCTTGCTCAGCATAATCCAAATCAGCCTTTTTCTATGTCGCTCAGGCCGACCTCTGAACTCCTCCCTCCTACCATACCAGAAGAAGAGATCTGTGTGAAGTTTGAAAGCTAGTGCACACTCGTCAACAGCCATCGGTCCAAAAGTATCCTCTCCGCTACATTGTCACTTAGCTCTCTTGCCCAAGAGAACTCAAGGAGTCTTCGGTGGAACAGGAAATTGAATTGCTTAGTCTCAGTTTCTCAAGTGCCTTGCTAACCCGCCTAAATACTACGCCATCCTTCCCTCTAGGGTCCGTGAGCAATTTGTAAGGTGGAAGATTTGGCGGTATTGAAGGGTCTGCAGTCCTCCACTAGAGTTCAGGAGCACATTGGAGAATGCAAGACCTCACTGCACATCTTTGATCTACCTTTAACAAGCGCCCCAGCCCTACTGTGTCTGCATGTTTGGGCTGTAAGTCATGAGTCACTATCTTCCACTAAAAAAAAATAACAAAAACAAACACCCAGCACAGCATAAACCAATGCTAGAATTTTCCAATGATTTTTTCCCAAACAATAACATTGCAATGTGTTAGTACATCACAAGTACAGTAGCTAGCCCAGATTACTCACTAATCAGAATCTTATTTCAGCGACAGCACTTGCTAATCACTTCTCTAGACTTCTTTCTTTTTTCCCCTTTCCCCCACCCCCTTTCTTTTTTCTAGGAGTGTTTTGTATTATAAATTGGAAATGCCACTATCCAGCAGTGGTTTGTTTGTTTTTTGGCTAGGTAAGAAAACACATACGATTGCTATTATATCCTTCAGAATGAATCAGTGTTTTGGGTTTTTTTTTGCCTAGGCAGCTTGGGTAGCTGCAGCAGAAGTAATGTTGTGTTTGTTAAACTGTTATCACCACATTTTGTAGCTCAATCTGAGACGTGTAAATAAAGTCAGCATGATGCAGATAGGGCTGCCAGATGATCTTCCCTACAGCTCTGGGCAGCAAGAATAGGCTTGCCCTGGAAGATCGGTTTTTTGAAACACTCACTACAACCTCTAATTAACTGAAAGTTGGACTGAACTAGCTAAATATTGTGCAGGTCTGTGTGTAGCGATGTGATTTTGGAGACCAAAGGTGCTACACCAGGGGTGGGAAGCCTCAAGCCCAGGGGCCGAATGCAGCCCACAACGAATTTCTATTTGGCCCCTTTCCAGTCCTTGGATCAGACCCCTGGATCCAATTTCTACACCCAAGTATTGAAAAACTGAACTCAGGATAAGGGAACAGAAACGAGGGCTGTGGGTGAAAAAGAAATGTTGCCCATTCCGATTTATGATTGAAATCGGGCATTTCATCCATTCTGATCGGACATTGGATTTCAGCCAGGATTCCGAATCTCTGGTTGAAATCAAGGGGAACTGTTCGATTTTTGCAGAAATGTCCACAAAAACAGACTAGTTCGTTCATTCCACCCCGAGGGCATACACAAAGAAATGGCCTGGGGGGGAGTTGTATGGCATACATCCATGATACGGACCCTCTTTTTAATGAACTCCACTCCCATCCCCAGCTTCTTTCCGGCCCTCAGAGCTTCTACTGATTTTCAAAGTGGTTTCCAGGAGTAAAAAAATGCTTCTCCACCCTTGTGCTATGGGCCCTACTGCCTGTACTACAGGTATTTAAGCTCGTCCTACGTGGCCATGACCTAACGTAAATATGTGTTAATAGATTTTTCAATACAAATTTTGCAATTTAGACAATTTTGCACCAATAACATTTTGTTGTATGTTTTCTGCAGATGAAGAATAGCCAAAATGTTTCGATTTGAAGGGTCAAAACATGTGCCAGTGATCCGTTTAGGCCCACTTTGGCCCACTGTGGTCTGGGAGCCATTGTTATGGCACAGCCAGTTGCTGCCCCACTCCTGCCCTAGAGCAGGTAGTTGGCTAGCCTGGGCCAACTATCTGCTCTGAGGTCACAGCCTGGGCTAAGGGTCATCTTTGCAGGCTGACATGGGCTAGCATGTCTGTACAGCTCCACCATACCCACCCCAAGTCAGAGGCCACCATAACTGGCTGCCATGGCTGTCCGTCATTGGCCACCACGGCTATCTGTCATGGCAGGAGGTGGGATGCCGGGAGGAGGGTGTGGGTGGAACTTGGTGACTACACGTTTGTTCTGCTCCCCATGCTACCCAGGCCATGCCGGCAGCAGAACAGCTTTCCAGCTACAGGCATGTTAATTCTGTGCCTCGGCCCGGGTCGTGTAGGCTGTTGTTTCCCACCCTGATCCAAGGAGCCACCATGCCGCCCGCATATCTTGTTTTACCCAGAGACAAAGAGACAGACAAGCTCCTAGTCTTCACTTATAAAGCTCTTCACAACCTTGCTCCCCCTACCTCTCTGCGCTAATTCCCCTCCGTACTCCAGTCCGTAAACTCCGCTCCTCCTCTGTCCCCTCTCTCGCCCTCCCACACCACCCCTGCTCCCCTAACCACCTGCGTCCTTCTCCCTAGCTGCCCCCCATGTCTGGAACTCCCTCCCTGCCCACATCTGCCT
>QEPC01014402.1:1629969-1648889 GCA_003113815.1 Sphenodon punctatus | reverse complement strand
TAGCCTCATTTGGAGAGAGGATAAAAAAGTAAGTAGAAGTTCTGCTACCGTGCTCTGAAATGTTTAGGGCAATGCAAAGGGGCATGGATGGGCGTAATGGGCTGAATTCCTTACTGAGCATTGCTGGGGGAGGCTAGAGAATGGATCAAATGAGATCAGCATTGGCTTTGTATCTTTAAGCCAGTGTTGGTAGCAGACCACTCTATCCCAGCCATCTTGCTGTTCCTTACGCTCATTCTTAATGCTGCTCATGAACGCACACATACTTTCGTCACTGGCCCACCTCTATTCAATTACTTTGTAAAGCACCAGGTATATTGCTGGCACTATATAAATGTTTGATATTATTATTATTATTAATAATAATAATAATAATAATAATAATAGCACATTTCCATGAAATCTCTTTCTGTCCGAAATACTCCAGCATCCTTTCATTTGGGAACTAGTCACAGTGTTGTGCAAAAATGATAAAGTAGGGTTTTGCTCTTTTCATAAAAACTTGACATTTTGTTCTGGGAAATCTTCCTCCTCCATCCTCTCCCTGCCCCCTTTAACTTGTCATTTTCTACCAGTCAAACAGACTCTGTTATACAAATGGTAAATTCCCAGCTAGTTCCCATTCATGGTACAGATGGGTGAATTGTGACTGTTGCTGTTGTCACTTGCCAGTAAAACAGCAAAGTTTTCCATGACTCCAGTTGCCACATACGCTTTGCCAGTGTCTGAATGGAAATAATATTTAAAGCAAAAACATGTCATTTTATATAACAGAAGGTTTCTGAAAACAAACTGAGATTGTATACCCTCCAATTAGCTCTATCCCCTCAGCAGAAAATTCTTTTGGGGGGAGAAAAGAAACTTCAATTGGAAATTAGAACAATGAAGGGCATTCAAAGCTGGGCTGAGGGTGGTACAATAATGAAAAGGTTAAGATATGACAAGGTGAAAGGTGGGGAATGATTTCAAAGAGAAACTTTAATCTAGAAAATCAGATGTCTGGCAGCTTTTCCCTTGTAAAGATTAACAGCAGGGCACAGGTTATCAGCTCTCAAACTCAAGGGACTGGCCTATATCCGTCATCACATTCTGTAGCATGAGTATGCAGTTACTAGCACACATTCAGGGAATGGGAGTGGCATATTGGGTGGGTAAAAACTCAACTTAGAAGATAAGAAACTACTTACTCCTTTTGGTAAGTTGGATGTCCTGTCCTGTACACAGAAGAAAGGCACAGTTGTTGATCAGGTTATAAGATTTCTTGATCCAACCTTGATTTGGGAAAAGAAAGGTAAAAAGATTTCCAACCTGGAATGGTAGAAGCCATTTTTGTGACAAGTCATACTTAAATATACATTATAAACCCAGATCTTCTAATGTTTTACTTGCCTGAAGGAAAGGCCCCGTGTTGACTTAAAGCTTGCATACTTCTACCAACAGAAGATGATCCAAGCAACGATATCAACTATACTGTTTTGCCTCTACCTCTTAATTTGAGATGAACACAGCAACAACAGTCTCTCTAAACACAATTAAGTAATGTATGCTCCTTAATGGGCTTGTTCAGATGTGTATAAGAGACAGCCTTAATTGAATGCAGATGATGTCCTTAGAGGGTCTTGTTGGCAATGGACCAAGGTACCAGACAGCAGAGGGTTTGGACCAGCTTGATCTATGGTGCAGGGAAAAATCAGATTATGGTGAAAGCCTGTTCTTTGTCTTTCCCTAAATAACCACAGCATGTTTTAAATACCCCCCCACAGAACAAGGGACCAAGAAGGCCTCCATAAAGGGGACAGCCCGTGTGAAGCCCTCCCCCTGCACTTTCTGTGTGTGGGCGCCCCTTTGCTACCCCACACACTGACCATGGACCCCCCGCACTCATTTAAAAACACCCTATGTTGGGCAAATTCCACATATCGCTCACTGCTACTTTGTGTTAGAAAATTATCCCTGCTCAGTTTTACAAGGACAGTGTCAGTTCAGGTTATCTGCTGAGCAGAATCTCATCATGAAAGTTTGACTTGCCTAAGGGCTAGTCAGAAATTCACAGCATCCTCTGTTCCCCTCCCCACCCCAAATGCTCTGTTTTTTTCATTCGTAATTTATTATTGTCCTTTCTACCCATTTAGCCTTNGTAGAGGATCTTTGTTCAGCTAAAAAGAGGGAATGTAGAATGCAGTAGGTTTTTAAAAAATATATATATATAATATATATCAATAATGTTTTCTCTTTGTCTCCAAAGTCCCATACGCCTGTGTAATCATAGTTACTTTGGAGTAACTACCTCTCTCCACTTCTGATTCCACTGGGAACCAGGAGTTAAGTAGCCCTTCCCTTCACCTGATCACCTTGTTTGGGAACTTGAAGATTAACTGCCAGCAGGGGAACCTGGAATAACAAGCAGCCAGTGGGACAGAAACACTGTGAGAGAAACTCCAAAAGATGATGTGCTCAGTTTTCTTGGGATAGCAGAGAGTTGTGGAGCCCTGTAGTACAGATGAGCAAGGCACGCTCTAGGCTCATGGGAATACAGTGGAGGTTAAAGCAAATTAGGAGATACTTTACCTGCCAGCAAACTCCCAAGGTCAAGCCCCAATGGACTTGCAAACTTCTTCATCACCACGTGAATTGCCAACGTAAAATTAATCCGTGTTTTTGTTTGTTCCCAGGAATCTGAGAAAAAGGGGCTCATTGAAAGAATTCACATGGTCCAGGATATTGTTATAACAGTTCAAAACATCTTAGAGGATATAGCCTCATTTGGAGAGAGGATAAAAAAGTAAGTAGAAGTTCTGCTACCGTGCTCTGAAATGTTTAGGGCAATGCAAAGGGGCATGGATGGGCGTAATGGGCTGAATTCCTTACTGAGCATTGCTGGGGGAGGCTAGAGAATGGATCAAATGAGATCAGCATTGGCTTTGTATCTTTAAGCCAGTGTTGGTAGCAGACCACTCTATCCCAGCCATCTCGCTGTTCCTTACGCTCATTCTTAATGCTGCTCATGAACGCACACATACTTTCGTCACTGGCCCACCTCTACGGAAGCGGGTCTGTCTAGTTGGCATGAGGAATTCTGCTGCTGGGGAAAGAGAGAGTAAAGGCATGTGGAAACTATAAGTTTCCCAAGGAGGCTGCACCTCTGTGTGGCCCCCGCAGTGTGCCTCTCTCCATCCAACATGTTCTGCTGGTCTGCCCCCATTTTGCTGCTTCCTGCCACGTGTTTCTCAGGAGCAAACTTCACCCTGCTGATCTTTCGGCTTTGCACTGTTTTTACGAGGCGGGGCTGATCTGACGGCGCGTTTACCTTTTAAAAGGATATTGGCTGGTTCCACACTTTTCAGGCTCCCATTTGAGTCCTGTCCGGCTTTTGACTTGTTTTGGGGCTTGCCGTAAATTTTACTTTTAGATCGTGGGGAATTGCTGTGCATCTGCCTTTTGGTTTTACACGTGCTATTTTGCTGGCTGACTTAGGGTCGCAGTCCCCGAAGGACAAGTGGGCTGGGGCTCCACCCCCTCCTCCTCGAGGGGGTTGCTTTTACCATGAACATGAACATCACACTCTTTTGTGGGTGGGTTTTTTAGTAGCTATTGGCTGGTTCACTGGTTTTTTAGCTTCCATTTTTGGGTGTGTCTAGTTTTAGCTTATTTTTAGCCTTGCTGCGAGTTTTACCCTTTTTACTTAATTGTCCTTGTTCTTCACCTTTTGTTTGGTACAATATGGACTGATGGGCCACTGCACCATTAAACTCTAATCACTCACTAACTCTGTAATTATCCCTCCTGCCTGCCCATTCTATACGAACTGCAATCGGGTTGGTGCTTAATTCTGCCCCGCACGCCCATCCCTCTAGGTTGGATATCAAACCATCTGTTACTTATCACCCCTGTCCTGGGGTGATGTGAGGCTCTCCCCATTTTAAGTTGCCCATTTGATTTAAACATCATCTGCAATGACTGCCATGAAGGAACCCTATGGTTCACCACCAGCAGAAGCCATCACTGCAGAAGATATACAGTTTATTCCCCACACCAAGAAGAGGAGAAATAGTGGGCCCAAAAGATAATGTCCACTCACTGCACCCATATTTATTAATTTATTTGCCGCCCTCTCCTGCACAGCACCTTGGGGAGGCTCACAACATCTTTAAAAAACATACTACACTAAAAAGCAACAATAAAACCTACAAAGCATTAAAAAAAACCATCTACACCCAACTGATTGCCCGTCTCCCTCACCAAAAGCCTGGCAGAACAGCCAGCTCTTACATTGTCTTTGGAAGGAGAGGAGGTCCAGGGACAGGTGGACCTCTGTCGGAAGGGAGTTCCACAACCGTGGTGCAGCCACTGAGAACACCCTCCCCATAGTAGCAACCCAGGATACCCGGGAGACCTCGAGGAGGGCGATCCAAAGCCCAGAGTATGAGGCGATCTTACAAATAAGCAGGGCCCAGGCAGTTTTTAGGGCTTTATGGGTCAAAACCAGCAGCTTGAATTGGGCCCGGAAGACTATCGGCAGCCAGTGCAGAGAATGGAGCACTGGTGTAATGTGCTCACGGGGACCGGTCCTCGTAAGGAGATGGGCCGCCACATTCTGCACCAGCTGCAGTCTCCATGTTGTCACCAAGGGAAGCTCCACATAGAGCGTGTTGCAGCAGTCTAGTCTTGAGGTAATAAAAGCATGGATGATGGTGGCATGGTCTGAGCATGAGACATAAGGCCTAAGCCATTGCATAAGATGCAATCGGCAAAATGCTCCCTTCAGCACAGCTGCCACCTGGACATCCAGGCGGAGCTGCGAGTCCAGGACCACCCCTAGACTACGAATCTGAGGAAACAAGAGAGGGCGGACCCCATTGATGATGGGTGCCACTTCTCCCTCAACCCCTCCCACCAGCATCACCTCTGTGTTGTCGGGGTTCAGCTTCAGGCAGCTTGCCTTTATCCGGTCCCCAACAGCTGTCAGACACCGGGTTAAGCACCAAGATTGCAAATCTGGGTCAGCTGAAAAATAGAGGTACAGTTGGGTGTCATCAGCGTCTTGATGACGCCGCGCACCGAACCCTCCGACGACCTCCCCCAAAGGCTGCATGTACACATTGAACAGGAGTGTATACTGGAGTGTAAGAGTGAGGGTCATGGTTAGGACTACAGAATGAGAATTTACCAAAGCCACACTTTTTGAAAAAGATTTATTTATTTATTTATTTATTATTTATTTGGCATTTTTTACCCCACACCCTGCTGCTAATAGCAGCTCGGGGCGGCCAACAATTTACCATATAAAAATATATAAAATACAAGAATACAAGAAATATAATATAAATAGAACATTAAAATAAACGTATAAAAATCCAAACGGTGGCGCACCACAAAATACAAAAACCCTCCCACCCTAACCCTCAACCCAGCACAGGTGTAATATGCTCATGGTGCCCCATCCCCATAAGGAGACGGGCCACTGCTTTCTGCTTCAGCTGCAGCCTTCGTTTAGTTGGGTCTAAAAATACAGCCGATCCATGTGTTGTGGTTCCACTCTAGCCATCCCAGCTGTGTTGGAAGCGGCCAAGAGATGTATTCCTGTCCATGAACAGGGTACTGTTCTGCCCAGCTGCATGACAGGAAGGCTAAGTGTGCTCCTTCTCTATTAATTCTGGGATTCATGTTGATAACAAAGCTCTTAGAGGCCATTAGTTATTAATGTGGCTGCCCTATCTAATTCTCTAGGAATCCCATTGTAACTCTCAAGAGTAAGTTACCATTATAAAATTGTTTTTTTTAAAAAAATAAAAAATGCCACCATACGTTTTTTGCAAGTGACAGATTTGTACAAGGGCTTCTGACTGTCACCCTGACAATCAAAGGAATTGTTAATAATGACTGTACTAGGACTGGTGGCTTTAAAAAAAAAAAAAAAAAATGTCCCATGTAATTAACTGCTAATGTGGGACCATTCCCATTCTATCTCCAATTAAAATGGACACCAAACAGATTACATTTGAGCTTCAATTCAAGGATTGAAATATGACCTGTCAAATGAAGACTGTTTTGTTTTACAGAGAGATGTTGTATTCAGTTGTCAACACTTTCTGGGCACCAGTGTCACAATGCTAGTGTGACGACTGGTAATGTAGGTGATGCTAGTGTGACAGCTGACAGCTTGCCTGGCACTGAATTATTGAACTGAAATCAACTCAAAGGCTATCTAGTCCAACCCCTGCCATTAGGCAATATCTATAGTACACACTATGGTTGGAACTCCAGGGGGAATTTCAGTTTTGGTTCTTTATGAATTTTGGATCTCGTTTCGGTTTTGGATTTTTCAGTTTCGGATCTTTTTCTACCGTTGAAAATAATGGGAACACGCTGCAGTGGGAGAAAAACAAACCAAAATTGGTGCAGTGCAAAAATAAACAAAAAAAACCAACAAATAAATTCAATGTAAAAAAACTGAAATGCTAGTACTGAAAAAATACAAAATTTCAGATTAATCCAAAACGTCCATTTTTGGGCAATTTTGGTTCTATCTGAAACTGAAATTCCCATCCCTAATACCTTTGCCATCCTTGTGAGATGCATTTCTAACACATTTTTGAAGGCCTCCAGTGATGGGGCATCCACAGCTTTCCTTGGCAAGTTATTCCATTGCCTAATTCTTCTTGTAATTAGAAAATTCTTCCTACCATTTAACCTAAATATTTCTAAACAAGAAATTGAATCCAGAACACATGCTAAAGTTAAAAGCTTGGGTCTCAACATCTTGAACTGAAGAACGAGATGGTTTAGGCTGTAACAGGCTCACGTGTCCTTGAATTTGGGCATAGGAGACATCTCCTATGGATCATGTAAGGAAACCCAGATCTATCACTCCATCCTATTAATGAAACTGCCTCACATTCTGGTCCAGGGTCAGCTTTAGAATTTGTGGGCCCCAGGACAAAGGTAAAATGTGAGCCCCTGGTAGACATCCTGCACAGGACCCTAAAGATGGTCGTGTATGGGGGGAAATGGGGACCTCTTACCCTGCCCTAGTAAAAACTGCCATTTCTGCAAAAACGGAACAGCTTTTTAATATTTTGACCGGATTTTCAATTGGAAAATATTCCAGTTGGACCACTAGTTGAATTTAAAACAAACAAACACAAAAACCTCAAAACCACTGCATGTGTGCAAATGGCCACCAGACTGTTTTGCACGTTTTGGGCTGCCATTTTGGGTGAGGGCAGTGCCATGTCACACCAGCATAATGGCTTTTTTTTTTAAAAAAAAAAGTTTTGTCCAGTGCAATCAGAAATCGGAATGAACGACTCGACCAAACTTTCATTCCGATTTTGTTCTTCCAACTGTATGAAACGCCTGCTCCTGATTTCATTTGGAACCAGGCAGAATTTGAAATTCAGCCCTACTCTGATGAGACTGATTTTGAGGGAAGTTCATTCTGAAAATAGTGTATATTGGGGCCAGTACCAATAACAGGTGTTTGTGCTTACGTACTAAGGGCAACACACCAAAAAGAAGGAAGCGGGAACAGCCCACTGTAATAACTTTGCTGAATTCTTCAGATATCATCATCTCACACTTTATAGTCTTTTCAAATGTTGACCTCCTACTTTTGTAGCGTCCAAATTCAGAATGTGTGTCTGGGTGCAGCCAGATGAGACAGGCTGGGGAGGCTACCAGGTTTTAGGTAGCCTTACTGCTCCCTGGGAAAGCAAACCATGTGATGCAGTAGCTCGTGTGCCCAGGACCCGCCAGATGTTCCTCCTGCCTCAGGGCACGGCGCGCAGCTGGCTGCTCTGTGACATGTCCTTGGAAAAATTCCAAGGCTGTGTCATGGAGCCGCTTTACCCCATCTGGGGTAAGGCTGCCCTGGACATGACATCTAGTGTGACGGGATGTGCTTTGCCCTTCCATGCAAGGTGCAGTGCTGCGGGGCCAGGAGCGTGTCTGTGTCACAGCTGATTGGGGGAAGGGGTCACCCAGAGGAGGGTGTATGTGCCCCTCTCCCCACCCCAACAAACAGCTGATTGGGAGAGGGGTCACCCAGAGGGGGCGCAAACATGCTACTCTGGGCTCTCCTTCCCCCAATCAGCTGTTTGTCAAGTGAATGGGGGAAGAAGGGAGCCTGTACTCTTCCCACCTCTTCTATCCACCTATCCACCTGACTGACCGCTGATCAGGGTGAGATGGACATAGGAAGAGGGTCCATGTTCTTCACAGTCTCTACTTCCCTATCAACCATCAGGCAGGGGAGGAGGAGCAAGTGACCTCCTCTGCCCCCCACCCCTCCAACAGCTACCTATCTGAAATGAGTCCAATCTTGCACCTCAGCAGGAGTCGGAGCCTCCAACTCCGAGCTGTGGTGGTTGTTCCAGTGGGAGCCATCCAGCCCAGCCTCCCTGAAACCATCAGCCAGCCCCCCGCACTTGTCCCGCTGTTTGACAGTGCCAGTAGCCCCACACAGGGATCAGGCCCCTGCTGCTTATGGGGCTGTCCCAAAGTCTTTCCTCTAATTTTCCCAGGGGGTCTCTTGTTTTTACTTGCCATTTGTTGTGTATATGCACTAGGGCTGGTTTTAAACAGCCAATCTGATAGTGTGGAAAAAAAATTCTACCAAATAGAATGGCTGTCGGAATTTTGGTTGGAATTCCAATTGAAATAATTTCCCAGTAGGAATTCTGACCAAACGATTTGTGCATGAGCCAAAAGGTTGCTGCCCCTCCACCAAGATGGCCACCACCACTTCAGTGTAAGGCATCTGCCATTTAAATTGCACATGCACAAATTGCCAACCTTAGTTTTGATTGCACCAATCAGAATCCGTTCAATCCAAATTCCGATCGGAAGAATCAAATTGGCCGGTTTTCTTTAACATGCACTGAATGCCGCAGCATTACTGGGTTTTTAAAAGGCTGACGTTATAAGCAGTATTTCATTTTTGTGATCACTGAGGAGCTTTTCTTTTTCTTATTTATTCACAGCACATTCAACTGGACAGTACCTTTCCTCTCCGTCCTGGCCTGTTTAGTACTTGCAGCAGCAACAATAATATTGTATTTAATACCATTAAGGTACATCATTTTAATCTGGGGTAAGTGCTTCATGGTACAGCTCTAAAAACAGCTTGCATGGAAAGAATTCAGATACAGTTTAACACAAGGGGATGATATTGGTTTCAAATGTGCTGTTACGGAAAATCAAGTGCAGTTCTGGCAAGAATACATAGCTTAATGGGCAATGGTTATTTGCACTACGGATATAAGGAGTGCCATACTGGGTCAGACCAATGGTCCATCGAGCCCAGCATCCTGTTTTCAACAGTGACCACCCTTGGTCACTTTGGAGAAGAACCCAACCAAGTCGTAATTAAGTGATCTATTCCCTGCTGTTCACTCCTAGCTCCTAACAGTGATCTACTTGCTTAAAAGTACTGTATGTGCATCCTCCAAGAACTTAGCCAATCCTTGTTTAAAACGAACAGTGCTATTGGTAAGTGTTGTGATAGCAGGGATAAAGATATCCGCTTCCTCTCTGGTAAAACTGGAGTACAAAGAGCTATTGAGTTCAATTCAGCACTGCAGTTGATCAAGACGATGGATGTTTCCAGACAAGCTCCTCCCCAAGCATCACCCATGCATTACCCCCCTGGTTATCCATGTCAACCAGGGGGTAATGCATGGATGGGGAGGTGCTTGTCTGAAAACACCCAATGAGAGAGATTAGGCAAAAATATCACTACTTAGGCACCTGCCTTCCTGCTGAAATTCAGTGCGAACTGAGCAGCTAAAAAGTATCCAAGGGCTGTATAGAAATTGTTGACAGATGTGCTTAAAGGGTGCACTCAGGAAGAGCAGAGTCCAGATCACGTATGTGTGCCATGGATCCATCTCTTATCCTTGTGCAAATGCCCTTATCTTTGCTCCCTTCTCCTACGCTGTTTTTTTTAGGGCTTGGGGGGTGGGGGTGGGTAGGAACTCTATCCAGAGGCCAGATCCAGGAACTGGATCGGGGCAAGTAAAGGGATGGTTTTAGATGAGAGATTACCTCGCATGGCCACCCAAGAGCCACAGCGCCTGCCATCCGTCTGAAGGTGGAGCAGCCGATGCACACACCCGTGAGTCCCGGAGCACCCGTTCATGACCACGCACAGAGCACTGCTGGGAAATCTGGAATCTGCCATGCAGGGCAAGCCAAATAGCTCTGTGACAACGGGGGCGCCACGGAGCCCCTGCCCATATGAACGGTGGCAGACAGCCACACCAGTGAACAGGGTTGTCACTCAGAGACATTTTGGGGGGGGGCACATGTGGCCTTTACAAGTCACAAGAACTGACTGGGAGTGATGGGGAGCCCAGATTCCCTAAAACAGGGACATGTCACTCACAAAGGCCAAGCCCGCCTACTGTGGCCATCTTGGGAGCCACCCATTTGAATCGCTCCCCACGTGCTCCATCTGAGTGGCTGCTGTGCACCAGTGCCACTCAGCAGCTAGAGACCCTCCTCCCCCCGTCCCCTTTGCTCATTTAAAAACACTTGATGCTAGCCATAGGCCACATTTGACTCCTGGGCCTGTTTCCCCACCCCTGAATTAGAGCTTTCACCGGTGGACCTGCATAGGTGGCTGGAAAACATTAAGAATGAGATTTGGGGGAAACATCATAGACGAGCTCTGTGTGGAATGTGTAAATACCCACATCACAGATTTGCAAGGCCCTGATGCCAGTGAGGCGGGATACTCTTTGCCAAAACTCAAGCGATGTTTACCATCACTTGGACTCCATGATGGAAAGAAATGAGTATTACAAAGGGACCTACTAGGAGTTGCAATTTACAGTTTTGGAGCTGTTGGTTGCAGACCATTGTGAATATTCAGCCTGTTTGGATTGTGGTCTCACGGCACCTTGTTAATGGCTGCCTTCCATAGTGCATTTTAATAGATTTTCAGTGCTATCCATTTCTCTCATATTAAATTTCAGTCTTCTGAGGAGTCGTCTTGCTGTTCGACAGTGGAACAGATTGCCTAGGGCGGTGGTGGGCTCTCCTTTGTTGGAGGTTTTCAAACAGAGGCTGGACGGCCATCTGCCAGGGATGCTGTAGGTGTGGATTTCTTGCATTGAGCAGGGGGTTGAACTAGATGGCCTCTGATGTACCTTCCAACTCTAAGATTCTATGAACCACAAAACTGTACGGTTTGAAGGACATTGCTGAACTTACGTTACTCATTATGGGGAATCCAGGAGTGCAAATATTGCATGTCCAATATTAAATGGACCAACGCTTGGGGTGATGATGATAGATGTCATGGTTGCCACCTGCAGGACCATGGTTTTCCATTGTGTTCATCACAGGGTAGCATTTTTCATGATGTCTGAACCACTGTACCACATGGGCGCCCTGAAGTGATCTGCAGTAGGAGCACCACAGAAAATTTTATTTATTTATTTTATTTATTTACAAAACTTGTATCCCGCTTTCTGCCGCCACAGGCGGCCCAAAGCGGCTAACAGTACATATAATATAATAAAAACATTTCAATTCAAAAACAAATTCAACAATAAAATAGAACAACCATAAAACACCCTAATACCACCCTTCCTAACCCCCCGCATCCTACCCTTCTCCCTCGCTAAATGCCTGGCAGAACAGCCAGGTTTTGCAGTTCGTACGGAAGGCCAGACAGTCCGGGGCCAATCATGCCCCCACCGGGAGGGAATTCCACTGGTGCGGTGCAGCCACCAAGAACACCCTATTCTGTGTGGCCCCCCGGAGAACCCGGGGGACCTCCAGCAAGGTGCCCCCAGATGACCGCGGGGGCTGATCTAGAACCTGGGGATGAGGCGGTCTCGCAAATAAGCAGGGCCCAGACCGTGTAAGGCTTTATAGGTTAAAACCAACACTTTTTGAATTGGGTCCAGAAGACTACTGGCAGCCAGTGCAGAGATCGGAGCACTGGTGTAATGTGCTCCCGGCGGCCCAACCTATCAGGAGCTGGGCTGCTGCATCCTGCACCAGCTGCAGCTTCCGAACCATCACCATAGGTAGCCCCACGTAGAGCGTATTGCAGTAGTCTAACCTAGAGGTAATAGAAGCATGGATGATCGTGGTCAAGTCCAGAACCGAAACCAGTGGCTGAAGCTGCCACACCAGATGTAACTGGCGGAAGGCACTCCTCGCCACAGCCTCCACCTGGAGATCCAGGCGGAGCTACGCATCGAGGAGCACCCCCATGTTCCGCCCATGCACGCATTTCCAACCTTGCCTGCCTATGTACTTGGGAAATAAAATGTTCAGTTCCCCACTGCATTCTGATTTCTGCTTCCACATAACGGATACCAGTGAGTGAAATTGGTGACTCGCCTATATACAGCCTAACAAGTTGCAGTTGATCTTTTCTCAGCATGTCTTTGTCACCCTTCATCTGTTTCTCTTGCAATGCTAAATCTGGCTGAAGGTGACAAAACAACAAAACCAAAGGGCAGGGTAGCTTCAACCATCCACCTTGCATGGGTCAAGCTGCCATGTTACTTTGTGCTTCTGGACAATGGTCAAACCTGATTAGCTTTACAGCAAAGAGGTATCCACTGATGTCACTCTTGGCAGTAATAGATTAAAGGAGTAATTCTGCTGAAAGCCAGAGCTGGAAAAAGAAAGAATAAAATAAGTTGTTTCACAAAGCAAAACAAAAAGATCCCCCCCCTCCTCATCCCCGGAAACTGAAGTTCAAATATAAAATGTTTCTACTTTGGTGTGGGAGACATCCAGAGTGCATGAAATCCCTACATGCAATCAACATCATCTAGACTGACAGGGCCTTCAAATGTGATTCATGTTAAACCACTACCCTCTGGCTTAGCGTCAAAAGACCCTATGGTATTTTCTGTTTTATAAAAAACCAGGTACATAGGAAATAGTATTGAATTTTTTTCTGCAGGAATATGGCTTAAAAGGTGCAATTGACATGTGAAGCAAATCTTAGATCAGAGTCCACATGCAGGGAAACCCCTGGGAAATTTTGATTGAGGATATCATTTCATTAGGTACTTGCAACCCCTTTCTTTGCTTATTGAGAGGTGAAATGGGTAGCTGATTTTGCTACCTGCGAGTAATGCCCACATTTTCAAGTGCCAGGTTTGGTACTCGATGGGCTACTTGATTAGGTATTGGACTACTTGATTGGGTACCGGACTACCCAGAAAATGGTAACTTCTGGTACTGATTTTTTGGTTTTCTGATTACCGGTAGGTATATCAGGAAGGAAAACTGAAATATTAGAAGTGGAAGTCAACATTCTGAAACATTGGATACTTGAATCTGGTCAATTCGGGTGCTGTAAATTCAACGGATATACCCGTTTTTGTGGGTACTCGTTTCAGCTCTAAATTGTTGATATCTTGATGCTTGAAGCTATATAAAATACAATCTTTGTTGTGCCTTCCTAATAACACTTAATATTTCTGATGCACATTTCCTCTGTATGCTTTAGTCAGGCACAGGGAAATGTCAATGACTTACCAAAGTTGAAACAAATGTATTTACGTATTTAGTAGGACTGAAACTTGATTACAACTTTTTCTCTGTTGTTGCTAAGAATCGAGATTCTCATCTCGTTTTAAACAAGCGATAACCGAGAAAATTGCTATCTCCCGACAATTCTTGGTTGAGAATCTTTTATCGAATTACCGTTTACTGAATTGTCATTTACTGCTGGATTGTCTGTTACTGAGTTCGTGTTTGCCAGGTTGGTGGTTACCATTTACCGGGTTGTTGTTTACCAGGTTGCCTGTGAGCCAAATCCAGTAGCCAATAAACACGGTAACCAATAAACATGGTAGTAAACAATAAACATGGTACAAACCAATAACCAATAAAAACAAATAAACAATAAACGAATAGCCAATAAATATGGTAATAAACCAATAACCAATAAACACGGTAAATGGCAAATCACAGTAACCAGTAAATATGGCACATGGTAAATCACAATACAACCAATAAATGGCAAAACCCCACAATAACTGGTAAACACGGTAAACGATAAACAGTAAATTGTGGTAACTGATCAATCTAGTTTTGTCTGAGATCTCAAGTGGGGTTTGGAAAAACGGCAAATCTCAGCAGCAATTCCCGATTCTTGTGAAATTATAGTGAGAATCAATTTGATTCTTGTTTCAGCACTAGATTTGGGGGGGGGGGGGTTATCCCACTCTCTCTCTCTCTCTCTCAGGCTTGGTTTGGCTTACAATTCTTTAACTTATTCATTGTAATATTAACAACTAACCAACTAACTGAACTCTTAATCCTTACATCAGCCCTGTGGGGTATGTTAGGCTGAAAGAACTGTGACTGGCCCAAGATCACCCAGTAAGTTCATGGCTAAGGTGAGGTTTGTAGCCCCCTCCTTCCCGATCCAAATACTGCACTCCTAGCTACTACACCACACTGAATGAATACTAGAACTGGGACTAGATAGCCAAGTTCCCAGTCCAAAATGTGTGTTTCCTTCATTATTCAGAGACACGGCTAGTTCAAGGTTATATGGTAGAGATTTCTAGTGTACAAGTCATGACCAAAAGTGGGGTCATACCATCTACAGATGGGGTCATGATGATCCCAGTTGACATTTGACATGTTTTGCATGCCTGTCTGTCTAGCTGTCTGGGGTCAGGAAATTATTTTTAAGCCTCAAAATTGAGATCACATAGGCAAAAAGTTAGAAAAATATTTTTGCATGATCAGACCTGCTGAAAGAAATTTGGAGCTTCAATACATCTTGGTAGCTATGGTCCCCCTACCTCACATCCCCTCATCATACGTTTTGAAATCAGTTTCTGAACATTATAGTGGAACTCTGTTGCCACATATTACTTCATAGTTGATTTACTCATCCTATTTTAATGTTTCTTGAGAAAGAAAATTCATATTTTGCGGCGGGTAGAGGGGGCTTGGTACAATTCTACACCCCATTTACCCTGTCTCGTGGTCTATCCTGTAAACATCACAGAGTTCTTCTGCTTCCCTCCACTCCCCCCAAGAATTGAAAAATGACAGCTTCTTAAACATTGGGCATTTTTACACACACCATGAAGTGCTGGTCTTTCAATCTTCTGGGTTTACAAGTCCACACGTAAGTTTCAGATGCATTCTTCACTCTCACACTGTCCTGAGGCAGTTCCTGGTTATATTCTTCACATAAACACTGCCCTGAGGCAGTCTCTAAAGTAGCCGCAACTGTAGATGTGAGGGGCTGCCATGGAAACCAAGTGACCACAGCTTCCTGGAGCAAAGTCGTAAACCAGGAAAATATTATACTCACACAAGTTCTGGGAGACGTTCTATGCAGAAGTTCAAAGAGCCAGATGTTTAAGATCTGGGTGAGTGATTTAGACAAAGAGAAAGTTCAGGATGTAAAAGCAAACATGCAGGAGAAATGTGTGTGTAAAAACACCCATTATTTCAGCGATTAATTATAGATTGTTTATCCCAGCAGAAAAGGCCTTAGCCTTTCAAAGGCTCTCTGACACTTTGTGGCAGAACGATTTTTCTGCAACTCATTTTAGGAGTAGTGCACCCCTGTAAGATCTGGGAATAGAAAAATATCTGACAATGGATTTAAATTATAAGCTGGTAATGGCACTGTGTAGGCTCCCGTATGGAGCAAATGCAATCAGTCATTCTGGAGGGAAGAAGGAATCATACCCCTAGGGATCCAAGGTTTTGCCCATATGGAGCTGGTGTGCTTGAAAGCATCATACACTACGTGTTGGCCCCTGATTTAACCAGATTAGGGAAGTGTATCTTCCCTTGGACCAGCTCAAGTCCAGATACTTGACAAAATGAAAACGTGAAAAACTTATATGGCTGCTCACATAAGAAGAGCAACATTATTAGAAACCTGGCAATTTTTAATCTAAAAATTGAGTTTATTAGAGCCAAGAGGAGTTCCTCTGTTCCTTGCCTTGTTTAAATCTTATGGTTTAAACTCTTTCAATCCTATAGGTTTAGCTTTCAGAATGGTACTTAGAAGATGGTTGGTTTGTCTAATTTTTAGTTCGTTAAATGTTTTGTACAATTATGTATGTATAATATTTGTTATATTGGTATTGTATTTTAATATGTTTAAGTCATGGCGGAAGCTAGTACTCAATAAAGTAAAGTTCAAGTACCTAGGGTTGTCATACATTAGGAGGGACATGATTGGGTTGATACAGGATTTTTCTCCTCAGGAATGGTATATTTTAGGGCTGAAATGAGATTCCATTTCTTTCTTGCAAAAAACCCCAAAAAAACATTACTGAGATCTCGGGACAGTCTCGCTAATGGTTTGAGATCTCGGTTGAGAATTTTTTTTGGCATACCATTTACCTTTACTGTTTGCTGTGTGCCGCATTCTTCCTTGCGATGCACATATGGAAAATAGCCGCTGTAGCTGTTTTGCACATGCACAGCCCTTTTCCAAGATGGCACGGCAGTATCAGCGCCATTTTGGAAAAGAACAGCCATTTTTCACATGCACGTTACCAGGATGAAAATGCTAAATGATAATGGTTAGCAGGAAATGGTATATTGAGAGAAATTCTCAACCAAAAAAAATGTTGAGAACCGGGATTTTTTTTAATCAACTATTCTTGGGGGGGGAAAAATGTTGATCTCATGATTCTCACCAAGGGTGAAAACAGACATGATGCTAACCACCCTTTAACCACCCTTGGTGGTTATTTATGCATGTTGCAGGGCTATATTGGTGCCCTATGCAGCCCTGCAACATGCATAAATAAGGGTGGTTAAAGGGGTGGTTAGCGTCGTGTCTGTTTTCACCACAAAAACCACAGTTCTTGAGTTTCAGTCCTAGTATATTTCAGACCAATCTATTGTCGCCATAATCTCCTTCACAAAGCCAGTAAATCTTGCAGTTTTGGAGCCCAATTCAAGGTGCAGCCATGCACCATGAACTTGTTGTGTGTGCACCAAACCTAGATCAAATATATATAACATGTGCCCGGGGACACATTGCTCACATGCACACACCTTGGGTCGACTCCTTGGTTTGTGCAACATCTCCTCCTTCTCTTCTATTTCAGGTCTGGGATTTTCTCCACCAGAGTCAGCTAAATCTTTATATAATAATCCCCCCATCCTTTCCTTCAAGAAAAGGCATTCACAATTGATTCCACACGGCAGCAACATGCGCCTGACTTGCAGTCCAGACGTTGCTTTCACACTAATTTTTACTTGTGAATTCTGCTTTCCTTTTCTTCCTGTCTGAGCAAGTGGGATATTTGTTTTCTCTTTCAGGTATAAATAAATTTACTAAGAAGCTTAGAAATCCCTATGCCATCGACAATAATGAGCTACTAGATTTCCTCTCCAGGGTACCCTCTGATGTTCAAAAGGTAGGTAATGAATGGTCACAACCAACAGTGGCATCCAGCCACACTAAGAACCGTAAGGCGCTGTGCTCGGGGAATGCTGAGCTGGAGTGTTTTTGACTTGCCGAGATAAGGCATCGGAAAATCCATGAATAAAGGGGGTGGGGGTAAATGGATGCAGGGAGCGGGGAGCTAAAAAAACCTTTGTGGGAAACATAAGATGATTGCGGAAAACTTACCCTGAAAAAAAGCTACTTAAAAATGATCTGGAGCTCACACAGCGTGGCTATGAAAGCATGTTTTTTGCTGCCACTTTTCTCTGATATTTGTACTGAGGGAGAAAAACGTCCTCGTTGAAGGTTTGAGATAACTATCCATTCCAAAGCCTGGGAAGGGTTTTGCAGTAGCTCTCCTCCATATTGGGAAGATGGAGAGGGGATTAAGGTCTCGACTTTGTGTTTGCTGCAATGTGCTGCACTGGCTTTTCTTAATGTTTTCCTCTCCGCCCAAATTGGCCTCAAAGTTACGGAAGACACTCCTTTCGTTGCTCAGAATTTGAGAACAGTATAAAGTAAGTTGCAATCAAATGCAAATAGTCTTCTACCAGCAAAGAGTTCTTCATTTTGACCTATCATTCCATCCAAGAGGATAGATTTATCTTTCCATCCTTCCATGAATTGGTTGCCAATTCATATTAACAAGGGTGTCGATCTAGAATATCCTCATCCATTTATTTCTTTGGGGGTATAGGGGAAAGGAAATATTAGTCTGAACAGGTGAATTATCAAATAAAATTACACCAAAAATAAGTTTTAATATCAACCAGATGCTGTAGTGACGCTAATATGTCTTTGATCTGTAGGTGCACCATAAAATTATAGCACTTCCGTTTCCTTGATGTGTATATCCCTTGGTACTTACAGAAGTAGTATTCTCCTCATTTCTCAGATGAGGAACTGAGGAACAGAGAGACTAGATTCAGGTGTCACAAAGGAAGTCTGTGACAAAGGAGGCAAATAAACCCAGGTTTCCTGGGTTTAGGGCCTTAACTAGAAGGCAATCCTCCCTCCAATTGAAATCTACAGAATAGAGGTTTCTGAACTGTGAATCATGAATCCAGGTTGGGTTGTATCATCTGTAAATACTTTGTGTGTCTATGCTGCCGTCTGGTTTAGGGGATTATATTTAAGTCTCAAAATATCTGAAAGACAGCCTCCTCCTATATTTCATTTCAATTAGAGCTAAAACATGTTCCCGTTTTATGCACAAATGTATCCACCATTTGCAGATTGAGTAATATCTTCTACTCATTTGGTATCCAATGGATATCTATCTTTGATGGCTTCCGATAGGGAAAAAAGAGTGTGTGTGGAGTGGAGGGTGTGTGTGGAACGCTTAATTGATTAGAGGTGTGCACCAGGGGTCGTTTTCGTTTTCAGTTTTAATTATTTAAATGTCGTCTTTGTTTTCATGAATATCAAATTATCATTTTCATTTTTGTTTTCATTTTCGTTTTCCATTGGTTTCAATGAAAAACACATTTTTGGCTGTAAC
>QEPC01014402.1:1556552-1626129 GCA_003113815.1 Sphenodon punctatus | reverse complement strand
CTTGTCTTTTAGATTGTAAGCCACTGGCAGGGACCGCGTCTATGTTCTGTATGGCGCCATTTACATGACTGGTGCTATATAAATGTTTATAATAATAATAATCTCTGGCCTTTCACGATTCTGGGTGCACACTCCTATTGAGAATATTTCCCAGGGCTCACCCCCTCCCCCTTTTAAATTTAATTGCTCTCCCCTAACATGAGCCCATCTCCATGACTGAAGCAGACACCAGGGACTAACAGTTGCTCAGGCAGTTCTGGTGCTAGAGCTGGGAAAAGTGAATGGGAAGGTGAGGGAGTCATGCTTGAGGCAAGGAATTGTATGTTGCCAACAGAGAATGTACCACATGGCGGAAAGCCCTATATTGGTGTTAATATTAATATTTTATAATGAAAGCATACACATGCAAGAAACCACACCTTTATGTGAGTAAGCAATTATGGTTGAATTTAAAAAAAGACAGCTAGCAGTTGGAAAGGCTTATGATGGCGGTTCCCAAACTTTTTACAGTACCACTATCATGGGATTCAGACATACTAGCCTGGTCCCCGAAAGTCACAAAGACATAAAAGTATGTTCAGGATCAGGACTCCCATGTGCAGATGGTGACACCCCTTTTGGTTGACTAGACCCACAGTTTGGGGAATTTTTTGTAGTGACTTCAGTTTCAGGAGATCACTCTAGCTGGAGAGAAATTGCTCTGATTTTTTTTCTTTTCTTTGTGTAGCCTTTTTCAATCTATAAATTCATTAAACTTAAGGGTGTTCCTACTTCCCTTACTACTATTGCTTTAGACAATGCTGGATTCGCAGTGGTAGTTTGCCTTTATTTAAAGATACGCTGTGTTTCTGTTTGTCTTGCATTTAAGGTTTACATTTATGCCATTTCCCTAAATGGTTTCTGTTATCCTTGGTGGCCTTTACCAAGTTCTCTAAGAAAGTTTGAGATTTTATTTATTATTATTGCTGTTGTTATTGTTATTGTTATTTATTATTATTATTATTATTATTATTATTATTATTATTAGTTAGATGAGATAGTCAAACCTGCATGATGGGACATAACCTAAGGAGAGGTGGTTTTCCCCCCCTCAGAAATACTGGGGACACCAAGCCTGCAAAGCAAGAATCTAATTCCATTTCATGAATGTATCAAAGCAACTTCTCTCTGCTCCACATTACGGGCTTTTATTAAACCTTGATTCACATTACTATGACTGTGAGACTGCAGTCACACCTGATGGGCAGTGCGGCTTGGAAACACCCGTGGGCCAAAGACGTGGCGAGGGGAGGAGTTGGATTCTGGATGTACCGCCAGTGCGAATAGGGTTCTGCCATGACTTTACTCGCAGTTGTCAAGGCTGGATTTTGAGCCTTGACAACCGTAAGTAAAGTTACGGCAGAACCCTGTTCACACCGGCAGTACTTCTGGCATCTGGCTCCCAGCCCTGTCTTTGACTCGCAGGTGTTTCCAAGCCGCGCCACCATCAGGTGTGAACGTGGTCCAAGTTAGAAATTACTGCTATCAATGTGGACTAATGCAACACAAAGTTGGGCAGACACACAGAGACAAAAGGAGAGAGGATTGAAAAGGCAGCATCTGCAGAGTAAGGTGGTCAACATTTCAAGGCCAGAAACTTCAATAACATAACAAGTCGTTTGCCATTGGGCAACCACAGCGTATTTGGGTTTGTCCCTAACGTTTTAACCATTCCATCCCAAATGGAATTGCTGTCAGGGAGCCAAAAGAAACCACTGTTCACTTTGTATTTGGGAAGATATTTTTCCTCTTTCAAATGATTAAACATGCCCGTAACTCAGTGTCTGTGGATGGCTCGGAGACTATTGTTAGCTTAGCGCATATTGGGATCCACTTGCTTTATAAAGCCCGAGAGACGGCGGTTATGCGTATAGGTTAATGCCAGCCAAAAAAAAGTTCCATCCTGCAATGCTGAGATCAGGTGGAAGCCCCATGCATCTCATTAGGAAAATCTGCTTTTAATATGTTGGTTTTCAAGAAATGATGCATGACTTCTCAAATCCTTCCTGCAATTAATCCCCCATGTTCCTGTGTTTAGAGAATGATTCATTACTTTTGAACCTTCCTTGGTTTCCCTTGGTTTGTCCTTTGGGAGCCATTAACGCACACTGTAGTGAGCTAGAGTTACCTAACTGCAAACGTCATGTCTATTTGTTTTTACAGGTGCAGTATGCTGAATTGAAACCATACAGCAACACCAGTCCCCTTAGGAAGAAACGGACCGCTCTATAGGATGCAGACAGGTTTTGGAATGCAGCATCCCCTTGCCTTCTCTCACACACATGTTTCTCCCTCTTCCCCCCCCCCCCTTTAGTTCAAATCAACACTCCAGTCACCGTCACACACCCCGGATGGCTATCCTGCAAGATGGACCCTGTTTGATGTGAAATCTAGCCTGCGTTACCTTTCCTTTGCAGCAAACAGAGCTGTTCCAACAAGAGCAGGGCAGAAGATACAGACTAGCTATCAAACAAGGGACAACAGACTTTGAACGGAGGATGGCCCATTTCATTAAAACTCAGTATACCGGGGTGAAACCAAATGTGGCAGCCCTTCCTGTTTCTACATAGGAAAGAGCTCATTCTGCCTAGTGAGCTGAACAGCCACGCTGATGTGAGGAGATGCTCTGAACTGGTTTCTAACATATCCAACAGATTTACATTAAGATACAAGAGCTATTCTTTTCTCGGCCAAATCACCGCGCCTAGAAGGCTTTAAAGCTCTGAATTAACAAGTCGGCGATACCCATCTCCTGGCTCAGGCGGTGTATATATAAATTTTTTTTTAAAAAAATTTTTAACATAATTACCAGAAAGAGCTAGAAGCTCGTGCAATATCTCTATATTTCACCCGTGTGTGCTTTTTTTGTGTAAAAGAAAGAAAAGCAAGTTTGCCATTAACTGTTTGATACCAGAATCGCTTGTTATGAGATCCATTGCTGGCAATGGACACGCAAGGAACTGCCACGTGAGAGGATTAAGACGACGTCACTGGCTGACCTAAGGAGACTGTATTTCTGACCTGCCTTTTATAATTCCATCTCCGTGGACTTTTAGGGATAACCATTCCTTTTGTCTAAATCCAAAGATATGGCTGTAGATGTAAACTATGTTTTATAGCCTAAAGAGAGACAGGACTGAGGATGGAGGGTAGGGAGAAAGCAACTGTGTAAATGGCAGTTGTTGAAAAGAAGTTGTTGTAGCATGATGGCTCTCACATTGGATTTCATTAGCACCTCCTCCCCAGGCTCTTTCCGAAGCACACTGTTGACTTTTTCCTGTCGGTCTGCAGAATGAAACAGTGTGCGAAGCCCAGCAGCGAGAAATGGATGGTTTTGCTTGCAGAGTCGTCTCCTGTATCATGATTCCTTATGTTTTGCCCTGTTGTTCACAGGACTCAGTGTTTTCCAGAGCTGGGTAAGCATTATTATTCCCCATTTCACAGATAGCAAAAACTAAGGCACAGAGAGAAAAAAACGTTGCAGTGAGTCAGAAATAAGACTAGAGTTTGGATTCCTTGATTCTCTGTCCGGGACCTTCCTTGAATTAGATTAGTGGTTCTCAGATATTTGATGCCATGGTCTAACTTCCCCTTGTGTGTCACAGTTGAGGTCCCGTCCCACCGAAAAACATGCATACGCCTCACTTCCTCTCTCACTCCTCACCTGTGGTTTCCTCCCTACGCCCGTGCTCTCTCTGGGTATAGCCATACAAGCTGCCTTCTTCAGGCTACCAAGTCTTGGGAAGCTCGAACTCAGTCTAGGTAGCCAGTCCATGCAATGCGGTGCATCATGTGGCTGCCAGATGTCCTCCTCCCCACATGGTAGGGCAAGCAGCCTGCCGCTATGCAATGTGTGCTCAGGAAAAGGCAGAGGATATGCAGCATAGCAGCCTTATCCAAAATGGCGTACGGCTGCCCAAGGCGCCTGGGCCTTTTCTAACCTTCTGTGTGGCAGTGAGTGGTGGTGGGCCCAGTTGCCTATCACGTGCGGCTACGTCATGGCCGGGGGCGAGATTTTGGTTGGGCTGGGGAAGGGAGGCAGGGCAAGGCCTGGCGCTAGCTCAGCTGGCCGGCACCACGGCCTGCCCCCGCCATCCATGACCGGAGCTCTGACAGCAGCTCAGACACAAGACTTCCTCGCGGAGAGGCGACCCCATTTGTCCTGCTCCCCACACTGGACCTGCAGTGTGGGGGAAGTGCTTGCCCGCTGCGGGGCCATGTGGGGTTTGGGTCCCCTGCAGCTCGTGTGACTGCTCACGGTCTCTCTCCTCCCCATCCCCTTGTTCTCAGACTCTGTCCCCCATTGCTGCCCTCTGGCCCTTTTCACACAGACACTCCAACACTGATAAAGTGGGTGTTACATTGTATTATACATGTTGCAGGGCACCCATAGAGCACAACTGCAGCCCTGCAACATGTATAATAAAATGTAACGTATCAGTGTTAGTGTGTCTGTGTGAAAAGGGCCTATCATTTTGCCAATGCCCCCTAGCTCAGAATGGAGCGATGTGATTTTTACCTGCCCTCCTCTCCACAATACCTTCTGTGACCCCCTCCCCCGATGAGAGGAGAGAGGGCTATCTGGCTTGAGAACCACTGAGCTAGACAATGGGTGAAGACAGATTTCTGTTTTCAACCAGCCATTGATTAAGTGATGACGTTAAAGGCAGGGCAGAGATTATTTTGCTCTGTGCCAGACTCATATCCTGGCACCCGGCACTGCCCCTTTCTTGCTAGGCAAGGTTCACACCAAATGCAAAAGCAATCAGCACATAGTAAGTAATTCCTACTGGATTTTCTTTTCCTGTAAAGTCACCTTGCATATCTTTTCTAAGCAACAACCCTCATTGCCTCTGTGTCAGGGCTAGAAACTTTTTTCTTTTTTCCATGCAAGATTTAGCTTTACAAAGAATGTATTTCACTGGCATACAGCACTTTGCCAATATGTGTGAAAGGTTACAAGAGACAACCGGCTTAATTTAAAAAGAGAGCTTTTTGTATGTCTACGTGTGTGTGTACGTGTATATGTATTTAGATTGCTCTTTTAAAAAAATCTTCAAAGAAAATGTTTGTGAAAAGTGCCAAAGATTCAAAAGCTTTATCTTGTGTCTGTTCTTCTTCATATTTATCTCTCTTCCCCTGCATGTCTTCCTGGCTCAGCCAGATCTCTGCATGATTTGATTTACTTCAAGTTAATGAAGCTGGTTGGAAAGAGCTTAGTGGAAATTATAAAAGCTCCAGTAAATCTCCTTCTTGTACACACAATAGATATCCGCTTCTCCCCTTTTGTTAAACGGTTACTCAATCTTCTGTGTAAACAATGCCTCATTGTCTCGCTCGAAACTATCATCCAGTTTATCATACTGTAGTCTGTCATTTTCTAAGGACCAAAGTCGAGCATTTTCAAATAGTCGAGTAAGCTCTGATCACTCGCTTGAATGAAAATGTTCAACAGTGGCAGAAACACCTTATTCCAAAATGCGGACTGATATGTTAATAGTAATTTTCACACATAGACTAATTTCTGTTCAAGAGACAGGGTAACTTTCTGATTGTTATTTTTTCCTAATTGCTAGATATGTTAAATTTCAGACTTAATTTGTATTAAGGTTTTTTTATTATTATTATTATTATTATTTTGAAGACAAACAAACCCAACAATTTTGTATCAGGCCAGTACTTCTAGATGTTGCCTATGACCTCATGTTGTGATGAATGGTGATTTCAAATGCAATAAACACTTATTTTTAAATGGTGTTCTTTTTAATTAATAGGCTCAGACCATTTCCTGTCATACAACAGACTATTTTTCATCTCTATAACACATTCAGTGGGTAGCACTGCACATTATGCTAACCCCAGGGGAAATCTAGCCCATGTTACGTACTGCAGTGTCCTCCCATGGTGGAGCAGCATGAACAAAGGCTCATGCTATTCTGTGATTTTGCCGCCACCCAAGCTGTTGGCTACCACCCTATCAACTCTGACCCCCCCACACTTGTGAAATGATCTGGTGGCCTGTTTGGTCACCATGGAGTGGTAGTGAACAGACATGGATTCTATGTTGGAGCTGAAACAGGTTCTTCATTTAGTAACAGCAGGTAATATCTGTATTTCTGAGTTCTGCGTTGAGTACTCTACCGGATACCGAGATACCGATCGGGTATCTGGACACCTGAAAAATGAGTAACTTCTGGTAACAATTTGTTTGTTTTCTGATTACCAATCAGTATATCGGGATGGAAAGCCCAACAAATTGGGACAAAGAATGAAGAATAGGGAGCAGAAGTTGACTTTCCACTATAGAAAAAATACAAAAAATAAAAATAGGTGTTGGAAGTTGAAAAATCAGGACCGGAAGTTGACATTACAGAACATCAGGTTACACTCAGGTACCGATCAGCACTCAATGTTGTCATATCAATTCAGGTACTGGAAATTCTGCAAGTACTTGTTTCAGCTCTGTTCCACATGGTGTTTTCAGTTGCTCCACAGATCTGCTGAAGACTTTCCCAAGATCTGTTTTGGGGAATAAATCTCTTCAGCCTCATGTTTCCTTTATGGGTTGCTCCAGGTTTTGTGTGACCAAACATAACACTGCTCCGTGTTTTGGCAACTGGAATGGTGGCAAGGGTAGCGTGCAGGGACACTCGGTGTTCAAAGGCGTTAGTTCACCCTCACAACAAACTGTGAGGTGGATCATTTATTTCACCAAAAAAAAATACTGTATAAAGATATTTGTATAGTAAACCAAATGTATGCAAAAATCATTATAAAAACTACAATACAGTCATTAAAAACACGCTACCACCCGACACGTTTTGGGTACAAAAACCCTTCTTCAGGGGTGTAGAAGTAAATTTCCAAGTCAACAATTGAAGGGTAACTCCACAGCCTTGTGATTCCAAGAGTTGATCAGCATTTTGGAATCACAAGGCTGTGGAGCCACCGTGAGCCCTATATTTTTCATACTTAGAAAAGTGCCTTTTGGAATTTTATTAGTCACAGGAGTTACTCTTCAATTGTTGACTTGGAAATTTACTTCTACACCCCTGAAGAAGGGTTTTTGTACCCAAAACGCATCAGGTGGTAGGGTGTTTTAATGACTGGATTGTAGTTTTTATAATTATTTTTGCATACATTTGGTTTACTATACAAATATCTTTATACAGCATTTTTTTTGCGTTGTTTGTCAGCTTTGTGCTGTTTTGCCCCCTCTTTTTTTGGATCATTTATTTCCACTTTACAGATTAGGGACTGAGAGAGCGCGGTTTTGCTCAAGGCTACCCAGGACTTCATGGCTAAGATGAGATTTGAGCCCTGGTCTCCCAGGTCCAACTCCAACACATTATCCAGTACACTAAAGTTTCTTTTCATGCTCAATAAATACAGAATTAAAGAGATCTGAGAGACCTCAAGAATCATGTAGTCCATTCCTTGGCACTGAGTCAGGCTTTTCTAGAACTAAGCCTTCCCTGATAGATGCTTAACCACCCTCTCCTTCACCACCACCCGTAAAGAAGATTCCACGATTCCCATAGGTAACTTTTTCAGTTGCCCAACTGTTCTTACAGTTGGAAGTTTTTCCTAATATTTAACCTAAGTTTTTCTTCTTGCACCATTAAACCCACTGCATCTTGCCTCATCCTGATCCTAGTTATTGTGCAGAAATACAGTCATAACAAGAAGGATTTGAGATTCAGAATGGCTATGGTTGTCGGGTGGGGGCACGAATCATCTACACTATTGTCCATGACCTTGATTAGCCATGGAATTGCCTGATCAGTCTTAAAGCATCCACAGTTTTGGAGAGTTCCGTTCTTCTCACTCCCTGTGTAATAGCTAGTTCGAAATGCTATGATTTAAACTTCCACATGACAAAATGGGGAGTGATCAGTACTTGAAATGAAGAACTTTTTTTTTCACACCAGTCCACTTCTGATTCAGCTCTCCTGGAGTTGACTCTCTTATCATGTTTTAAAAACCACATTGAAGCAAATAAACTGGTTTTTCAGGCATAGCAAATTCTCTGTTGTCCATTCATTACATTGTTCCATGTATTGTGACCAAATATATATAGATAAGTTTATTGTTTTGACAATAGGTCATAACAAAAATATACACAGTAAAACAAAACCAGAGAATGAGAACTCCAACATTGAATCAAGATCCAAATAAAATTAACCAATAGAAGCAACTGCCTGCTGTCCAAGCCTCACTAAAATAAACATAGCATAATTTAATGAGACCGATTAAATCATCTTTCGGCTAGAACAACTAACAGTCAAAATTACAATTAAAATTAAATAACTTCTAAAAACTAAACTTATCAAATAGTTTAATTACAATTCTAAATGGATGTCCCCCCTGCCTCCAATAAGATATACAAATACACTTGTACGGCCCATAAGACAGTAGCCATATTAAGGTTATCCCAGTGGGGAATATAATACTAAAAGGAACCCTAGCTCTTCTACGGAGCTTGAGTTTGGGAAACTCTTGACTCCTGAACACCACCATTCAATCCATTACTTTAGTAACACAAGCACCCCCCCACCTCTATGGGCACAAAGTGAGGGTGTGTGTGTTATGCTATTTGATCTTATAAAGTCTGATGAATGTTCCAGTTTTGTGTGGTCAGCCTCTTATGTTATAATAACTATAACACTTAAAAAGTTATATAAAGTTGGACCCATTCACAAACCATATTGTTTTAGCAAAGCTAACAACCCACACAATTAGCCTTACCCCAGCCTAAATATGGTGGGCCAAAATTTATCCATTTTCCCTGCCCACGAGACTATATTTCTGCTTTATAACAAATACTCTCCACAGGAATTCCGTGACCTTAGACGTAATAGCAACGGAGTGATCATCCAGCAGAAACCTCAAATAAAACGCATCTTGCCTACCGGGGCAAGCAGCTAAAAGTGGAGTAATAAACCTAGCGCGTACCTCATTGTAAAAGGGGCAGTATAACAGGATGTGCGATTTGATGTAGTTGGCAACAGCAGTTGCGCTCCGCCAAAGGGACCCCACTAAAGCGACCCTCCACCAAATTTGAGGGGGGAAAAATTTATCTCGCTAAATTAAACAGTCTCCTCTTTTTAGGAACCTTGCTAGATAAGACATAGGAAAATGTGTTTGGGTCATGATCGAGAGATATCCTCCTAACGTTCTATTATTACGAAGGGAAGCAAAAGTTTCCTGTCATGTGGTATCAGAGAGTCTATCAAATAGCATTATTTTAGCCGCTTTGTAACCCAAGGGAAGTAGGGCCTCTGGTAAGAATCCTAGATGACCTACTTTGTTTGAATCCTTCGAAACGGACAAATTGGGAACTTTATCTTCAAGCACCAACTGTGAAAGAGGAGCAGCCATACGAAAAAGCAGGCGAAGCCAGTACCCAATAGCACCTTTCCATACCCTTTCTTGTAGCGGCAGCAACCCGCACTCCAGGTCAAGTGCTCTACTGCTTGCTCCAGCCGGGGCTGATAGCAAAGATCTTACAAAACTGGACTGGAGTTGCTCCAAATTTTCAATTCTATCCAGGGCCCAAAAATGGGCACCATACAGCAATTGAGGGAGACACTTTGTCGTAAAAATGTTAACTGTTGGGCCACCAAAAAGCCCCCTCTAGTCTTATAGAAAGCAACCAGTAATTTAGCCAATTGTTTAACCTTTCCCAATATGGTCTGGGCCTGACTTGTCCAGCCCCCATTTGCTTGATAGATTAGACCCTGGTACCTAATGATCCGGACTTGTTCAATCTTTTCCTTATCAATAACCCACTTATGGGCTAATTTTTTTCATGTAAAAACTACAACCTTAGGCTTCTGTAAATTTATTTCTAGGAGATTGTTCTGGCAATACCTTCCAAACACTTCCAAAAGTCGCCTTAGACCCACCTGGGAGCCAGACAGTAAAGCTGTGTTGTCTGCGTAGAACAGAGACGTAATGCATTTTTTGCCAATAACTGGGGGATGGAAGGACTCATTGGAACATATTTGCACCGCATCGTTAACATATATATTAAAAAGTGTTGTGGCAAGAATACATCCTTGTCTGACACCCCGACAGGTTCTTATTGTATCAGATAGAGCCCCCAGATCATTTAACCGTACCTTTATAGAGGAGTTTTCATACAACTTGTAAATTAGGAATAGACGTGCAGCAAGTTTCTGACATAATCGGTCTCTGGGGACCAGATCGAAGGCAGCCCTCAGATCAATAAATGCGGTATATAGCTGACCATGTGAACTGATATACTTTTGGATCAAGTGATTCAAAATAAAACAATGCTCCACACTTGTTCGCCCCTCCCTAAAGTCTATTTGCTCATCTCTTAGAATTTTATTGGCCTCCAACCAGGCTCTCAACTTCCACAGAAGATATTTAGCATAAAGTTTGCTCACTGTGCTTAATAAACTGATAGGCCTATAGTTTTTAGGGTCCCTGCCATTGCCCTTCTTAAATATTGGTATTACTATTGCCTGACTCCAATCAGAGGGGACGTTTCCTGAACAGTTTATGCCTGTAAACAATGCCGCCAATACAAGGTCCCACCAATTAACATTTGCTTTCAAAAATTCTGAGGGTATGAAGTCTGGACCAAGAGCTTTACCACCCTTAAGGGACATAATTAATTCGGCTACCACCTCCTCAGAGACCGGATCCCACTTGAACTCCCCGAGGTTGAAATAGGGGACCTCACTTGTAGGGCTCTTGGCAAAAAAAAAATTCTCAAAGTGAGCTTCCCAAATATTTGCGGGGATTACGAACTTTTCCGGAGCCCTCTTCTCCCGGCCAATTCCCCGCACCGGTTTCCAAAATTTCAGTGAGTCAATATCCTCTGCTGCCTTCTGCAGTTCTTCCCAAACTAGCCTATAGTAACTCCTTTTTCTGTACTAAAAGGCTCTTATACTCACATCTCTTATCCAAAACGTCCTTTATACAGACACTGCTGCCCGCTAGCCTAACATTACGGTAAAATTTCCTCAGTTGTGTTTCCTAACAGCACAACACTCACTATCAAACCACCCCTGAGCCCTTTGGGACAGTCTCCTTCCGGCAGGGTGCTCTGATTTCATGGTGGAAAACATGGGGGTGAACCACTCAACTAGACTATGATAAGCTTTAAACAGATTTGCTGAGTTCCCTGCTTCAAAAATGTTCTTTACCATTTGGGCTCCCAATGGAGAGTATAGCATAATAACAAGGCTAGATTCAATTTCTTTCCCCCATTTCCTTCTTACCAGCCACTGCTTAGTAACATCCACCAGTTCAGGGGGAGATCTGTCAGATGTACACAGGTGGCCATCTAGGTGAACAATCAGTGGGAGGTGGTCACTATTAGGTTGGAATCCCACTTGGAAAGAGCTCACTGAAAATATCAAGTCAGCTGAAACAAGGACATAGTCCACCTTGCTGCCACCCCTACTTGATAGATACGTAAATTCCCCTGGATGATCACTCCACCATCGCCCATTTAGGACATACAAATCTGCCTGATACAAAAACGTTGCCATAGAGATACCATTCTTATTTATACCAGGATCCTTAGAACACCTAGGCCCTAAAACTGAATTATCTTTTGATTGCCAGAACCCCCTGTGCTGGAAGAGATCCAGATCAGTAGCTCCCATCCGGGCACTGAAATCCCTTGCAACCAAAACATTAGCTTGTGGGTACTGATCCCAATAGATGTCAAGCAATATTTCCATTTAATTCCACACCTTGTCCTCAAATGTGGTTGAGGAACTAGGGGGGATATAGATACAAATAATAAGTACCTGAGCAGAGAATTTTATTAGACCGCCACAGCTGCCCGTAATTTCCCTACTCAGGCCCTCAATGTTTCCCTGAAGAGATTCTGAAAGAAAACAGGCTGTTCCACCACTGGACCTTCCCCTAGAGTGAGTCTGGGTTGCCTTCTGCCAAAAGACTTTGAAACCCGGGAGAAAGGGTCTTTCCAGACACTAGGTTCCTTGGACTAGTATATCGGATTTATCTAAAAAGAATCAGCAACTGGGGTCAGAACTAATTGATCTCCAGCCTGCAACATTCCAGAACACAATGTTCAGCGAGCTCAAACCCTCATTGTCCCTAAGTCAATCGGTTTGGGGGTTAAACTCATCCATCCCCTTACCAGGGCCAGGACTGCCAGGGGTCCCTTTGGCAATTGCTGGTGCCACACACCCCTCATCATCCATATTACCCAAATACCTGGGGAGTTGGATCAACTACCCCAGCTAACATTAGGAGATGTCCCTTACTAGGCAATATGGGAGAGCGATCCCCCCACCAAGACCCTCAGGGGATGGGCCCTCAGCATCCCTTTCTTCCATTTCCAACTCCTGAAATCTCTTCCAATTCTTGGTTGTAAACTCTGCCACATAATTTAATCCAGAATCACTTTCCCCATCTACACATATAGGCATCTGCATGGCCCACTGAGAAGGCTGTATTTCTTCCACTGTCACTTCCAAAGGAGCAATACCCAAAGGAGGAAGGGGTCCTCTCTTTTCCCTCAATCTCCAGCATTAGTACTCCTCCTCCGATTCCATCCAGGACATTGTCACTCACAATCCCTAAATTCTTTGTCTCTATAGATTGAATTGGCCCATTAATAGGTCCTATGCTGCCGATCTCCATATCCTCCACTTAGCCGGGTTTCCCCCCTTCCCCCCACAGGGCACTTTCTTGGTAATGATGGAGAACCTTGGGGGCCCTCTTGTGCGGCCAATGGTTGTGATACATTAGTGCGGGAACCAGATGGGGAGGAACCCCTTGATCCTAAGGACCGATCACTCATTCGCTTGGGTTCCACACCCACCAGTTCCCGCAGGTCTTTATTTACAAAAACCTTTGCTAAATGGACCCCATTATCCATTAAAATTTTACTTCCCTTCCACATAGACACTGGAACAGTACTATTTTTGAAGGACACCACACACTTGAATAATTCCTTATTACATGCTAAGATCCTAATGTCACGGATATCCCTTGGAGCACATGGGCACTGTAATAATAATCTCAAATGTCTCGCCACCAAAAAGGGGGTAGACCATTAAGGAACATAACCAGGTGAGATTGAAAAGGCTGTAAGTGCCACCGCAGATCTACAATAAATGAAACCTTGGTCACCAGATTCACTTAAATTACCCACACTCTGCATTGCCCGCAGCTCCGAATTTCTATGGACCTGGAATGTCATATATGAATATTAATATATGAAGTCATTTGCCATTGAGAAAGATTGAAATGGAAAATGTATATGTGGCACTGCCCAGGGTGAGTCTTCGCAGGATTGGCTTCCTGGTTGGCCAGCACACAGCCATTAACAGCAGTCTCTAGAGGCATATTTAGCACAGCTGACTCCTGTTAAAGCTATATATAAACAGGAAATCCCTGAGGAAGAAAGGCAGAAGCCTGAACATTTAGAAGACTGGAAGCTGGCTCCTGATTAGAAGGAATGGGATTTTCCGTTTTGGATTAAACTATAATGGCCTGGAAAAGGTGATTGCAGTTTAATCCGAAGGAGGCCATAAATTGGTCTGCTGTTTTCGGATTCATATTTTTGGATCCCCCAGATCCACTGCCCGGGTTCCTGGCATGTGTTTACCAGCCTCAAAAGGCTTGATTGAAGCACCACAGGCCTGCTCCTGCTGCAGTGGGCCTTCTGGCAGGCTCCCTTGCCATGGCGCGCTGCTGAGCTCCCTGTTCCACAGCGCACATGAACAAAATGGCTGCCAGGTCCGTTTTGCAAATGGCACCACCACCCTTAACCAAAATGGTGGGAACATTGTCTTGGCTGCCGCCATTTTGGTTGATGGCGGTGGACATTTTGCCCATGTGCAAAAGGGCCCCAATGGCCATTTTGCATATGTGCATGGTGGAGCCAGGGTGCTTGGCAGTGCACCACGGTAAGGGAGCCTGCCAGGACACCCACCACAGCAGCAGGCCAGTGCAACTCTAATCAAGCCCTCCAAGGCTGGTAAGTACATGGGGGAAATGGTTTAATGGTTTCAGTGGGTTTAAATAGGGAACTGAAATAGAAATCTGTAGTTAAATCAGTAGAAACCTTTAAACCAAAACCAGGGTGGTGGGGGGGACGAACCTGTATCCCCTCCCCCCCCCCGTGTCCCAGCCCTACTCTTAGAGGTCAGATGGGTTCTGGGCAAACATGTCAAATTTGAATGATCATCCATAACATGTCATGGAATGGATGACATGGATGATCATCCATGTCATGGAATGGATGACTTTTCATGTCATCCATTCCATTCATTTGTTTTGGCATTTTGGCTGATTGTTTCCTTTTGGGGCAGCTGGTTCTAGTTTCCCCCCCTCCCATTCTCACTGGTTATCAGACAATTCTTTTTTTTTTTTAATCTGTATGTACAAACTAATGGACAGACCCCCCAAAAAAGTAGCAATGATGAAATTGTGAAATACCAAAAGCACAAGGAAGCAAAGCAATTGATGGGCATTTCTACACACCTTAAAGTTCCGGATTTTTCAATCTTCTGGGTTTACAAGTCCACACGTAAGTTCTGGATGCATTCTTCACATGCACACTGACGGTTCCTGGATGCATTCTTCACACGAACACTGCTCTGAGGCAGCCTAAAGTAGCCGCAGCTGTAGATGTGAGGGGCTGCCGTGGAAACTAGTGACCACAGCTGCCTGGAGCAAAGCAGTTTACTAGGAGAACCTTTTACACACACAAGTTCTGGGAGAAGTTATATGCAGACATTCAAAGTGCCAGCTGTTTCAGATCTGGGTGAGTGATTTAGACACACCGAAAGTTCAGGATGTAACAGCAAACATGCAGGAGAAATGTGTGTGTAAAAACACCCAGTATTGCAAAAACTCGTGTTACGACTGTTGTGATGACTGTCATTAGGCTCGACTTACAGCATCTCTGATATTGTGGGGAGGGGTGACCATTTGTTCTCATTATTTCAGCTCTACCAACGTTCAAGGGACGACAGGATACAGGCATCTGCCGTCTTGGGCACCTTGGAGAACCGCCTCTCCCTCAGGAGCTGGGGGAAGCTTAGTGGAATTTACGGAGTGGAGAGAACGTGTAGGTGGTGTGAACGTACAAAAAAAACTGTAATCTCAGGCGCACTGTATGTTGCAAACCAATGTAAATAAAAGACACTGTGTTGATGAAACTTGATCTGGAGATTGTTGCATGCAATGCCATATGGTGTCTCAGGCTTGATCCTGTAGGAACTCCCCCTCCCCGAGGTTCACTCTGTGAAAGCCACCAAATATAACGTGTCATGAATTGTATAAAACTAGACTGAAGTTGACCTGTTAACCTAAAGAAAGACTGTCTGTCTCATTAGCAAAGTCCAAAGCCATTCAGTTTTCCGCTACAGCAGGGCTGGACAAAGTTTCCTAATCCCAAGAGCTGCATCCATTTACCACAATGAGGCCAAAAAGTTGCATGTGGCTCTAGAGTCAGTTTGCCCATTTTTCTACTAGAGGAAGGCCCAGTTATTCAGAACTCCCTCAATGCACAGCTTCCATTGACTTCCCCTAATTCAACAATTACACCAGAGATGAGTTGGGTCAAATTTGTTGTTCTCCCAACTAAGATTGACAAAATACATCTTAGCCGAACTGTAACCTTTAGATTCTCAGTCCTTTAAACTAAGTTGATAGACTGTTTGGGAAATGTTAGCTTTGGCTTTCGAGACTATGATGTGTATTAGAAGTGAATCCTCTTCTGACTTAATATTGTACTTGCATTTTATCTGTAAAGCTACATGTGTCAGTGCCCTAACGTATCTCCCACTTCAAATCACACAGGGACATGATAAGAATATCTGTTCTTCAGAGTCCATAAAGTTAGCAACTCAGGGGGAGGCTGAGATACTACTGATGATTGTTAATCTGGCGGGTTGCAGATGGAGTGTTTTAATCGTTCTCAAATTGGAAAAATTTAAGCCAGTTGAAATTCTATCGTTTCTGAATGGAGGCGATTTATCAGTGGGGAGAAGGAAATCCACATTGGCAGCAAAAAGCTACCAAGTAAAAATAATGGGTGAAAACGACAGATGAGATGAATTTTGCATTTAATGGATACGTACAGGAAGATACATGAGTATTGTAACATTTGAGAGACAGGCTTATGGGATTGCAGCATACCCAGATGGATGGATGAATGGATGGATGGAAAGTCATTTGGACTTAGAAGAAATGGTTGCTGCATTTGGTAGTGATTTAGAAAATATTCTGTTGGAAAATCGATTTGCAATATTGGGTGAAAACAGCCACGATGCTAACTCCACTTCAACACCATTTTAACATTCTTATGCATGTTGCAGGGCTGTATTGGTTCCCTATGCAGCCCTGCAACATGCATAAAAAATGTTAAAGTGGAGTTAGCTTCCTGTCTGTTTTCACCCATTGTTTCCTTGTGAAAATTGTACGACAGGAAGAGGATGTTGGTAGCTGTGACTCTAGGCCATGCAGTTTAATTCACCAGTGGATTTTGTGGAGTAAAATCACAAAGTGTAAGGTTCTAATTGTAGTGACTTACATTTGTAAACAAGTACCTTCTGCTGTCCAAGCTGATGAAACCAGAGCTGCTAGGTAGGGCTGACTAGGGCTGTAGCGGAATGTCGCAGCGGTAGCTATTTCCGGCGGAAACAGTGTTTCTGCAATTAGTGGAACGGCATGGCAGAGGCTTTAATTCCACTAGTTTCATTCCGCAGTTCCGCTTATTTAATTCCGCTACTTAGTGGAATCGTGGAAACATGACATTTTCGCTACTTCTGCAATTCCTCCAGCGCCACAAAATAGCGGAATAGCGGCTTTCCACAATTTCCGCAATGTTTCCGCAATTCCGCGATTTGCAGAATTCCGGTGGAATTAGCAGAATGTCCGCAGAAAAGTCGCAGTGTGGCGCGGGCAATTCCGAAATGGCGGAACGGAATCGCGGCGCCGCATCAGCCCTAGGGCTGACTGAAAACGAAAATAAGTCATCATGAGAGCAAGGGTAGCCTAATGGGTAGTGTGTTGGACTTGTACCAGGGAAACTAGGGTTCAAATCCCTTCTACCCATGAACTGATTTGGTGGCCTATGGCCAGATACACTTTCAGCCTTGGTTCCCCATTAGTAAGATGGGAATAATGTCCTCTCTCACAGGGTTGTTGGGAGGGTGAACTAGATAAGGATTGTAAGTAAAACATCTTTGAACAATGAAAGTGCTATGGAAACAATTCTAAAGTATTTTTGAACATTTCTAAATCGTATTTGAGATTTCAATTTGGTTTTTTTTGCCACAAGTTCATTTCCGCATGCATTATTTTTAGGCAGGACTATTGACTTGATCGGAACAACCAAGAATAAAGTTGTTGATCTTTTGAAACTTCTCACTCTTTGGGAAACACTGAAATGGAGGGCAAGGGTTTCAACAATTTCATTTCAGTGGGGGGATAAAATAAACATTTCTGACATTGGATTTGGATGTAAACAATTACCTGTTGACTGGTTTTACTTTTTACCATGGATATTTTGGCCGATTTCTACACACACACCCCTCCCCTTTCGGTGTTGTGCTGAAATCTGGGCAAGTGACGGGGGAAGAGTAGAGCTGAAATGGACACCTAATTTGGTACCTGTGGGCAATACCTCCATTTTTGAGTAATGCAACACGTTTTTGATGGGCTACCCAATCTCCAATCGGGCACCTGTAAAATTGGTAGTTTCCAATGTTTGTTTTTCCAGTTACCAATCCGGATAGAAAACCAAAATACGTAGGACCAGAAGTTGACATTCCAGGACACTGGGTACCCACATCAGGTTGAAATCGAGTACCTATTCATACCCAAAGTTTTCGAGTCGATTCGGGTACTAGAAATTAGACAAATGCATCCGTTTTTTCAGTACTCATTTTAGCTCTAAGAAAATGTTCCATGGGAATTGTGCTAACTCGATCCTTCAACCCACTCTGGTTGTGTCAGGAACCATTGGTCACTCACAAAATTGTTACAGTCAGGTCAAAGGTATAGTGATCGGAACTGTAGGCCAGATTATCATTTGGTGTCAATTTCAATAACAGAGAGCCCAATTACACCAGCTGGGGTTCTGTATATTTGCAGAGATCAAAGAAAAGGATTCGATCCAGGTTGAAAAATTCCCCTGCGTAAACAGCAGCATCTTTTTCAAGCTGGCCTTCCATTTGATGTAAACAGAATTTGGCGGAATTCTGTCTTCGGCACTAGCTGCTACTTCTGAGGGCATAAATCTGTATGTATCTCCACCACGTAGCCACCGATTTCCTATCAGCCTTTGCCAAGGCAGAGCAAATATTTACCAACTTCATTTTGAAGTGCAGATCACATGTTGGAAATTCTGTTGTCCCAGAGGCATGAACACACGCAGGTTGCTCTGCCTTATGTATTAAATGCTGCTTTGATCATGACCCCCTTCCCCCCCCCCTCCAATCTGTCTTCAGACCCCCCTTGAGTGCTCCAGCACAACATGCCGCTATCATAGGAGAGGGCGAGAGAGATTGCTGTCTCCCTCCATCCATGGCGATACATGACATTACTGAAAGTCAATGCAAGCCACTTGCATTTATCACTGCCACTGTGGCTCTGCATATTGTTTGCTATTCGCCATGCATTGTTAGTGGTGATTGTCATGTAATTAAATCACTGCTCATCACAAGAGCCTATTTTTATGCTGAGATAAGCATCAGAAGCCTGCAGCAGCATCACTGAGATCAATAAAGATGTTCCCTGTAGGATTACAAATAGTCTAGGGTTATGCAGGGCACCAGAATTAATTAGGAATGATTTCTCTTTTTTCTTTCCACTTTCAATACATTTTTAATTGTTTATCCATTTTCTGTGGGTTTGTTTTAAAAATCTTTCCATGGTGTCCAGATGCCTTGGTTTAGAGCTTTTCCCTTGGATGTCAATGGGTCAAGCAGATTTTCCCTGAAGTACTCCTACTCTTTGTTTGACAAATGCCATCCTTTCAAGAGTTGTTCCTCTATGGCCGCCAGTTCAAAATCAGGCATAAACGTCCTTAAGTTTGAATAATTTTCTATCAGACATTTGTATTAGGAATGGTGGATTTCATGTGCTAGGTGCTGCAAAACATGTAGGATTACAATCCTCAAATCACTCCAGAATGAAGAATAAATTTGGCGAGCATGGTCATAGAACATTTGGTTGTCTAAATAGACAAGATAGGCAAAGGGTGGGTGGAGAAGCTGATAGAAAAAGGTGAAATAAAGGGATGGGCGAACGCGGTTTCGAAGTACGGAGTTCGGCCCGAACTCGAACTGTTCGGATTACTGAACACGAACACAAACACAAACCGAACAATCCTAACACCGAATGACGAAATGGCCAAACAGTTTGGTAAGTTTGGATCGCGTTCGGATGAGTTCGGGTGGCAAAAAAAGGTTCACTGGAAGGTCAAACATGACAGGGAGGTGTAGTCACTGAGGAGCAGACTTCCAGGCACCAGGGGTGGAGAGAGGCTTGCAAGAAACTAAACTAATTATCTGCCCCCCCTTCCCAATACCTTCTGAGCTAGTCACTGTTCCTGAACAGCAGGCATTGAGTAGGATTTTTAGATTGCTTTAAGTTTCATTTCAGTTTTGTACTGAAATGAAACTTAAACCTTGAACTGAAACCTTGTGTTATGCACTGTACAGACTCATTGAGTATGTATGTATTTCACTACAGACTCCTCTTCTATTTGTGATTCCCCCCATCCCATATATATGGGGTGTGTGTGTGTGTGTGTGTGTGTGTGTGTATATATATATATATATATATATATATGTATATATTATATGGATATTGGATGTGGGGTTAGATAGATAGATGTAGAGAGTTGTAGGAGTTAGCTTAGTGATAGAGATAGCGTTAGTGATTTAGTTTTAGTGTTTGTAGGAGTAGGCCTGTGTACTTATTAGATAATCCATTTAGTTCATAGCATTTAGAATAGTTAATAGCAGTTAGATTTAATGTAGATAGATAGATAGATAGATATAATATTAGATTTTTTTAAAAAACCCCAGATAAAAACAAAAAAACCAAATAAAAAACAAAAGAAAACCATATAAAACCCAATAAAAGACCAAAAAACCATATAAAAAACAAAAAAACACCCATAACAACATTTCCCAAACGGCCTTTTCGGACGGCCGAACCGAACAGCCGAACCCGAACTCAGCGAACGAACCGAACGCATCCGAACCGAATGCAACCGAAACGAACGCACGAAACGAACGCAGCCAAGCCGAACGGCCAAACCCGAACAGCAATCTGTTCGCCCATCCCTAGTGAAATAACCCACCAAAAAACTGAGCCACATAGGATCCATCTCTATGGGTTTCTACCTCCATCTCCCTTTGCTAGACCATTTTTTTTTTTTAAATTTAAATATATTTATATCCCGCTCCTCCTGCAAGTAACAAGCATACTGTTGTCTTTTTGCATTTATTAACTAAGTGCGATTTCTTCCATTTACAGAAACATTGGGTTAATGTAGATGACTAATGGCAGAGGTACATAGAGAAAATAGTTCCACTAGGAAGATAGATTTAGATTTTCTGTTCTCCTAAACAAAGTGGTGCACTCAAACTGCCTCAGCTGGGAGACTTGACTGGTGGTAGTGAGTTGAGGTGGCAAGAGCTGGGGTAGTTTGACTTTGCTCACTTGGGAAGCAAAAGGACTCCATTATTTACTCCCTGAACTCATGTTCTCTATCAAAGATGGCCAGGAACTTTGGGGGTGCAATCCAAAACTTGTGTGTGCATGGCGTAGGCATGCGTGTGCCTATTCCATGCTATTTCCACATGGTTAGAGTACTCGCCACAGTTCCCATAAGGGAGTTGCATGTGGTTTCTTTGCAGGTTGCACCTGCATGTCACGTGTGTTGCATGAAGTCATCTGTAGGGCTTGGGATTGGCCTCACTGTCCATTGGGTTCCTCTGTCTACAGCCAGTGGAAGGACCAGGTTTTATCTAGGAGGATCCATACCCTAAGTGATCTCCTATTTGGTTCTATGCTTCCATGTTCCACATGCCTCATATGGACCTGAACAGAAGGAACCAACTTGCCAACAGATTCTTGGAAGTTTGGATCAAATGTCAAGCCTAAAGGTTGCATTCAGCCATTAGGAATGGGCGAACAGATCGCGGTTCGGGTTTGGCTGTTCGGTTCGGCTGCGTTCGGTTCATCCGTTCGGTTCGGCCATTCAGTTCGGCTGCGTTCGGTTCGGCAGTTCGGTTAGTTCTCCGGGTTTGGGTTCGGCCGTTCGGTTCGGCCATTCGGGAAATGTTATGGGTGGTTTTTTTGTTTTTTATATGTTTTTTGTTTTTTTATTGGGTTTTATATGGTTTTCTTTTGTTTTTTATTTGGTTTTTTGTTTTTATATGGGGTTTTTTTATTATTATTTTATCTAATATTATATCTATCTATATACACTAAATCTAACTACTATTAACTATTCTAAATGCTATGAACTAAATGGATTATCTAATAAGTACATAGGCCTACTCCTACAAACACTAAAACTAAATCACTAACGCTATCTCTATCACTAAGCTAACTCCTACAACTACTATCCCTAACCTATCTCTCTATATATGGGATGGGGGGGGGGGGAATCACAAATACAAGGTTTCAGTTTAAGGTTTAAGTTTCATTTCAGTACTAAACTGAAATGAAACTTAAAGCAATCTAATAATCCCTCTCAACGCCTGCTGTTCAGGAACAGTGAGTAGCTCAGAAGGTGTTGGGAAGGGGGGAGGCAGATAGCTTCATTTCTTGCAAGCCTCTCCACCCCTGGTGCCTGGAAGTCTGTTCCTCAGTGACTACCGTACTACTCCTCCCTGTCACATTTGACCTTACAGTGAACCTTTTTTTGCCACCCGAACGCGATCCGAACTGACCGAACTGTTCGGTCATTTCGACGTTCGGAATTGAGTTCGGTTCGGCCAGTTCGTGTTCGGAAGTTCGGTTCAGTTCGGTCGTCTGAACAGGCCAAGTTCGGGCCGAACTCCGAACTTCCGAACCGCGTTCACCCATCCCTATCAGCCATGAGTTACTAGTTTAAGTAGTGAACTTAATATTGGGGACTTATTTATTTTGACTGCACTATCTTTTGTGAACTAAAGGGGTAGGATGAAGTCAAGACAACAGTTTGCTGCTGTGAAGGACATCAGCATCTATAGTCATTTGGGGGCAGTGGTTGTCAGACTGATGGGGGCACATATGAGAAGAACCCCAGCTAACAAAACACCTGACTTCACTGCTGGGAAAATCTCCAAAATAATGGGGTGGCAAGAGGTAGTGAGCAGCAGAAGCAAGTATTTGCCATGAATATTTGTTTCAGCTTTACTGTTTATCTCCACGCTGTTGAATTGAATGCTGTGCATTATGAGGATCTAAGGATATAATTGAATGTTGTGCGTTTGTGTGGCAAAAAGTCGAGCTTCCTCATCTCCCACAGTGGTGATGGAGTAGGTCCATGTGGGTAAGTTTTCAAGCTCCAAGTATTCACGGAAAAAGACTAAAAATAAACTGAAGGCAGTTGCTCAAGGAAATGTTCCCTTGAGAGTGATAGAATTTACACTCCTGTCAGCCAGCCAGAGCCTACCTGTCCTGTATTTGCATATGACATAATGCGAAGGACCAGAGGAACCTGCAGCAGCAGAACAACTCAGCCGCTTAATAGCCGACTTAGTCTTCTTGAGAACGTTCTGAATAAATCCGATCTTGAAACGATCAGCTGCGAGTGAAACACAGCATGATCTAAACCCCCAAAGTATGGCCTTGCAGTGTTGCACATTATGATTTGAGATGAATGGTTATTTTCTCCTCTCATACCAGGGTAACTGCAATTTTACAGGATTTCTCAGGAGTTACACTGCAGATGAGTGAGTAAAAAGGCTCTCACTTGGCGCTGTCAGATTTTCTAACTTTGCTCACCTCATGAAAATCAGATAAAGGGTTCATTTCCTTGAGCCCAAGGATCTGTAGGTTTCCAAAGGCATCTGACATAAAAGTTTGTAATGGAACCACAGAGGACAATGATGGTTAAAGGGAAAAGTTTTTTGTTAAAAAGATAATTCCAGCACCACTGGAACCCATGACAAAACTCACGTTAGCTTCAATGGACTTTGAATTTCACCGATTGTTCCTTAAGTGTGCCATAGAACAAAGTGATAAAGATTCCATTTTTGAATCCATCCGCTGAGGGAATGGGGGAGGCAAAAGTGTCTCGACAGAACCATTTCTGTTTCCGTTCTTGAGTGGGACAGGGCTTCTCTGTCTTGTGTGGAGCTGAAACTAGTAGTGGATTTGATACTCACGAGCATTATTTGCATTTTTGGATATCCCTCCAAATATCTGAACAATGTTTGCAATCAAAACATGTACTTGCATAGTCGCTTTCTTAGATATATTGGTTTGATTACAACTTTTTTATTTTGATATTGTAACCAGGGAGTGAGTTTGTGAACAGAAGAAGCTGTAGCATGAAGGGTGACGGACAGTCTGGAGACAACAGGACCAGCTGGTAAATGAAGCCAGGAAAACATGGTAAGGAGTATCAGAAGGTGTGGAGGACATTGAGGCAAAGAGGCCAAAGTTTGAGGGGTGGCAATGAAAGAAGCTGAAAGAGTCTGCAATATGGAGCTCTCTTGTAGGGCCAGAAAGGAGGTGCGAGCTTGGGTAAAGGCTTGCCTCTGGTGATCCTGGAAACTACAAATTGGCAAGCCTGAGGTTGGGGCTGGACAAACTAGAGGAAATGGTTGTTAAGAACAGAGCTACTGGACATATTGATAAATGCAACATAGTGGGGAAGAGAAAGCATGGACAAAGGGACGTCATGGCTCACTAATCTATTCGAATTTTTGAGGTTGTAAATAAGTAGAACTGAAACCAAGTCTTGGGAATTTTTTTGAAATAGCTTAATATTCCCGTATTTGGTTCAAAAATACTGAATTCTGAGGACCAAGGCCATTATTTTAAAAACTTCGGAAATTGCTACACACATGGGGGCTAGTGGACGGTTGAGCTTCTTCTGGAAATAAAACTTAGTGCCATATTTGGTAGGAGGGGGGTATGGGAGGGGACAGTTGAGTGATGGTAAGCCAGATGGCAAGTTTTGATTGGCTGGCCAAGCCAGATGGCAAGATGTTGATTGGCTGACAGGGTAAAATAAAAGTGAGTGCAGCCATTTTGTCCATTCTCTTTGGTGAATTTAGTGGTGTGCCACAATGCTGCTGGATCTGTAAGTAATCAGCTCGGGGGAGGGAGGGGTTCCTGGCCTGCCCTGGCATAGCATGGTTTGGCCTGTCCTATCCGTAGGGCCAATGCTGGGGGATGGGGAAGATGTAATTTACATTTACCTTTACCATGCCATGCAGTTTAAAATCATTGAGTGCCACATTGCTTCTAGTTCTGCCTGCTGCTTGAGGGATCTCCCTGCCTGGTTCCACTTACACTTGCCTGGTCTGTTCAAGTTACCAGTGCCACAGTACCAATGCCATGCCAAGAGGTTGTGGGGCGGCATGTGTAAATGTCTGGTTTCTTAATTTTGTGACCGCTAGGGCCTGGGCTTGCTGGATTTTGGTGGAATTTATTTCTCCATGCAGTTGCAGACTGTTTTGCGGGGTTTATGTGTTCTTCTTGAGTGAATGTCCCTTGCTAGCCTACAGTTTTGTGCACTGCTTGGTTGACATAATGATTAAACTGGGTGCACTCACTGCTGATGGTGGGCCACGCTGTGGGTACATTACTGTTCTTGTTTTGGATTTTTTATTTCTGCATTCAGCTGCACTTTTGTGGGGTTGTCTTCTGGAGCAATTGTCCCACTCTTGCTAGTCTGCTTTTCTGGGTAGTGCTTTGACTGCGGGTTCAAGAACTTTGCAACAACTTTCCAAAATTTCAGAAGTTTCCAAAATTTTCCGAGGTCCAGAATTCCAAATCCGAATTTCAAAAATTCAGAAACTGTGCCGAAGCACCTCCGATTACTCGGGCTGATTATTCAGAACTCTGGTATTCGGCCTGAGTACTCAGAAGTACTATTTGGTACTGCCCTATAAATAAGCATGTGTATAAGGGTGAGCAGGTCAATATAGTGTATCCAGATTTTCAGAAAGCATTTTATAAGGTACCTCATGAGAGACTCTTGAGGAAATTAAATAGCTATGGGATAGGAGGCAGTGTCCTATCGTGAATCAGTAACTGGTTAAAGGATAGGAAGGCAAAGAGTAGACCTAAATGTCTAGTTTTTTCAATGGAGAAAAGTAAATAGTAGAGTGCCCAGTGATCTGTACTGGGACTGGTGTTGTTTAATATATTCATTTATGATCTCGAATAGGGAGTATAGAGTGAGGTGATCAAAACTGCAGATGAGACAAAGTTATTCAAGATAGCTAAAACCCAAGCAGAATGTGAGGAATTACTGGAGGCTCTTTCGAGACTTGGAGACTAGGCGACGAAATGGCAGATGAAATTTACTGTTGACAAGTGCAAAGTGATGCACGTAAGAAAATATAATTAGAACAATGTTTATGCAATGCTCGGTTTTAAAATGAGAGTAAGCCTGAAACAACAAATCACAATGAATGTGAGTGTGTTGGAAACAGGTCATCTTCCATTACCAAAGCCCCCTTCATTCACGATCTCTTCCTTTATCACAGCTTTCAACTCCTTGCACTTACTAAAACCTGGATCTCTCTCTCTGACTCTGTCACCCCTGCCACCCTCGCCTCTGGAGGCCTTTTGTTCTCTCACTGGTCCCACCCCGAAGGCCGGGGTGGTGGCATGGGCCTTCTCTTTGCCAACCCCTGTTGATTCCAGCCCCTTTCCCCTCCCCACACCCTTTCCTTCCCTTCCTTCGAGGCTCACTCTGTGCGTCTCTACTCCCCCCTTCACCTTTGTGTCGCTGTCATCTACCGCCCCCCCGGCCCCCTTTCCTCTTTTCTCCCAGACTTTGAATCCTGGCTTAGCTTCTTCATCTCTGATGATACCCCCGCTCTCATTCTTGGTGACTTCAACATCCATGTTGATGCACCTTCCCTGCCCTCTGTCTCTCGCTTTCTCTCCCTAACCTCCTCCTTTGATATCCGCCTCTGGACTGATTCCCCCACCCACACCGACAGCCACTCTCTCAACCTCATCTTCTCCAGAAACTGTCCTGTTGCTGACCTCTCCTTGGACCTTTGTCCCATGTCCGACCATTACCTTGCTTCCTTCAACCTCTCCCACCAACCCCCATCTTCTTCCCCAGCTCCACGACCCTTCCATAGATTTTGCTTCCTCCCTCTCCCCCCTCCTCCCTTCTGTCTTCTCCTCCTCTTCCCCTGATACTGCCATCTCTTCTCAACGCCTCTCTCGCCATGACCCTCGACTCTCTTGCCCCCCTCTCCTCCTGCCCTGTTTGACCCCGAAATCCCGTCCTTGGCTCACCCCAACTATCCGCTACCTCCGCTCTTGCACCTGAGCTGCTGAAAGCCTCTGGCGCAAATCCCACTCCCACCCTGACTTCCTTCACTATAAATTCTCCCTTTCTTCCACCTCTCTTGCTATCTCCCTGGCGAGGCAACACAACTATGCATTGTGGGTTGAATCCTACTCTCGTGACCCTCACTGCCTCTTCTCCACCTTTGACTCCCTTCTCAAGCCCCCCTCCACCCTCTTCCCTTTCTGCTCAGGATCTCGCGTCATTCTTCAGCTCAAAGATTGACAAGATCTGCCAGGACATTGCCTCCCACCCGTCTCCTCTCCCTGCTCACCACCCCTTCCCCCTCTTTCCTCTCCTCCTTCCCTCCTGCCTCCCTTGAGGAAATCTCTTTGCTCCACCTGCTCTCCTGACCTCCATTTCTCCCGCTGTTGCTCCCCCCCCATCTCTCTGATGTCTCCGCCTGGATGTCCCAAAGTCAGCTCAAGCTCAACATGGCTAAGACTGAGATCCTTATCCCTCTTCCCTGTCCATCCTTATTGATGGGGTCACCATCTGCCCCATTCCCCAAACTCGTAGCTTGGGCTTCGTCTTCGATACTCAGCTTTCCTTTAAACCTTACATCAACTCTGTTGCCAAGTCCTGTCTCTTCGCCCTCCACAACATTGCTCGGATTCACCCTTTTCTCTCTGTCTCCTCAGCTAAAACCCTTGTTCACACTATGGTCATCTCTAGTCTTGACTACTGCAACCTCCTCCTTACTGGTCTCCCCCACTCTCAGCTGTCCCCCCTTATCTCCATCCAAAACTTCGCTGCTAGGGTCATCCACTCAGCCCGTTGCTTTGACCACGTGCAGCCTCTCCTCTCCTCACTTCACTGGCTCCCCCTTCATGAACACATCCTTCACAAACTCCTGGTATTCAATTATAAATCCCTTCACAACCTGGATCCCCCTTACCTCTCAGCCCTAGGCCGATTTTAGACGAGCAGCTGGATCAGGCGCGGGAGCGGCGAAACAGCCGCGGCGCTGTTTTAGACAAACCGAAAGCGGAAGTTGTGCGCGTGATCCGAGGCCGCGCATTCTTTTCCGGCCGCGTATGTCACCCCAGAGAGATCAGGGTGGTTCGCTCGCGGTCGGCAAAGAATGCGCGGCCCCGGATCACGCGCACAACTTCCGCTTCCGGTTCGTCTAAAACAGCGCCGCGGCTGTTTTGCCGGTCCCGCGCCTGATCCCAGCTGCTCGTCTAAAATCGGCCCTAGTCTCCTTACACACTCCTGCACGCACTTTCCACTCCTTCTCTGCCCCCTCCCTCACTCTCCCTCGTCTCCCCGCCTTCGCCCCTACTCCCTTGCTGCTCCCCATGCCTGGAACTCCCTCCCTGCCCACATCCACCTTGCCCCATCCCTTCACACCTTCAAAACCCACCTCTTCCTCACTGCCTTTCCCGACGCCTGTTAGAACTTTCCTCTCAATATTTACTGTCTGCCCTCCCCGCAGACTCCTGCCTAACTGCAACCAAGCCAAGCACGTGCACCTGAGACTTCGCATTCGCTTGAATGTTATTTATCCCTTGTCTCTCCTTGTCTCCCCTCTCCGTGTCTATTAAATTGTAAGCCATAGGCAGGAACCGCATCTATCTTATTGCTCTGTAAAGTGCCAGGTATACAGCTGGTGCTATACTACTACTACTACTACTAATAATAATAATAATAATAATAATAATAATAAATAATTTGTGTGACATGGAAACTTACTAGCTTTTCCACTGTTTTCACCATTTGTTGTTGTTTTCTCAAGTTGAACAGAGTTGCTACAGGGCTGATCCCAAGCCCCATGTGTCCTCCTCATGTCCCCTTGGGGGCTGTGGAGACACAAAAGTGCAGACAAAGTACTGGAAATTGTCATAAACGTGATGTAAAGGCGTTGTAAATCTGTTGTAAAAGTCTCATAGTTCTGGAAAGTGATGCAAAGTGTTAAAAAAATGCCAGAAAGTGACAAAATATCAACGGCAGAAGTGTGGAATCACTGGAGACTGACAAAGTACCAATGAACACCCACAAGCACACCTGAAAGGTGGATATTTCCCTGCAGAACAGGGACACTTCCTCTCATCTCAGCACTAATTAGGAATTACCACTCCAGAAATGCATCTTGGAGTCATTGTGGATACTACATTGAAATCCTCAGTTCAATGTGTGGCAGCAGTCCAAAAACCAAACAGAATGTTAAGAATTATTCAGAAAGGGATAGGGAATAAAACAGAACATATTGTAATTCCTCTGCATAAATTTGTGACCACACCTTGAATTTTGTGTGCAGTTCTGGCAGCTCCATCTCAAAAAAGATAATAGTAGAACTGGAAAAGGCACAGAGAAGAAGAAGAACAAATATGAGAAAGGGTCTGGAAATGGCTTCCATACAAGTAGAGGTGTGATAGGTTAGGGCTGTTCAGCTTGAAGAAGAGATGGCTGAGCAGGGAAATGATAGAAGTTTATAAAATCATGAGTGGATTGGAACAAGTAAATAGGAAGTTAGTTACCCTCTCAAATACTACTAGAACTAGGGGAAGCTCCATGACGTGTTATATTTTAAACAAATGAGAGAGTGTTTTTCCCCCCAGTCAATGCACAATTAACTTGTGGAATTTGTTGCCAGAGGATGTTGTCAAGGCCAGTAGTATAGCTGGGTTTAAAAAAGGATTGGATAAGTTCTTGGAGGATAGGTCCATTGATGTCTATTAGCCAAGTAGGTTGGGGCATGTCAACTCTGACTGTCAGGAACTGGGAGTGGACAACAGGGAATAGATTGCCTCGTTAGGACCTGTTGGGTACTTCTCCCAAGCAATCAAGATTGGACACTGTCGGAGACAGGATTCAGGGCTCGATGGACCATTGCTCTTGATTCCGTATGGCTCTTATGTAAGGAACTGAGGCTTTTGAGCCTAGGAAGGGGCTCACCACATGTATAAAGAACCATACTATTGAATTATCTGGAACTATTCATTCTTGTTGGAGAACTGTAAATAAAAGAGCACTGGTGATGGAGATCCAGGACTGAATTATATCAGTATTTCTTCTTTTCGGTGATTTTCTGCAATTCCAGAATGTTGCACTGAGTTCCAAAAAGGTGGTGGGTGACCTGTACGAAACTGACATTTTCTGCAGGTACAGTACAAGAGGTAGCTCAATCAGATCTCTGGCAAAACGAGGACTGGATCACAGTTGAGTCTGTGTTCCACTGGACCAGATCAAATCCAGATGATCCATCCAAGATGGAATCGACCCCAAACTTTTTTTTCAGCCCTGCAGAGAAGTGCAGCAAAGTGTATGACTTGCGGGTCCAGAGTTTGCAAAAATTCATCAAGCAGGCCTTTTACAGGTCCTCTCTCCCTACCTGAAGCACACAGGGTGAAAACAAACAAGACAAGTTGATACACAGATTCCCTGCCTTCCCCAGGATAGGCCACCACAATCACCACCACGCTTTGGGGCGGTGGCGTGGGTAATTCAAAGAAGCAGCTCTCCCCACCCCCAGAGGAATCCGGAACGGGGGACTGCCGTCACAAGTCCCTCCATGACATGAGTTGGCCAAGGAGCTGTCCAGACAGAGAAGGACTCCCACACCTCTGCTATGCAGTAGGATTGGGCCCCAGTGAGGAGCTGGCCATCAAACAGCTGATCATGAAAGCTCGGAGGAGCATGCTTGCCCCAGCTGCCAAACAACTAATTGGGGGACCTTGAGGAGCGGGGAAGAGGGAGATCCTCCGATCACCTCTCTGATGACCAGGGCGCTTGTGCTGCCCCACTCCGCTTCCCAATCAGCTGTTTGATGGCCAGTCCTCTGGGCCACCTGATCAGTTGTTTGGCTGCTGGGGTGAGTGCGCTACTCCAGTCCCGATCTTCAGATTTGATCTTCAAAATGGTGGGGCTGGGCAGGGTCTAATGGACAGGAGGGTGTACAATAGGGGTATGCAATTAATTTTGTTGTGTTTTGTTAACTAAGGACACAAAAAGGAATGAATAAGCGAACAACATTTGTTTGATTTCATTTATTTTCATATAAAAATAATAATAATAATAATCACTGCACAGGCTCAAAATGGCTGACGGACCATTCTGTGCATGCATGTCCTTTTCCAAAGTGGCGTCAGCGGCGTCACCGTTATTTTGGAAAAGGGTAGCCAGTCTGCACATGTGCAGTGGCCCTTTTGCACTTAGGGCTCTTCATAAAATTAGAGCTGATTTGGTGCCCACGGGGGATACCTGCAGTTTTGGGTGCCATTTTGGATATCCGAATCGGTACCCAACCTTTGAGTAGTCAAAAAATCAAAAATTTGGTTACTGGTGTGGTTTTATTTTATTTTTTTCTTGAAAACCCATAATTACCCCCCAAAATAAAATAATATGAAAAAAAATTCCCCAAATCTTGGACAAAATCTATATATTGGTATGCCCGATATCCTTTATCAGTTCATGGGGTTGTTTTGCCCGGAGGCTCCTTGGTGGAATTTAGATAAAAAACTTGTATATATATTAGCCAACTCAAATTATAAGGTGATGTATACAGCGGCAAATTTTCTCCTTCTGCTTGCCAAACGCAGGAAATTAGAGTTATTAGGAACTTAGAGGGGAAATTTTATTTCTATGTTGGGTCCTTACACTAGAAATTTTGTGTAGGGCTAAGGATTGTCTAAAAATATATGTTCAAGATTTTATTTTTCTGTTTTGTAAACTGGAAATGTTGTCCCTAATTTATTATTATAATATATGTACATTTTATCAATCTATGTTGGACTGCGTTTGTGGCAGTATTATTGTGTTGATTTCTTTCTTTTTATTCCTTGGTTCTTTTTCTTTTCTTTTTATTCCTTGGTTGTTTTTATTATTATAATTATTGTATTTTTGCACCAACCAAGTGGTTGTGTCAAATAAAGGATTACTACTATTGGTATGCCAGATTGTTGGCATTTTGACATTTCAGTATTTCAGGTTCCCGATTAAAAAATGGTTTGAGTGCTGAAAAATACCAGACATTTTTGGTTTGATTCGAGTTCAAGAAATTCTACAGACCTGTTTTTTTTTTTTGCAGGTACTCATTTCAGCTCTTAATAAAATACAATACAACAACCTAAAATCCATATTCAGTCCTATTAGAAACAGTTTAAAAGTGGAAGAGGGAGGGAAAATTTCTTTCAGTGGAAAACAGCATGGGCTTGTTTAAAAGCCCCTGGAGAATAAACAAATCTGCAGGTTTATTACCTATCTTTAAAATCTTTTAAATTTGACGTTGCATTTCCAAAGGAGCTGAAAAGTTCTGTATTAGCAGTTTTTAACACCGGGAATTTTCTTTTCTAAATGAGAATTTCCGTGTCACTGTGCAACACTCAAGGAGAGCAAGGGGCAGTTTACTAGTCCTGAAACCAATACCTACAAAAATGGGTATACTCATTTGGGCCAATGCCATGGCCCACAAATGCAGCTGTGTGCACGCATGTGCAAGTGCAGTTTGCACAGGCATAATAGGCTCTATGCTGGTGGTGTGCACGTGCCACATAGCATCAGAGTGGGCCTATTGAATTTCATGGCCTGCAATGTTCGGGTACTAATCAGTATCTGATTATTATCCAGTGCATGTCCCTGAGTGTCAACTTCTAGTCTCGATTTTTCAAGTTTTGGTTCCAATTTTTTAGTGTTTCCATCTTGATTTACCGATCGGTAATTGTAAAATCAGTAATGGAAGTTACCAATTTTTCAGACCTTTGGGTGCCTGATAGGTGCTTGGGTAGCCAGTCAGGTGCCCTCCATGCTTCTAGAAAATATGGGTATTACCTGTGGGTACTGGATTTGGTGCCCATTTCAGCTCTACCAGTGCACTTACTCGTTAACCTCTAAATGTCTTGGTCCCTACGTATTTGAAAGTTCACCTCCTCCCCTATGCTCCATTGCGACCCTTCAGATCATCCAAGAACAACTTCTTGGAAAATTCATCCATGTCCAAGATTTGAACAGTGAGGGTACATGGAGAGGCGTTCTCGGTAGCTGCTCCCCAACTTTGGAATCCCCATCCCATAGCGAGTAATCAAAACCTGAGTGTTTAGGGGAAGAAATACAAAATGTTTTTGTTTGCTCAGGTGTTTAACAGTTGGGGCTACATTCCTAAATAAGCTCTATACTGTATGGCCGCGATCTGGCTCGCACCCCTCCCCACAAGACAAGGTGCCTTGTGCCAGCGGAGGGCCGAGACAAAACAAGTGGCTGAGAGCAGGGGGTGCAGGCACTCGCAGAAGCAGAGCTCCACCGGCCTGATGACCACACACCCTCTGTCTCCATGGGGGCCACTCCCCCATAGCTGCCAGTAGAGCGGGGAGCAATGCCCATTCAAAGAGTTCACAACCCCAGGACATGCTTCACAGGGCCAGATAGACAACCTTTCCCCCACAAACCCACCTGCTGTGCCTACTCAGAGCAGGCGTAAGGCAGACACAGCCATAGGAAAATGGGCACTAGCCACCCCACCCCCCCGACCCTTAGAAGCTTCTGCACAGTGGCCCGGCCAGCCCCCAAACCCGGCCCACAGCACTCAGCCTAAATCGCGAGAGCCCTGGACTGTTCCTCGCGAGACTTGGCTCCTGTCCCAACACCGTGGCACATAGGTACAGAAGAGGCAGGGTCCTGGGGTGCGGGGGGGTGACTGTCATGGGCTCTCGTGATCGAGGCTGAGTGCTGTGGGCCAGGTTCAGGGGCTGGCAGGGCCGGTGTACAGCAGCTTCTGAGGATCAAGGCATGCCCACTTCCATGCCTTTTTGCTGTTCTGTCCATTGCCCCGCCTCCTCCAGCTCCCCTTGCACAGTGCAGGGACCGGAGCCGGATGCTGCGCTGTGGCTGCTGGAGCCCCGGGGCTTTTCGCAGGTGCAGTTTCCACCCACAAATCCATATAACCGGATCGCGGTCTTAATGTTTAGTTACTTTTAAGGTTTTATTCTTTGTCTGTTTTATGTTTTTACCCACCCCAATCCCTCGGAATAAGGTGGGTTGTAAATGTACAATATATAAATAAATAGTTGGATGCCAAAGTGCTGTCCACTGCTTAAATGGGTGCCAATTCCTCATTCTGAGCCAGAGACAACATTGGGCAGTACCAATCTGCTGCCACAGTCACCAATCGACTACTGTAATGTGGGGGTGTAGATTGCAGCTACCTCGGATGGGCTTACCAGTGGTCAGACTCCACTTCAGCGATGATCACAAGGAGGGGATGTGAAGGGCTCTTGGGGCAATAATGCATGCTCAGATGAGAATGGGTGATGGGCAGTGATGTCTCTTGCTGTGAATAAGGATTCCTGATTCCTAATTTAAGACTAGTGCAGCACTTCATCATCCACCAGCACTAACAAAGTGCTCTGGGATGAATTCTATCGCTGTTGTCATTCCGCCTCCAAGCAGGGGATTGGACTAGATGACTCTCCATGCACCTTCCCTCCCTTAGATTCTATGAATTAGAATTGCTCTCTGTGAGAATCCTCGGGTGAAGACACACGAGCTGCCTTGGGCAGGGTACATGAGCAGCCTTAACCCACTATGGGCAGTTGGACCACGCATGCGCGATGCGGTGTATCATGTGGCCGGCTGCTGTTGGATGCTCCCCCGCCATGTAGCAGGGTGAGCAGCTGGGTGTTACGTGATACGTTCACAGAAAAAGGTCGAGGACATGTTGTGCAGCAGTCTTAATTCAACTGGGGTAAGGCTACCTAAAGCGTGGCAGCCTGTGGGCCGGAGCCCCTTCTGCCCCACTGCACAGCAGGCTTAATGGCAGAGCCTTGAGTGGCGGGTGCTGTTGTCTGTTGCACCCTGTCATGTCACGGTTTGGGGAGGAATTTTGGTTGAGCCAGGGGTGGGCTGGTGCTCATGTGACCGGCGCCTTGGCCTGCCCTAGCTAGCTTCCTTGCGGGGGGAAGTAGGGAGACTGTCCTGTTCCGCCCCCTGACCCTGCAGTGTGGTGGCTGCATTTGACTGCCATGGGGCTGCACAGGGATGGATGGTTCTCCAGTTGATCTTTGAATATATACTTTTGGGGCACCCCGATGAGGTAGCTGGGCCTGGTGCCCCAAAATGCAGGTATTACTGGGATGCCCTGGGACATTCCCCAGACTGACCTGCCTCGCCGCTGTGCTGCTGCTTCTCTGGTTTGGTCTCAGCTTGCTGCTTCATGCTCCTCTCTGGTCTGTGAGCTGCTCAGCAGAGCTGGGGACATCCCCACTTGACTTTTTCTAAGTGGAGGAGGGGATGAGGAGGCCTCTTCCCAACTGCATGACCACCTCATGGATCCCCTGTTCCCAGGGGGACTCCAAATGGGGGGTGCTTATAGGATCCATGTGCATCCTTGATATGGGTCCCCCTGGGAACAGGGGACCCATTAGGGGCATGCACGCAGATGGGAAGAGGCCTTCTCGCTCCCGCCCCACTCAGAAAAAGCTGAGACGTGAAGTCTTCAGCTCAGCCGAGCAGCATGCAGGCCAGGGGGGAGCAGCGAAGCTGCAGTGAGGTGTGTCAGCCTGGGGAGCCTGTTGAGTAACATTTGGGTACCAATTGGTGCCTGAACATAAACGGGGCAAGTTGGGCACCCAAGATTCGATGGAGTGCTCGACTTGCTGGATACCTGGATGCAGGTCTAGTTAGGATGTTTCCCCATAATATTTAACTCTAATCTACCTTGCAGCAATTTAAGCTCATTGCCACTTGTTCTATCGTGCGAGGGCAGAGAACAAATGTTTGACATCTTTTTTTTGGTGGCATCTTTTTAGATATTTGAAAAGTATCCCCCTACGCCATTCCTCCTGGCCTTCTTTCCTCTAGGGTAAACACACCCAATTCTTTACACCTTTCCTGATAGGATTTACATCCTAGTCACTTTAACATCTTGGTTGCTTTCCCTGGAATCTTCTCTTCCCCATCACAGGGACCCTCCTTTGGGTTCGTCCTTGTGGGGTCCATTTCCCCATAGAGTCCACACCATGCCTTTTCTATTTCTGAGTGCTTTATTTACAGGAAAGTGCTGATCACCAATAGGTACAGGCCTTCGTGACCCTACCTTGAGTCTGACCTCAGTGGGACAGATTTCTCTTCCCCAGCCACTCCTTCCTATTTGGGAACTCCAAGGAGTTTCAGATTATCTGGAAAGCAGACCTCCAAACCTAGACCCCTGGCTTGACTTGCTTCCTCTGTCCAAAATGAAAAAATAAATAAATTAGAAGGTCTGCAATTAAATTACTCGGAATAACAACATATACTTTAATAGTATTGAAAAGAAAGAAAAAAAAACCACTTGGGGTTGTATTTAAATATACAGCAACCAAACAATATCAAACTGGACATATGGAATGTCTTAAAAGAGCCATGTAAATCAATATGTTAAAGTGGGCTAGGTCTGTTTTCATTGGTCTTTTTGATTACAACTTGCTCCCTCAGCCAGTTAGTCTTGAGGAAATCCTCACAACTGGGCCTAGGGTCTAGTCTTAGTATTTACTTCCTGGCCCCTGGAGCAGGCCCTTCCTGAGGCAGACTTCTCCCCATGAGGCAACAGGCCCACCCTAGTGTCCCCTCCCCTTCCCTCTTGCCCATAGAACTCCAGTCTCTGGCTCTTCCTTTTTTGGCGGCACCTCAGCTAGTTGGTGGCACCACTTGGTTCAGCTGAGCACAATCTGCAGCACCCTTAGCTTGGCTCCTTGGGCAGCATTAGAGCTGAAATGAGTACCCACAAAAACAGAAACCCTCAATGAATTTCTGGTACTCAAATCCACCCAACAACATCTGATATCAAACAGTACCTAATGATGACCTCCTCTAATTATGAGCTGATTTGGGTACGTGATTGTCCTGGAAATTGGAATGTTGACACCCAGTTCCAGAATACTGACTTCCGCTACCAGTTTTGACTTGCATGATGAAGTCTTTCTGCAGGGGGCATGACCTGATATGAATCAGCCACCTTGGGGGGCAGGATGTCGCACGTGGGGGAAAAGCCCTTCAGAAATAGCTCATACCGGGTCCTCAAGAGTTCTGCTGCTGATGCTTCCTGGGTGCAGAAATTTGGCCTGGACTCCAGTGCTGTGGGGCGTCCCCACAGGCCTCCTCATCTAAATGTGGGGCCCTGCCCAGGATATGGCCCTGCTTCCATGGGATGGCTCCCGCAAGCACTTATTCTCAGCCTGGGGCCTGGTCCTCCAAGGACTTATAGTGACTCACTCACATCCTCTGGTGCTGTTACTTCATGCTCCTCTTTAAGACTGTCATCTAATTCATAATTTTATCCTCTCTTATGAAACTTTAAATTCTATTGTTAAAGCAGTGTGGACTAGCAGAGAAGAGTCATATTTAACGTCCTTCTTGGGCGAGTTCATTTTAAAGACTTGGTCTGTTTCTCTGAATCCCAACTACTTCTGTTGAGCAGAGCCCAACCGTAAACGCTCTGTCCTTTCTTCTGCTCCCCTGACGCATTCGATCCGGCCATCACCACTTGCGCACCGAGTCCTCCTGCCCTATTGCCCAAACGACATCTGTTTATGGAGCAGCTGGCAGCAGCGACATTCCCAAGCTGAGTGATGGCTGAGGAACCGAGCCTGCTTTTCCCCAAGCTGTCAGGAGCTTTTAGAAATAACACCCTCCTCTGAGGAAGTCAGAATACCAACAGGAAAATAAGTAAAACCTATTATAAAACAGTTGTCCGGGAACTTAGGCACGGCGCGGGGTAGAGATCGATATGCTGTGAAGGTTAAATCTATTTTCACACTGTGTTCTATTTCACAGTTTAATGGTGTTTTAATGTGTCTGTCACTGAACCCCCTTCATGTTATGCAGGTAGAGCCTTTTACAAAGGAGAGAGAACCTTGGCTCTACAAGCTTTTCAGTAACATCTTATTTACCAGCTGAGTTCTGACACTTTCCGTTCCTCTCTGGAGATACGCCAAGCTCTGACTATTTTAGATTCTAAAGGCCTAATGTGGGGACTGCCTTAACAATAATTTCAAATTATCTTTGTTGAATGCCTGCCGAGATGTGAGGGGACATGTTTTGGCACTAAGGGAGATGGGTGTGATCTGTGAGGAGAGGCGGGGGCTTGGGATGTTTACTAGTGGAAGTTTATACAAGCTGAAGACCATTGGTGATGGGTTTACTTAGTTTGAAACCCCTCGGTAATCCTGGGTGCAGAAATTTGGCCTGGACTCCAGTGCTACCAAGGTTCTTTTTCTGTTTTTGAGTGAAATGGTAAGGAAAGACTGGAGAGGGGGAAGAGTGGATGGAAAATGGTTCAGGGAGGGAGGAGAATGGAAAATATATACAAGGGGGAGACAAAAGGGGGAAGTAGCACAGACTGAGTCTGCCAATGACTTGTCACATGTTGCTGCCTTAGGGAAAATATTAAAATGCTGCCCCTCCTTCCCCCTCACCTAAAAGTGTACTGTCTTCAGGCAGGGAACTTGCAGGGGTGGGAATGCAATGGTTGCGGAAGAGGCATATTTTTTCAAACTACAGGTGAGCGTGAGGACAGGTGAGTGTGAAGACAAGAACTAATGGATACAACCTAGTTATAAATACATTTAGCCTGGAAATTAGAAGAAGGTTTTTAACGATCAGACAATGAACTATTGGAATGAGCTTTATAGGGTCACTCGTGGGAGCAAAGAATCTGAATAGCTTTAAACCGAATTAGAAAAATGTTATGATGCCCAGTTTATTAAGGATGGGCGAACAGAACTGAGTTCAGAAATTCGGTTCGGTTCGGAAGCTTGGTTTGGTCAACCGAACTATTTGAGCTTGGTCCGAACTTCCGAACAAAGTTCGGAATAGGCGAACAGAGCCAAGTTTGGAAATTTGGTTCAGTTCGAAAATTGAGTTCGGTTCGGAAGTTTGGTTTGGTCGACCAAACTGGTCGACTGAAATCTGAACTTCCGAACCGCGTTCGCCCATCTCTACAGTTTATGAGCTGTTTTTTATTCCTACAGGAGGAATCCTCCCCTTTCCCCCACATACATGTTTTTTTGTTCGTTTTTTATTTTGTTTTCTTCCTGTAGCATCAAAGTTGTCTGCCGCTGGAGGTGGGACTGTTGGAGCACTCTGAAGCTTGGGTACTATAATTGTATATCAAGTGCCTGGCTGGTGGGGACTGCATGCATCTTCAGGGTCTAACTGATCACCATTTTGGGGGGCAGGAAGGATTTTTCCACTCTGGGCAGATTGGCAGTTGACTCTAAGGATTTTTTTTGCCTTTCCCTGCAGCATGGGTGTGGCTCGCCTGTGTGGGATATCCAGCTCTTTCTTTCTTCTAAAATTGTTCTGTTATTTTGGGCATCGGTGCGCTCTGGTTGGTCCCAGTCTCTATTTTTAGCTGTTGGTGGGATTTTTCTGTGCAGAGTCTTGGCGCGTGGCAGGTCCTGTAGTGGTGCAACAGGATGGACTAGATGACCCCTTGGGATCCCTTCCAGGTCTGTGCCTCTGGTTCCTCGCTCATCAGTGGTCTAGGGGAAGAGCAGCGCCATCCCTCACCTCCCCTGCCATAGTGCAAGCCCCAATGGAAGGATTTAAGAGGCAGCCAAATAGAACTAAACTGCTCCCCCTGGGAGATTCCATCATGCATGACAGGTAGGGGAGGGAGCAATCCTGGTTCATTTTGCAATCCTCTTCTATCTGCTGCCATCCATGCATGCGGGGAGTGAGAGGCAAGGGAGGGTACTTGCCACCATCACATTGGGCCTGATCCCCACCCCTTCAGAGCACCATGATGTCACAGTGCTTCTGAGGGGGTGGTCCCATGTCTGAAAGGGGCAGGACAAAGTCACTCAGTGCTCCACTGGGGGCGGGGCCACATGAGAGAGGGAGCCGGAGAGCCTCCTCACTCCACCTCTTTTTGTATGGCCGCACTCCTGATGAACCGAGGGCTGAAACGAGAATATGTTTAGAATCTTGTGAGAATTGAGATGAGACCCCTTAGTGAGATCTTGAGTGGATCTCGCTAACAGTGCGAGTGTGTCGTTTTGAAACGAAAAAAAACAAATGTGCAAAATGGCAGCCGGACAGTTCTGTGCATGCAAGCCCTTTCCCCCAAACGACAGTGACACCACTGGGGCTATTTTGGAAGAGGGCTGCACATGAGCAGAATGGTCTGGTGGCCGTTTCGAGCATGCACAGTCTTTTTTCTTGTTTTTCCCCCAGGTGTGGAGTTGGTGGCTGCAGGACGGACAGAGAGAGAGTTGCGTGATGCGAGTCTCGGCATGGGACAAGTGGCTTACGCATGGCTCCGGTAAGTGAAATAAGAAAACAATCTCCGTTGAGAACCGAGGCTTTTTTCGATTCCTGTGGAAATTGAGCTGAGAAGCTTGATTCTCAATGAGAATTAAACAAATAAAAACAAAAATGAGATCGAGTTTCAGCCCTAATTCTGATGTCACCTTTGGTTGCTATGGTTTCTGCCCATTCATCCAACCTTTTCAAGCCAGTCCAAACCAGGAAAGGAGGAGGCTTTTTAATTCATGGTAAAGGCTGGGTGTGTGGATGTGTGATAGGGACATGTTTGGGTTTTGTGTTTAACCTTCCCCCCTCAATAAATTGCCCAGAAAAAGTCTTAGGATTTCCTAGCTTGTTCCTCCTTTCTTGCAAACTTGACTACTAGTTGCTCTTTGTTAATTGCTTTTGAAAAGTGTGAAGCACCAGGTAAAAATCTCTGGGTAAACAAATTATTGAGCTCTAAACTTTCTGGGCCTCTGACGTGGCCACCGTGCCTGCTAGTCCCGCAGGAAGCCCTCTGTGAGGCCTGGCCTTGGGCAAGCTCCAAAGCCCCCAAAGCAGGCACTCGAGCTCTGCCTCTCCCTGATGATGCCTCCCTCCCAGTCCAGGTTTAAATTAGTGTTACTTTCTCACCTGATGTTCTGTTAATCAGGGCCCTCCCCTGTGTAACCCCAGCCCGGCACTCTTGCCAAGGAGCTAGCTGAAATGACTACCTACAGAAATGGGTAAACATGTCAAATCGACTAAAAAATATTGGGTGCCAATTGGTACCCAATTACAACCTGATTTGGGTATCCTGTGTCCCGGAATGTCAGCTTTGGGTATTGATTTTCAGTTTTCCATCCCAAATTACCAGTCGGTAACTGGAAAATCAAAAAATCAATACTGGAAAATACCACGTTTTTTTGGTATCCAGGTATCTGACTAGTGGTTGGGGTCCATTGAATATCCGCGATAGTACTCAGAAATTGTTAGGTAACAAACCTTTTCCCCGAGAATGTTACCCCCCCCTTTTTGGTGAAACATTGCCCCATAAGGAATACAGATTCCGGGGTGCCCAAGCAACAAGGGCCAGAGAGGAATTTGAGAGCTAGGTGAACCCTTGAAACTGAAAGGCCCCTCAGGGAAAGCACAAAACCTGAAAAGAGCAGGAATTAGATAAGGGGAGAACCTCCTCCAGTAATCACAGGGGCACAGGAAAGAGAGGCTGCTCCCCAGTTTTAAACAAAAGCTCTAGCTTGGAACTCCAGATTGGCAAAATAAGCACAATGGTGGACCCGCCCGTGCACACCTGAATGGAGCCAGTCTTCCTTGTTCCCCTATAGGAACGCCTCTTATCCCCTGCAAGATTTGTTTCCCCCACAACATCCCGACAAGATTTCCCTGTTGACTCACCCTATTTTCCTAAAGACACCTGGAGCATCCTCCCAACCCTTCATTGAATTCTCTTGTCACACCCAGGCTCCTTTTGTTCCCCTCAGGATTAGGTCACCACTGGAGCTAGGACTTTCTAGAATATAGTCCTAAGCGGAAGAGAGAAAGGTGATGCCCCCTCCAGCTCTCCGTTCCACCCTAAGAGACCCAAAAGGGTCCCTCCCCCTGAACACATAGGATGATGCCAATCATAATCCAAACCCTGGCCCCCAAGAGCAGAGCAGTTCCAGACCCCACCGAAGGATGCCTCTCCCAGACCTTGGTCTGTGTTCCTCACCTGAGACTCCACCTCTCAACCCCCCCCTCCCATCTGAAGGTTGCCTGTGTCTCCCTCTACCTACAGGCTCAGCAAGGTAACCTTTAGATCCTCTCTTTCTCTCGGTTCCCTGTTTCTTCCTCTTCCCCCAACGTAGTGTGCACCAGCCCCGAAGAATATCAGACTAGGAGTGGGTTGGATTGGGTGGGTTGGCTTGGGTGGGTGGTGTATCTGTACAAGGGAGGGTGGTAATTTCAAGCTGTATAGCACCTAAGAATTGGCCTGTGGGTGTGTATCTGTTAGGGGTGGGAATTCCGGTTCTCCTGAAATCCGATATTGCCGGTATTTCAGTGTATCGGCTTAATCTGATAAATCTGATATTTACCTGTACTGGCATCCCAGATTTTTAACATTGGCCGTGGTACTGGATTGTTTACATTGCAGCCATTGAAGTCAATAGCCGCAATGTAAAAAATCTGGTACCGCAACCAATGATAAAAACCCGGTATGCTAATACCAGTGAATCCGGTACCAGGGAGATCCAATACCGGTACATCCAGTATCTGGTATTTTCCGCGGTGTCCCACCCCTAGTATCTGTGTAAGGGAGGGTAGATATGTGTATATGTCTCTCCAGTCTTTGGTTTTGTAACAAAACCCCCTTTATTTAAGCAGTTGTCTGTGTATCTGGGAAGTGGGTGAGATAGTCCAGCTGACCAGGAGCGCAGCCCGCACCTCAGACTGATCCTTGTGGCACATGGGGACCCCATGTTCAACTAATTTGGCTAATTCTGCTAAATCTAAGAATCAGGGGTATATTGGGGTACTGACCCCCCAATAGTCATGCGTGGAAGGGGGTCTCCTGCTAACAAAATGTAGGCATTACCCATGGATGTCAAATGAAAGACCCATTTCAGGTCTAGAGTTAACCCTTTCCTTGCCAGTTTCAGTAGTGATGGCGAGTAACCCATCGCAGGGGGATACAAAGTGCGTGGAACATACTACAAATATTTGTATTGTATCTTTATATCTGCATACAAATGGATGATGAGTTTTTACACATGTAAACATGTATGTTTATAGTGTAGGTTTTACTTGGGATGGCCTTTTAAAGAGGTGAAAGCATCCCTCTGCAGGTTTTTTTGTTCTTGTTTTTTTTTTTGCAGGCCCTGTGAGAACTGGTGCTTGCTAGGATGTTAATATTTGTCTTGAGGAGTACTGATTTGGCGTGTGTGCATCCCACTGTAATGGCAATATCTTCAGTGTGGTTTTTGGCGTTGCTAGCTTGTATGTTCTGAATTGATCTCTTTCCCCCCTTCTGCTTTCCTTTATTGGATCAACAATCTTCTGGTGAATACAGAGTGGAACTGCTTCTGTATAGTGGGGCCAAAACAAACTCCCTTCTTTAATTCAAAAGGCAAAAGTCCAACTGTAAGGACAACTGACCCCCTAATGTGAATGGAGGTTCAGGAAATCCAATGGCTGACTTTACAAGGCAAAACACTGTCCCAACTGATAACTTGGCCAAGAGTTTAGTGAGGGTGTTTTTAGACACGCACACTTTTTACCCAGACTTCTACAAACTCCCACACATGGAGTTGAGACACTCCCCCTCCTTTCCCAACCAGAAGTCGCCCGGGCACTCTTGCAAACAGCAGCACCATTGACTCCCACATGTTTTGAGAAGCAGACTTAGTAAATCTCCTGCTTCAGAGGACTTACCAAATCCACTTCTCCAAACATGTGGAGCTCACCAGCTCTGCTATTTGCAATGGTGCTCAGGCAACTTCCGGGGGGGAGAGGGAGGGGATAATCTAAACTCCCCATGTGGGAGTTTGCAGAATGGGTAAAAAAATGTGTGTGTGTAAAAATTCCCTTAGTCTTGGAATGTTGGAGGACCTAATAGGCTGACAGACCAGCTCCAGCAGCAAACTGGATATTGAGATAAAATCATTTACTTCAGGACAATGAACATACTTAGCTCTTACTTTCTGTGATAGAGAGTGTGGCGTTTTCATGATAGAGATGGTAAGAAAGTTGTTCAGATAATATATTTATTGGGCCAACTTCTGCTGGAGAAAGCATGCAGGTTTTCAACAAAGTGAAATGTATTTATTTATTTATTTAGCAAGTGGAGGTGGGCTCAGAGGATGGATACAAAGATGGTAAAGGAGGATCTGGAAAGCAAGTCTTACAAGGAAAGGTTGAAAGAACTTATGTTCAGCCTAGAGAATGGAAGTTTAAGAGGAAGATGTGATATCAGTCTTTAACTATCTAAAGCGATGTCATAAAGATGATGGAAAGGAAATGTTCTCAGTTGCCACAGAAGGCGAGACTACAAATGATGGGTTTAAATTACAAATGTGTAAATTTTGGTTAAATATCAGGGGCAATATCGACCGATGTCAATAAGAAATGTCCACACGTGGAACAAGTTGCCTGTGGATGATATAGGCTACCCATCGCTGGAAGTGGTTGTTTTTTTGAAGAGGCTGGACAGCCATCTGTTGAGTTTGCTGTAGAGGTGGATGTCCTGCATCAAAATGGGAGGATGATACTAGATTTCCTTCAAGGTCCCTTCTAACTCTAATTTTATTCTTGCTTAAGCGGTAGGGCAGGGGTGGGGAACCTCAGGACCAGAGGACAAATGCAGCCCATGACAAGTTTTTATGTGGCCCCTTTCCAGTTCCTAGATATGGCTCCTGGATCTGCTTCCTAACCCCCAAGCTCTGAAAGACTGAACTCCAAGTAAGGGAGCAGACATGAGGGCATTCACACAAGGATAGGGGACAGATCCATGGCATAGATCCATGAACTGGATTCTCATTTTCTTGAGTGCAGCCCTTAAGTGTCCCATACCCCAACTTTTATGTGGCCCTCAGAGCTTGTACTAAATGACCCCCAGAAGGAAGAAGGTTTCCCACCCCTGCTGTAGGGACATAGACATGGGGTAACTAGATGCTCAAGAAAATATCTTGCAACAACTCTTAGCTGAGGAGGAGATTCCTAAAATCCAAATTCTCAGATTAAAATGGGAAAACAACCTCCACACCTCTTTAAATATGCACAAGTCAAACTCAAGTGACCTTTACACACGCATGGCCGGGTAAACCCAATCAGGGGTTTTGGTAAGAGAAGTGTAACTATAATAGGCTTTTCTTTCCTATTTTAAATGCATGCTCCCCTTGTCTGTTTCGCAACTGAAGTCTATTGAAGCATAGCTTTTATTGAGGCTATTACAGCAGTAATAACATCTAATAAAAATACATACCTTATTATGGAAATACTTAAGGATCCAGTTAACCAGCTGGAAAAATGGGCAGGTTAAGGAGGTAATAGAATGGTCCTTGGGCCATGTTTACATTAGAAATAAGTAGGGGCAGATACACACACGTGTAACCTGTGTCATCTCACAGAGCCTCATGTCTTGGGTCGGGGGGGACCCCACAGGAGCCTCCCAATTTGTGGAGTCCATAAATAAACTTGAAATGATGAATGTGAGCACAGGTATTGAACAAATAAATAAATAAAATAAATAAAAAGGGGGCCACGAGGCCTCAAATACAAAGGATGATGGCCTATGGGTGGCTATGGTATGGATACCATGCTACATTGGTCTCAACTTGCCTGGATATGGCACAGGTAATAAAGGTGCACTTTTATCTCATGCTAGCTCTCTTGAGTGAAAACCTTTTAGTTGTCATAGTTAGGGCGCTTTTAAATGATCCCGCTCACAAGCAGGATCGTTCAATACCGGCATTGGGCACCCGCCTTCCTCTCTAAGCCGTGTTTGATGTTCAGAAGAGCATCAGACATGACGTAGAGTGTATGTGCGCATGCACGTCCTTCTGCATGCGCGCCCTTCTGCGTGTGCGCAATCTGGGAAGGAACCCGTAAGTGCGGCGTGAAGCCGGCACAGCGGCGATCCACCTTGAAGGGGGCAGGATCGCCGGGCTGGCTTCACGCAGCAGATATCCGGCGTTAGAGCGCGCCAGGGATTTAGATGAGCGGCAACAATGGTGGCTGATAAAGGGCTCAGTCGCCATTTCCGTCTCATCTAAAAGCACCCTTAGTCTGAGTCTCAACTTCAGTTGAGTAGGTGAGGTCAAACTCTTTTGATGCACCATATTTAGTAGGGATGGGACACCGGGGAGAATACCGGATACCAGATTTATCGGTATCGGATCTCCCCTATATCAGATTTATCGGTATTGGCATATCAGTTATTTAACATTGGGCGGTTTACCGGTTTTTTTTTCATTGCGGCCATTGAAGTCAAATGGGGTGAGGCTGTCCAAGGTATGACAGTCCATGTGCCGGGGCTCTTTCTGCCCCACCACTTAGTGAGCTCCATGGTGGGCCAGTGTTGTTGCCGATCACATGCTGCCACATCACAGCATGCGGAGGGGCTGGGAGGCAGGGCTGGGTGCCCACTCATGCAACCAGTGCCTTGGACCACACTGACCATCACTGGAGCTCCAAGAGTGGTCTGCCCAGTCAGCTTCCTCACAGGGGGGCACATGACCATCTGCCCTGCTTCCTGCACTGGCCCCGCAGTGTGGCAGCAGCACTTGCCCACCATGTGGGGATCGGGCTCTCTGCAGCTTGTGGTGCGGCCTCACTTACTGTGTGTGCACACAATTCCAGTTTTGGTCTAGGGTTCACTCACCAACAAATCATTGGAGAACAGTAGTTCTTCCCTGCCACAGATCACAGGCAAGAGGGAATGGGCTTAAGTTGCTGGGAGGCAGACTTCAGTTAAATATTAGGAAAGGTTCCTAACTGGAAGAACAATTAGGCTATGAAATTGGTTGCCAAGGGAGGTTGCAGACAGAGTCTCCATATTTGAAAAATCAGCTGGGCAGGACTCTCTCTGTGATTTTGTAGGTAGAGGCAGGATTTCATTTGGGGGTGGTGGTGAGTAAATTCAAGGGGAGGCTGAGCCCGAGGAAATGTTCCCAGTAGGAGTGCACCTCAAAATGTGAAAGGTCGAGAAAAGGCCAATATTGGACATTTTGCAGTTGGAAATAAAAGTTAGAATAAACCTGGATGGTTTATTTTGGCTTTCATTAATGAAGTTCCTACTCCATCTCCCATGCTGGTCATGAAACAGATTAAATCTCAAGAACTCCTGTTTTATGTCCAGCTATAGAGAGACAGGGGGATCCTGTGGTTGGTTTTTTAGCTGGAGACTAGGGTTCACTTTCCTGCTCTGACAAGCTCCAGGGAGGGGAGGCGTGGCTTCTGGGGTGGAGGATGTGGCTGCTTGGAAAGGTTTGGGTCTGACAATTCATTAAAAAAATTAAAATAAACAAACACTGAGAAGAGGACACTGAGGACTGGATGAGATACTCTTGAGGTCCCTTTAACCATACACATCTAGAATACTATACGTTTTCCAGCCAGATGGGCATAATTTGAGCCAGGTTTCTGGGACTGAGATTCACTTGTTATATGTTTAACGTGCATTCTCCAAGTCTCCACTCAAACCTTAAATGTGTGTTTCTTCTCTCAGGCATTTCTGAGTGAAATAATTTCCCAGAATATTCATGTAGAAACAAAGCAAGAACAAAAGAAAGTGCTTAGTGAAGCAGCTCAACTGGAAGGATTCACAGAACATTTGGCTTTGCTGTAATATTTCTCCAGCTGTAAGAAAGTTCATATCTTGTTGTCGAGTCTCCAAGCTATGATTGAAAGTTGGATCTAATAATGGTATAGCATTGCAAAATGTGAATATTTATTTGTGCACATTCCAGTAGATGGCAATTGGACAATCCAAATATACATTAACAATTGAATCCTAAATTTTTTGAAGTTGATGGCTAAACTCCCATTGACTTTGATAGTCAAGATTTCATCCAAAACATGTTTCTTAATCTTTTGTCTAAGGATTTATTATCATTATCTTTAAATTAAATAAGTCATTCAGTTACTGAAGTGGAAAAAACAATGTGTATCCCAACAGAACAGTCTACAGTCACAGAATGAAACCGCCACTTTGCATTTCACATGAAAATTGACAAGCCATTATTCTAAAAGTTTTAATCCAATTCCACATATCTAGCTTAAATCTACGATAATAGTTGACAATTTTACAACAATGAAATTGGCATAATATGAAATCTATCTTCTGTCACAGTGTGCACCAACATTTTGTTTTTTAAAAAATAACTTTAAGTATATTTAGTGCCAATTGGATGTAGAATGGGACTGATATTGTGTAAATGAAATTTTCCGATCCAATTTCAGTGAAACCTTTCTTGAAGTTTTCTGAAAGCTCACTGAAAATCTTAAAGTCAAAAGTTACTTTTTACTTTAGTGATTTGAAATGATTAAAAATTTTGTGGAAGAAAAACAAAAAATGTGAGTCACTTGTCAATTCTGAATTTTCAGAAGCAATTTCAAGATTATCTTGTGAGAACTGCAAGCTTGTTTTCAACCAGCTCTAAAGGTTCATGTGACCAATCGGTAGGATGATGCATCCCATCTACCTATAAGAAAGCTTGACTCTATAGTATTTTCTTTCTGAGCTTTCCTCAACATTCTTTCCTTTACCCCAATTCACATTCTTAAAATAGGTGGGAAGAAGGTGTTTTTTTTGTTTTTTTTTAAAAAGCATTAATGGGAACCAGGAGTTCTAGTCTTTTAAAAATAAAGAAAATGTAATTTAACCCAAAACACAATGCGAGAGAATTTAGCTAGGGCTATTTTAACTGCATTGTCATTTCTATTGATCTAAAGTAGTTTGGGCTTTTATCAAAAAGATGGCAACTTTACCAGTACAGAATAGCTCCATTCTTAATTGCAGCATACTTGGATATTTCATTCATTCATTCATTCAATTTTTCCTTCCCTCGAAGGCTCAGGGCGATGTACAGAACTATATAAATTACATAAACATAGAGAATATTAAAAAAACAGTTAAAAGAAACCCTAAACCCCACCCACCAACCTTCTCCCTAACCCCTCTAACTATCCCAGTGCACCAAATGCCTGCCCAAGCAAAATTGTCTTATACCTCTATCGAAAGGTAATCAGGCTTGGGCTTAAGCAGATCTTCAAGGGAGGAGATCTGCAACCACCAGGTGCCTCTCTGTGTGCCCACGTTATACAAACTTCACAGTCAGTTGGTACTTGCAAGAGGGCGTCTTCAGTCGACCTCAGAGCCTGCAGTGGAACATAAGGTAAGATGTTGTCTGTCAAATACCCGGGGCCCACACAGTTTAGGGTTTATAGGTTAAAACCAGCAACTTCACTTGTGCCTGGAAAGCTAATGTCAGTCAGTGCAGAATCCGGAGCACCAGTGTAACATGCTCCTGGTGACCCACCGTCGACAGAAGGTGGGCCACCACGTTCTGCAACCAACTTTTTTTTGCAGCTACCAAACAGTCATAAAGGACAGCCCCACATTGCAATAGTCTCGCCTCAAGGTTACCCAAGGCATGGATGATGCTGGCCAAGTCCAGGTCAGAGAGAAAAGGTCACAGCTTTCTCACCAGGTGAAGTTGGTGAAAAGCACTCCTGGCCACCTCCACAACCTGGCCATTCAGGCACAGCCACGGATCTAGAAGCACCCCAAGGCTGCGAGCCTGAATGACCAAAGGAGGCTGGACCCCATCAATAAGAGGGGTCCCTATGTCCCACAGGTAACATAGCATCCCTCTGGTGTCGGGGGTGGTGTTGCGCTCCCCGAGGACTTTGGTCCTGGGGGATCTCAACATCCGTGCTGGCCTTGTTGGAGTGGAGTGTGAGTTCATGGCCACCATGGCAACCATGGGCCTCTCCCAGATGGTTAATGGCCCCACACATGGGGGGGGGGCATATGCTCGACCTGGTGTTCTGCTCCGGCCTTGAAGCAGGTTGATCTGGTAGTGGGGGAAGTGACTTCTATGTCTTTGTCGTGGATGAATAATTATCTCCTGCAGACCAGGCTCCTAGCACATGGCAGACCCCAGAAAGAGATGGGACCTATTAGGTTAGTCTGCCCCTGGAGGCTGATGGAACCGCAGTGGTTCCAGGAAGCCCTGGGGGAGGTATCCTTAGACCGTAAAGACCGCTCGGTGGATGATCTCGTCCAGGTTTGGAACACCTTGCTGGCGGTGGTCATTGATCTGGTGGCTCAAAGACGTCCACTCCCGCTGCTTCGTCACTGGAGATGTCCTTGGTTTACTGATGGGTTGCGGTGGCTGAAGTGGGAAGGATGGCGGTTAGACCGCTGCTAGCGCTGCTCTCATACTGAATCTGATTGGCTGCAGTATTGAGCCCACTTGAGGTCCTATGCTGTGGCTGTGCAGACGGCAAAGCAGGAATTCTTTGCCACCCTCATAGTCGCTGTGAATGGAGGGAGGCTGGTCAGTCCGGCCTCCCTCCACCTGGAGGGCGAAGTTTCCCAAGCCCGCTGAGAGGAGTTTGTGAACTACTTTGCAGATAAGATCACTCAAATCCAGCACGACTGCGGGGCCAGGATTGACTCGGAGGAAGAGGAGCCAAGGGTAATGGATGCTCCCTCTGGTCTATTTTTGTGGGATCAGTTTCAGGAAGTAATGCCGGATGATGCTGAGGGAGCTCTGGGGTCTGTTAGGGCCACTTTTTGTGAATTAGATCCATGCCTGTCCTGGCTGGTGAAAACCTCGAGGGACATTTTTGGGCCAGTGCTGGTGGGGGTGATCAGTGCCTCCCTTCAAGATGGCAGGGTACCGGACTGCCTCAAGGAGATGGTAGTGCAGCCCCTGATCAAGAAAACATCATTGGACATTGGCTCGCTCACTACCTACTGGCCTTTCTCTAACCTTCCCTTTTTAGGGAAGGTTATTTAACGGGTGATGGCCCAGCAGCTCCAGGGACAGCTGGATAGCATCGGTTTCCTGGATCCTTTTCCATCAGGTTTTCATCCAGGATATGGCACTGAGACTGCATTGGTGGCCTTGGTAGACGACTTCCGCCGAGAGATGGATTTAGGACATTCTACACTTTTGATTCTATTAGATCTCTCTGCAGCGTTTCATACAGTCGACCATGGGTTGCTGTTGAGATGGCTGCAGACCCTGGGGGGAGTGGACAGAACTGTCTTAGGATGGCTCTGTTCATTCCTCTTTGGAAGGAGCCAGCGGGTGGTGCTGAGGAAAGAAATATCTGTCCACTGGGATCTCACATGTGGTGTACCGCAAGACTCGATTCTGCCTCCATTATTTAACATCTACATGCAACCCCTGGGGGAGGTCGTGAGACAGTTTGGTCTGCATTGCCACCAGTATGCTGATGACACCCAGCTGTACCTCTCTCTTTCAACGAACCCAGACCTGCAGTCTCAGTGCTTTCCCAATGCTTGCTAGCAGTAAGCGATTGGATGAAGCAGAGCAGACTGAAGCTGAATCCCGACAAAACGGAGGTAATGTTGGTGGGTCGGGTGGTGGAGGTGATGGTCCCCCTTGTGGAGGGGGTTCACCCCCTGCTGGCCCTGCAGGTACGGAGCTTGGGGGTCCTCTTGGACCCTAGACTCCGCTTGGATCATCAGGTGGAGGCAGTAGCAAAGGGAGCCTTTCGCCAATTGCACCTTGTGCGTAGGATCTGGCCATATGTCTCATCCATGCGTTCATCATCTCAAAGTTAGATTACTGCAACGCACTCGACGCGGGGCTGCCCTTGATGACGATTCGAAAGTTGCAGCTGGTGCAGAATGTGGCAGCCCATCTCTTGACGAGGACAGGCCGTAGGGAGCACATTACACCAGTGCTCTGGGCTCTGCACTGGCTGCATATAGCGTTCCAGGCCCGATTCAAGGTGCTGGATTTGACCTTTAAAGCCCTGCATGGTCTCGGCCCCTCCTATCTGAGAGACCACCTCACTCCTCGGGTCCTGGAGCGACCTCTGTGATCTTCCGAGGGCGCCACCTTGGAGGTCCCCTGGGTGAACCGGGGGGCCATGATGGAGAGGGTGTTCTTGGTGGTTGCGCCACGGCTGTGGAACTCCCTCCCAGAGGAAGCACGCCTGGCCCCCAGCTTGTTGGCCTTTCGTTGGGCCTGTAAGACCTGGCTTTTTGTCCGGGCCTTTGGGGGAGGGGGGAGTGAGGGTGGATTTTCGCCAGCGGGTTTTACCTCCTTTATTGTTTTAATGATTAATTGTTTTAGTAACCCTTTTTATATTAGTTTTAATGTACGGTTTTAAAATATTGTGAGCTGCCCAGAGCTGCCTTAGGGCTGGATGGAGCGGGGTATAAGTTTTGAAATAAATAAATAATAAATAAATAAATATAGTGAGCCAAACCTCATCACCTCAGTCTTGTCTGGATTCAGCTTCAGTTGACTTGTCCGATCCAATGGCAGTCAGGCACCTGGTAAGCATCAAGACTGCAGGGCCTGGGTCAGATGGAAAAGAGATATAGAATTGAACGTCATCATAATACTCGTGGCACCTCACTCCAAACCTCCTAATGATCTCACCCAGGGGCCTGAGATACACATTGAACAAGAGCAGGGACAAGATTGAAACCTGAGGGTCCCCACATGGGATCTGCCAAGGGGATGATGAGCTGCTGCCCATCACCACTCTTTGGGTTCTCCCATCCAGGAATTATTGGAACCACTCAAGTGTGGTCCTGTGCACCCCCGCCAGGTCCCGCAGCTGTGCCAACACCACCCCATGATCAACTGTATCAAAGGCTGCCAAAAGATCTAACCAAATCAATGGGGTAAATTTACCCTATTGATTTCCAGGCGGAGATCATCAACCAAGGCCACCAGTGTAGTGCCATATCCATGACGAAAATCTGACTGACGTGGGTTCCAGAATCTGATAACACCTGGAGTTGTGAGGCAACCACCCATTCAATAACCTTCCCTTAAAAAGGGAAGATTAGAGACAGGATGGTAGCTGGCAAGGGAGTCGATATCAAGGGATGGTTTCTTGAGCAGGGGATGAACGACCATAATTCTGAGGCCGTCCAGCACCCTGCCCTCCTGGTAGGAGGCATTGACAACCCCAGCCAGCAAAGGCCTCAATGTCTCCTGGCTAGCTTTCACCAGCCAGTGGGCATGGGTCTAATTCAAAACTGGTCACTTGCACCACTCCAGGCACAGTCTCCGCATTGGTGGGTGAAATGAATTGAAGCTGATCCAAGCAAACTGGACTCCTCCCCAAACCCAAAGTCTGACTCTTGAATGGTGTCATCCATTCAGTCACTGTCTCTTTCATCTTTCTAGTCTTGAGGGCCACCAGCCATCTTGGGCTTGTCCTTTTTATCTTGAGACATGGACTATGATTCTCGTCCTGAGTGCTAGGGCAGGAACAGCCCTGCAATTGTTAGTCTTCCTACTGAAACTCCATTTATTCCCCCTCTTCCCTCTGCACACTTAGTTCATTAAGGAGGAGGAATTATTCATAGGCTCTGGAATGATGAAATGGCTTCAGCGAATGCATACACTGTACGATCTGCCTGAGAATGAAGCTAACTTTAAAGTCAGTCTGTTCCTTGGCAAGTTGGCCATATGTGTTCCCAGCAGGATTGCTGGAAAGAAACAGTGTCCAGTGTATTCTAGCCCCGTGTAATCCTCCTTTCTAATTAAGGTTATTTGCAAGTCCACTTATCTGACATGTGCATACAGCAAAAAATAAAGCAATGAGAAACTGGCAATCGGCAATGAAACCTTTGTTTTAAAATCCCCTCTTTTATCTCTGCCTCGTTTAAACTCCAAGTGCCCATAGCACAAAGGACGCCTTGACAATGCTATCCATTGCTCCAGAAGCTTACAGCTGTTTCAGTTGTTCCGACGGCTTCCCATTTCCAGCCTATCCTGTTATTGGAGGAGGAGAAAAAGTAAAGCTTCTCCAAGGAGTGATCCATTCAGTCACTATGGTTCTCATCCTGAGCAGTGCATTGTGTCCTCAGTTCCAGTTGCCTTCACTGGAATCCAGGAGCACTCAGCCCCTTGTCGTCCTTGCTTAGCACTTCCTAGGATTGTGTCTTGATGTGGGAAGCTCAGTGCTGGCTCGTAATTAACATTTTCGTTCTGGAGTTGCCCACAGTGGGTTTGAACTTGTCTAAATTGCATGAAAGACAAATTACATTCAACAAATATTTGTCCATGTTTTTCAGAGATTTTTTGCCTTGTTGTTTGAGTTGGGAAATGGAGTTGATTCAGAGTGGGTTGATTTTTTATTTATTTATTTGTTTATTTTCACAGCATTTAAATTCTGTCCGATTTATAAATAAGTCGAAGCATTCTGGAATCGCCCTCAGCTTTTATCCAATCTGATTCGTTATGAAGGAGGAAGGCCACATTCATCTCAGCTGCCATGCTGGTTGTGTCACCTTTTAAGTAAGCTATGCTTCAAATGCTTCTTGACACGCCACCATTCTCTGTCTCTTAGCAAATCCCTAACCTGGACAAGAAAGTCACCCCAACTGTGCTACTACATCCCTTCACCGATGCCATGATCTGCTGAACAGATACTTCAAAATGAATGAACATTACTTTGTATTTACTTTGGATGCCTTCAAACAAATGGATCACTGCTTCAAAGTAATTGAGGTGTACAAGGAGAATGGAGCTAATTTACCGTCATGTAGATTAGCTCCAGTGTGGTTCCTAGGTGCTCTGGGGGAGTTACCCTCTGACCTAGATGACCGTCACATTGATGACCTTGTCAAGCTGTGGAACACCTTGCTGACGGAGGCCATCAATCAAACAGCTCCCAGGTGTCCATTGCCCAGGCGGAGGCTCCTCAGGCCTCCTTGATTCTCTGAGGAGCTGTGGATGCTGAAGCAGGCAGGGCGACGGTTGGAGAGACGATGGTGTCGTTCTTGGGCTGAAGCTGACAGATTGTGGCATAGAGCTAGTTTATGAGCCTATGCCATGGCTATGTGGGCAGCAAAGAGGGAATTCTTTGCTACCCTCATAGCATCTGTTAAATCCCGTCCGGCAGAGCTGTTCCGGGTTGGGCGGGGACTCGTCAGTCCAGCCTCCCTCAACCTTGGAGTGGAGTCAACTGCCTGCTGTGACCTTTTTGCGGATTATTTTGCAGAGAAAATCGCTCGTATTCACCAAGATCTTGACGCTGTACTTAATACAGTGGAGGTGGCAGAAGCCCTGTCTTGTCTGATTCTGTGGGATCAGTTTCAGTCAGTGACACCCGCTGATGTGGTAGGGGTGCTTGGGGCTGTTCGAGCCACTTCTTGTGAACTAGATCCGTGCCCGTCCTGGCTGTCTCTAACCTTCCCTTTTTAGGGAAGGTTATTGAACGGGTAGTGGCTCAGCAGCTCCAAGGGCATCTCAACCGCACCGGTTATCTGGATACCTTGTGGTCTGGTTTTCATCCAGGGCATGGCACTGAGACACCATTGGTGACTTTGGTCGATGATCTGCGCCGTGAAAAGGATAAGGGTCGGTTGACTCTTTTGGTCCTATTAGATTTGTCAGCTGCATTTGATGCTGTTGACCATGAGATGTTGGTGACGTGCCTGCGGGGCAGTGCAGGGATGGGTGGGATTGTTCTTGAATGGTTCCGCTCATTTATGACTAGGAGAAGGCAGTGGGTGGTGCTCAGTGATCATTTTTCATCTCACCGAGACCTCTCGTGTGGGGTCCCGCAGGGTTCTGTCTTGTCCCCTCTCCTATTCAATGTGTGCATGCAGCCGCTTGGCGAGGTGATCAGGAGGTACAGGGTGAGGTGTCATCAGTATGTGGATGACACCCAACTGTACCTCCCATTTTCAACCGACCCAGGCCTGGCTGTCTTGGTGCTTACTCGGTGTCTGGCAGCTGTCGGGGACTGGATGAGGGCTAATTGACTGCGACTGAATCCTGACAAGACGGAGGTGATGTTAGTGGGTAAGTCGATGGAGATGGCAACCCCCTCTGTTGAGGGGGTGTGCCCTCCACTGACTTCCCAGGTGCAAAACCTGGAGGTGCTCGTCGATGTGCAGCTCCACCTGGATCTCCAGGTGGAGGCTGTGGTGAGGAGCGCCTTCCGCCAGTTACATCTGGTGCCGCGGCTTTGGCCGCTGATTTCAGTTCCGGACCTGGCCACGATCATGCACGCTTTTATCACGTCTCGGCTATACTACTGTAATGCGCTCTATATGGGGCTATCTATGGTGACCGTTCGGAAGCTGCAGCAGCTGGTGCAGAATGCAGCGGCCTGACTCCTGGTGCAGCTGGGCCGCCAAGAGCACATTACACCAGTGCTCCAATCTTCTGGGCCCGATTCAAAGTGTTGGTTTTGACCTATAAAGCCTTACACAGTCTGGGCCCTGTCTACTTGCGAGATCACCTCCCTGGGTTCTGGACCGGCCCTGCGGTCATCTGGGGCACCCTGTTGGAGGTCCCACAGGTTTCCCGGGGGGGGCACACAGGACAGGGCATTCTTGGTGGCCACACCACGCCTGTGGAACTTCCTTCCAGTGGGGGCCCATCTGGCCCCAGGCCTCCCAGGTTTCTATAGGAATTGTAAGACCTGGCTGTTCCGTCAGGCATTTGGCAAGGGAGAAGGGTGAGAGTGGATGGAATGGTGGGGGTTATGAGTTTTTTTCTCTCCGTTTTTATTGTTGATTTTATTTAATGTTTTAATATATATTATTGTATTTTTATTGTATTTTATTGACTGATTTGTTAGTGACACCAGGCTGCCTGGCAGGAGGGGTGGGGTATAATTTTTTAAAATAAATATATGTTGTGGTTAAATGCAGTATTATGGTTATTTTGACAGTTATTTGGTAACTAACTGTTTACACAGAGGCTAACCACCAAACTAGGGTTGGTTTGAAGCAACTGTTCCATTTTGGTTGATATTTCCATGGAAACGGAACAGTTGTCAAGTATTTCAGCCAGAATTCCAATTTGAATCTCAGTTGAATTTTTTTTTAAAAGGACATTTGTGCATGTGCAAAGTGGTGGTGGTGGCGGCGGCATTTTGGATATGGACAGCACCGTTTTGCACATGCTCAAATTGTTTGTTTATTTATTTAGTTTGGTGCGATCATAAATCGGAACAAATTATTGGAGTGATCGTTCATTCCAGTTTTGATTGGATTTGAATGAAATACCTGGTTCTGATTGGAACCAGGTGAAAAATCCAGATTCACCCCATACCAAACTACGTGTTACCAGATAATACTGCAAAAATGAATTGGTTTATCGTGTTACCGTATTAATGCATCACCCGACATTACTGTTATAATTACAACTCTAAAACTAGGTATGGAGGGAGGGAGAGAGTAAAAATAAAAATAGCAATGCGTGGGGTCATGGAAAATTGGTTGGGGTCATGGTAAATTGGTTATCCAGTTAACTGGATATGTACCAGATGCAAACTGGATGCCAAGTACCGGCAGATACCACAAAATTCTTTGTGACAGCCCTTTCAATATTTGAAAACTGCTATCATGTTCCCCTTAATCTTCTTTTATTTGTTTTTAGGCATACCCAGTTCTTTCAACCTTTCCTCTTAGAATTTGCTTGAAAAATCAGAAGTCCATACTCACTTTCATTTTTTTACTTCAAAGTAACTATCACGCAAACACATTTACAGCAAAGTAACGGTTGTATCACTCTGTATCTACTTGCTGTGTCTTAACCATTCATGGGAGATTCAGGAGTAAATCCTTCCATTTAGTTGTAGTGTGAAGAACGCTACCAAAGTGAAGTATTAACTACAATGGAACTAAATGGCAGTAGATACAATGATTTACTGCTGTTTGTCGGAAGGTGACCTTGGTCACCTGGTGAGGGTGGGTGACAATGGTTGAATCTCAGGCTGCAATGCAGAAACTGCTTGCCCTGGATTAACCCAAAGGGCAAGTGGTTTGTGGATTGTGTCCCAAGACTGTCTGCCACCATTTGACTATTTAAATATCCTAAAATCCCTGGAACTGAAAATTTTAAACATGTGTTTCCTTGTTTTTCATAACAATAGGGTTGAGTAAGTTTTGCTTGTGATTTCCACCACAAAGTGGTTTTTCTTATGAACTTATAGGGATGGGCGAACGTGTTTCGGAAGTTCGGAGTTCAGGTCAAACTCGACCAGTTCAGTCAGCCGAACTGAACTTCCGAATCAAACTCGATTTTTGAACCGAACCGAATTTCCGAACTCAGTTCTGTTTGCCCATCCCTATAAGATAATTTTCCATTTAGTTCAATGGGGTTTGAATTTCCGAACTCTGTTCGGAAGTTCGGAGTTTGGACTGAACTCAAATAGTTCAGTCAACCGAACTGAACTTCCAAACCGAACTTGATTTTCGAACCGAACTGAATCTAATTTCCGACCTCGGTTCTGTTCACCCATCCCTATGAACTTAAATTGCACTGGAGAACGAAGTCCCCAGCTACCTTTGAAATGAATTCTGACCTGGTTGTAAAATGTCATGCTGACAGTCATGAGGATGAAGGTTAAGAGTAATGAAATCTCACATCTTTCAACTAGTTTTCCGGAAAGGAGACCGTGAGTTTTAAAATTTGGATGACCTAGGCCCACATTCCATAGTCTATGTGCACAAAGTGAGACCCACAGCATAGGTGACTCCCCCCCCAGATTTTCAGATGCCATATAGAACACCTGCCCAACCCCCCCTCCTGTCCCCCCCCCCCCTTTAACAGTTACCAGTGACCCATGGTGTGCATGTGTTACCCACTTATTGGTTGGGTGTATCTCTTTAAGAACTTAGAGAAGGGAGGGTCACACTCCACATCTGATTGAGGGAGTTGCTCAGTGAGCCTTGGCTAGAGAAAGTTCTAGGGTTTTCTTGAATGCTATTCTAGGCGGCTGTCTATAGCAATTAGACTGCAGCCATTAAGGGTTTTGAGTAGGGATGGGACTCTAGGCAAACTTTCAGTTTCTGTTTCCCTCAGTATTGGCTCCCCCAGATCTCGGCTCTCCTATTGGTATTGGTTTTCTCTGTATCATTTTTTTCCCCCCATTGAAGTCAATGGGAAATTTTTCCATTGATTTCAATAGAGAATAGAACCATCTGACATCGGGAGCTGAGCAAAAGAGAAACCGCTCAGGGGGGCATCCCAACCCCACTCCTGACCTTGGAGGGTGGAGGTGGGGATCCAGCACCCCTAACACTCCCAAACCCACCCACCAGGGCCTGGCTTCACCCCATCTCCACCTCCGGGGTCCCTGTATTTGTAACACCATTGCCAGTCTGGTTCCAGAGGATGGAGGGTCACAGTTGCCAGGTGGGTCACCAGCTCCTTTACTGGTGGCCGGGGATCCTCTGATACTGGCTGGTGGTGGCAGCTGGCTCTGCTGCAGGGATGCTGGTCCTTCTCTGCTGTGGGGTGGCGGAGAAGGCCTGGTAGCGGAAACAGCTCCCACCAGCAGCAGATGAGCCCCAGCCACTGGGAGTAGAACCAACTCCTCAGCCGGGCCTTCTCTTTTTTCTTCTCTTCAGATCTGGTCTGGAACTTGAAGAAAACGCTGCTGGATCATCATCAGTGCAGCGCACATGCACAGAATGGCCACCAAGGCCATTCTGCACATGTGCAGCTCTAATCTAAGATGGCACCGGCAGTATTGGTGCCCTTTTTGGAAGAGGGGGTTCACCAAGGCAGTTCTGCGCATGCGTAGGGAGACATTCCATGCATGCGCAGAACAGCTGCCCTCTTCCAAAATGGTGCCGATGTTGCCAGCGCCATTTTGGATTAGGGCTCAACATGCGCAGAATGGCCTTGGTGGAAATTTTGCACACGTGTGTTGTGCTGCTGTCGATTCAGCAGCGTTTTCTTCAAGCTCTAAATGGGACCTGAAGAGAAGGCCTAGCTGCCCGATGGCCAGGACTCCTCTGCTGCTGGCAGGAGCTGGCTATGCTGCCAGGAGGCCAGGTCTTTGCCACCGTCCTGCAGCAGAGAAGGCCTAGAGGCCTGGCACCAGAGCCAGCTCCTGCCAGCAGCCATCAGTGGAGAAGGCCCGGCTGCTAGTAGCAGAGTCGGCAGTCGTGACCCCCACCCTCCGGACCGACAATGGTAAGTGTTACAAGTACAGGGGCCACGGGGGGTGGAGGCGGGAATAAAGCCAGGCCTTGATAGGTGGGGGTGTTAGGGATAATGGACCCCCACCCTCTGAGGACAGGAGTGGGGTGGGTGAGGTGGAGCGAAAGAGGTTTCTCCCCAGCTCTTCCCATTGAAGTCAAAGGAAGGATTCCCCATTGACTTCAATGGGAAGTTCCGATCCAAAAATTAGGAACCGAAATAGGCCCAATTTTTGGATGCTTTGGTTTTAACTAAAAGTGGCTATTTTCTGCCACTTTCGGTTAAAACCAAAAGTCTCATCCCTAGTTCCGAGTGAGAAGGATGAGGAGACATTTTGAGAAGAGACAGCAGGCTGCTGCATTTATGCTCTTTGCGAGGCCCTGATCAGCTTTTATCAAGTTAGTTCTTGCCCTAAAGGGGCACAGAGTTGGTTATGTTAACTAAAACGTATTGTATTAGTGGGGGTAATGTAGTTCAAGTGTATTATTTTAATTGTTCTGTTATGTGGCAGGACTTTGGGGATTTTGTTCTTTCTTTCTGAGCCTCTACTGATTACGTGGCCTGTCTGGAATCCCCTAGCTTCATTTGAGCACCAGATTCTTGGGAAGGCTGCTTTTTCTGTCTGGAGATAAGACTGCACCCTTCAAGATAATCCTGCACCTCAACCAAAAATGGAGCAAGAGACAATTATTTAGATAAGTTGAAAAGCTGCATTTTAAGTACTCAAATAATATGTTTAGGGGAGGTTCTTTTGTGTTAAGAAAGATGAGACCTTCTGACTCAAAGAATAATTGGGTCTATGTACTGAAAGATCTATCTATCTGTCTGTCGTCTCAGTACGTAGACCCTATTATTCTGAAAACATCTTTTGTTATATCAGGAGGAAGATCCTGTAGATATTTTCACCCAACATTTCGCTACAAACGTAGCTTCCTCAGGAGTCTCTACAGAGTTAACAGGATATTTCCTCAATGTCAAGACGCAGTAGTCTTCACAAAAGTTACAGGATATTTCCTCAGTACCAGCAACAGCCTCACAATACAGATTCAAAATTGAAAGCCACAGTGACAGAAAATATCATACTTTCTTCTTAACAGGAAGGAATACACTTGCTTCCTCCAATGCGCCTAAGGAAAGCTGCCCTGTAAGGGTAAGATGCATTTTAGCTCAAGATTTATCAGGGAAACAAACCCTATTTTACCTTTTTCCAGGCCAACAGACTAACTTGCTTTCCTACTGCCATTTTCTGCATGATATTTTCTGTCACTGTGGCTTTCAATTTTAAATGTGTATTGTGAGGCTGTTGCTGGTACCAAGGAAATATCCTGTAAATTTTGTGAATACTACTGAGTCTTGACATTGAAGAAATATCCTGTTAACTCTGTAGAGACCCCTGAGGAAGCTACGTTTGTAGCAAAATGTTGGGTGAAAATATCTACAGGATCTTCCTCCTGATATAACAAAAGACATTTCCAGTAGCATGTTTCTTTATACAATATTTACATCTTCATAAAGGGTACTTTAAACATTCTTTTCCTAACTCGTATTGTCACGCAATATCTTCTTGGTTGGCTGTATTTTTATTATGTTTTAGGGGACTTTTGCCCCCATTAAAAAGAACTGTAAGTCTTACCATAGTTTCGTTGCAGTTAGTTGTTGTTTTAGTACCTGCTAACATGCCATGTAATATCATTAGACACAATGTTGGCCATATGTTAAGCTGAAACACGCAAATTGTCCTTGTGATGCAATGATGTTCACATCGTGTGTTCAATGGGTGGCTAATTTGGTGTTGGGATTGTTATGGTGCTTGCACACAACGTCCAAACATGTGCTTAGGGAATTTGACACCCAATCTTTGTTACATCTAAAGACATAATGGGTGTTTTTACACACACATTTCTCCTGGATGTTTGCTGTTATATCCTGAACTTTGTGTGTCTAAATCACTCACCCAGATCTTAAACATCCGGATCTTTGAACTTCTGCGTAGAACTTCTCCCAGAACTTATGTGTGTAAAAAGTTCTCCTGGTAAACTGCTTTGCTCCAGACAACTGTGGTCACTTGGTTTCCATGGCAGCCCCTCACATCTACAGCTGTGGCTACTTTAGGCTGCCTCAGGGCAGCGTTTGTGTGAAGAATGCATCCAGGAACTGCCTCGGGGCAGTGTGTGTGTGAAAAATGAATCCAAAACTTACTTGTGGACTTGTAAACCCAGAAGATTGGAAAATCCGGAACTTTAACGTGTGTGTACAAATGCCCATTGTTGTCTTTTAAGTTTATTAAAAGAAAAGTAGTTTAATATCAGATGAATTCTGACTGAATCTGTATGGTTACATGTGCATGGTGCTGCTGTTGCAGATCACGGCTGCCCAACCACTCCCCACCTGACTCTGCCACCTCAGTCCTGCTTCTCCCTTTGCTATGCCACCCAGGTGGCAGTGTGGTGAAGTGGCATTGGTACCGTACATGTACACGCCGTGCGTACGCGTGCAGGACAAATTTGCTTTGCACGTCAAACATGGTCCATGGATTGGGGCCCCATTTTGTTTACAGTCAAACCTGTTTTCATGAACTTTTCCCCATCTTCTAACAGGGTCTACTAATTATTGTTGCTATTAACCATTTATTGATTTCATTTAAAATGTTTAGCCCACTCTTCCCCTAAGGCTCAGGGTGACTTACAATATTAAAAATACAAAATTCATTAAAATGCATTAAAATACTGTAGGAAAACCTACCCTCTCCCCTAAACTCACCTAATCCAACCATATCCCCACCTGCCAAATGCTTTTCAAAAAATATGCTCGAGCTCTGACAGACGACTGGGGGAATTGAGTTCCTATGTCCTCATGTAAGCCACAGGCAGGGATCGCGTCTAATTCTATGTTCTGTACAGCACCAGGTCATATGACTGGCGCTTTATAAATGTCTAATAATAATAATAATAGGGGTGGTGGACTGGTAGGTTGGTCTGCCGCTGAAGGCTAATGGATCCAGTTGGTTTCCAGAATTCTCTGGGAGATTTACCTATTGACCTTAGTGGCTACTCTGTTGATGACCTGGTCAATGACCCAACGGATTAGAGTTGTGTGAATTAGTAATTATATTTTACAGTATATACCATTTGGATTCTTGTTGGTGTACTTTTATAGCTTTGTATACATATAGTAAAGTTTTTTTAGAGTTACATTAGCTTTTTTCTTGCTTGGTTTTTGTTCCATGCTACAACTTTTTCCCTTGTGTGTTTTGCTGCCTAAAGAAACATTAAGGGGAGACATGATAGCAATGTTCAGATAGCTAAAGTGCTGCCACCAGGACGATGGTATGTTCTCCATTACTACAAAAGGCAAGAGTAGAAATAATGGGCTCAGATTACAAGGAGATAGTTCTTTCTGATATTTAAACAAAATCTTTCTAACAGTAAGTGTGGCTTGGCAGTGGAACTAGTTGTCTATTAGGTGGTAGGATCTCCCTCATTGAAGGAAACTACTGGACCCTCGCAGGAGTGAAACAAAGTTTATAGTAAAGCACCTAGCCATAAAAGCCAATTAACTAGACGACCTCAGAAATAGTCTGTATAGCCATATGTCAGGGATGTTGTTGTAGATGTCTTTCATTTTATTTCATTTTTATTTTATGCAAATTTATATGCCACCCTTCCCATTAAGGCTCAGGGTGGTCTACAACCAATAAAAACATCTGAAATATTCCCTCTAACCCTCCCCCCCTCCCCCCCGTTCCACCCAACCCTAGCATTTCAGGAGTGGGACACCGCCTAGGAACGTGCTTACTGTTTTACTGGTGGTCCAGGAGGATCTCCCCTTTGATCTCATCTGAAACCCCAGGGAAAGGTTTTTAGACTCCCCCCCCCCCTCCCCCCCGTTCCAACAACCCCAAAAAACATCGAGCGATGCTCCTCGAAANAACCCTCCCCCCCTCCCCCCCGTTCCACCCAACCCTAGCCCTTCCTGTCAAATGCCTGGGCAAACAGAAAGGTCTTCATCATTTCCTGAAGATGAGCAGGCTCAGGCTTTGATGAACCTCCAAGGGGGAGTTTCATAATTGTAGGGAGTCACCGAGAACACTTTGCTGAATGCCCTTGCTGTAGAAACTTCGTGGGCAGATAGTACCACCACCTGCAAAAGGGTATGCCCAGCTGACCTCAGAGGCTGCGATGGGACCCGAGGAAAGAGGTGGCCTTTCAGATACTTGGGGTCCAAGCCATCTAAGGCTCTATACGTCAAAACCAGTACCTTGAATTGTGCTCGGAAAGTTATTGTCAGCCAGTGCAGACACACTGGTGTAATGTGCTCCCAATGAACCCAATCCCTGACAGAAGATTGGCTGCCACATTCTGCACCAACTAAGTTCTTGGATAAGTTCTTGGAGGATAGATCCACTTTAGCCAAGTAGGTTTTCGGGATATAATTGTTTACTGTCGGGGGCTGGAATAACAGGGAGTGGATTGTCCATTGTGACCTGTTGGGTATTTCTCCCAGGAGAAAAAGATTGGCCACTGTTGGAGACAGGATGCTGGGCTTGATGAACCATTGGTCTGACCCGGTGCGACACTACTTATATTCTTATGTTCTTAACTGCAGCAGGAGCTTGGACTAAGATGACCCTCAAAGTCCCTTCCAACCTTATGATACTAGGGTATCTGTGTTGGATGCTGGGGTCACTGAAAAGTGCAGCGAGAGACTTTCTGCTCCTCCACCCCCTCAGTATCAGCACCACAAACCTAAGTGGCCAGGAGGAGTCATTGCAGGAGAAACAGTTTTCAGTCTTTGAAAGATTGTAGTTGGAGCCTGAATGAGCACATGACAACTCTGGGTGTTTTTAAGCAAGATGCTATCATACGTGGCCACCCAGGAGCCACTCATCCAGCCACCCATCTGAAGGTGGTGCAGGGGAATGCACACTCCTGTGAGCCATGTGGGGCAAGCCAAAAAAGTGTGTGGCCACTGGCTATGGCCACCGACATATCCCCTTCCTGTGTTAACTGGGTGGCCACCCATGCCAGCAGACCAGTCCACCGCTCTTAGGCATGGTGGACGGGGGAAACGGCCTTTGCAAGTCATGGGAACTGGCCGTGAGTGCTGGGGAGCCAATGTTCATGCTGGGACATTGCAATTTCCAAGGCCAGCCCAGCGCACTTCCCCTTCTCCCATGGTCTGTGGGAGGGGGAGTGTGAGGCAACGGCTGCATTAGCCAGGCTGGGAGCCGCCTGTTAGAATCCCTCCCCGCACACTCTACCTGAGTGGCTGCTCTGCACCCATGCCACTCAGCGGCCAACCCCTCCCCCCAAGCCTGGATCATTTTAAATACGCCCTCTGACTCCAGCTCTTAGGACGTCATTTGCATTTTCCTACTTTCAGCTTTTTTTCAAATATATAAATAACAAAATTTGAATCTCCTTCCAGGCCCTCAAGATTCTGATGCTTTTCAGACTCCATTTGAATATCTCTCCATATATGAATTCTTTTCTTTTCAGCTTTGTTTGGCTACCTCCTCTCTCAACTTGTGTAATTGGCCACCACCTTCCAGCATTCCTCATAGGGGGTGTTGAGGCAAATGAATGCACATTTGCAAAGTGCTTTGAGACCTTTGGATGCAGAAGGTCAAAAATACCATTCTTATTAATTCTCTTGTATCTTGTTGCTGAGGGGAAAAGTAAATCGTGCACTGTCTAAAAATGGGACACCATGGTGACTGTCAGATTAAATCTGCAACAATGCTTTCTGGTGCCTCTCTTAATAGACTTTGATTTCACACCTCAAATTTAAGTCCCCCCACACACTAGATCGGTTGGTTGGTTCATTTTTATTCCCCCCAGATTTCATAACAAGCTGGAAGTGCATCTGGAAATTCATGCTTCCTGTCTTCCTAAATAATGTGACATTGAAATCCCGATTCTTTTTTTAATGTACTGACATTTAGCATGCCACAATATTCCAGTTATTTCACACTGGTTTGGGCACCGGCGTGTTATTACAGCTGTTCTGAAATTCTGACAAAGAGGTGCATTTCTTTCTTTTTCCCCCACTGTGTCCCACCATAATTGCTTTTTTCTGCATCTCTGAACTGTAACCATGGCGATCCAAAACATTCATCAGAGGACCCTCTTGTTGTTTCCTTCATGTGAAAGAAGTGGGAATGGGGGTGGGGGGAAGGAGAGAAAGTGGCATCAATATTTGGAAAAGTTTCCGAAAGACGATGTTTTTAGTTACAAATTGCAGTCTCTATCGGGAGGCAGAAGTGGGGAGGGAGGAATAGATGGTGGCAGTAATAAGCTACAGCCCTATTGCTAGATGTTAGAGGCCTCTCTCTCTGCAGAGAAAACACTGGTTCGCCAAAGCTGATGCCCTTTTTGAAAGGAATGATTGTTAGCTATAAAAGATTGAGCTTTCCCCATTTGGGATTGATGACAAATAGGTCCTTGTTTGGGGAGAAGTTAATGTGGAACATGGTTATCCTATTCAAGTCCTGCAAAGTCTCACTAGCAATGAAGAAACCTTCTCGCTCACAGCTGTGCTTTTCCAGACTTTGTGTGTGTTTTATCTTGACCTCGAGTCCTTCAGTTGACAGAGATGGCCAAGTGACAGGATATGGCAGAGCGAGAGCCCTCCTACTTGAATATTCCTATCAATACCTCAGGCACTTCTCTGTCCTTTTCTCCTCACCATGCCAAAGTCGTGGATTAGCCTGAAAAATATCAGGTGAATCAAGGTCTTGGCAGTTTCCGAAGTTGCCAGTCTTGGCAACTTCGGTATCTCAGCAATGTAAGGTTTACTTGGGTTCTGTGTGTTCTCTGCAGTTCAGTTTGGGGAGGGGGGCATGCGGCACTCAATTACATGTCCTGTTTTCTAAGGTGATACACACAGTGACCCAGTTTTGACACCCTGCTAAGCCGGGGAATGCTTTCTAGAAGCATTCCAAACAAACACAGCCTTGATTTACTTTATTTGTCTTTGATTTTTAAAAAACGTGTTCACTAGGAGCTGCTCATCTCATTTCCACAAGGCACCAGCAGTCATGCAATATTATTTCTACATATTACCAATTAATAGAAAATATGAAAGTAGGAAATGGAAGGTTACACTGCATAGGTAACTTAACTGTGCCTGTGTTGGAGGCTTGGGATTTGGAGGTTTCATCCCCAGTCCTGCTACCAAATCACAGAATGACCGTGAGCAGTTCAAGGTAAAATTGTACCTCAAGATGTAGAGGCTCATGTCTTAACCTGAGAAGGTCTTCTGTTCAGTGCCTAGTCTGCTGGTGGCCAACGCAGTTCGAATGTTCAGTGTTGGGGCCGAACTCGGCATGTTCGATTGATCGAACGTTCGAAAGACCGAACAGTTTGGTTGAGTTTGGTCGCATTCGATGGCGGGTGGGCGGGAAAAACATGGCAAACAAGCCCAGGGAGGAGGGTGGCCACCCGAGGAGCAGACTTCCTGGCACCAGGGGTGGAGAGGCTTGGAATAGTAGCCTGCCTGCCCAATCACAAGCCCTCTCTTCCACAGACCACAGCCTTCGCAGGCTGCGATTGGCCATGGGCTAGGCTGCATAGAACCAATGGGGCTTGTGGCAAGGTGGGCGCAGCAAGTAACAAAAGTCATTGCCCTCCCCCCCCCTTCCAATTCCTTCTGAGCTAGTCACATTTTCAGAAGTCTCCCTCTCCCAGCAGTTTGTGTTCCTAATCCATTGCCATCCTCCTCCTATTTCACCCATTTCCACACATTTACCTCATTGTCTCATTTATTTAGATTAGATTAGATAAAACAGATTTAGGTTTTTATTTTTTATTTTTTAACCCTTCCTCTGTTCTTTCTCCCTACCCTCTATTGAACCCTTCCCTCCTCCCTGTATATATTCCATCCCTGATTCCCTTCCCCTGTTTTTGGATTTATTTAGAGTAGGATTACATTGATTTAATTTTCATTTCAGTTTTGTACCCCTTTCTGTGTTGTTTGTTGTGAGCTGTCTGTGTCCTCGCTCCATCCCTGTGTGTATATATATATATAGAGAGAGAGGGATAGATAGATACCATAGATGTAGGAGTTAGCTTAGCTATAGAGGATAGTAGGTAGACATAGTGTGTAGTGAATTCACTTTTAATATTTTATAGTGTTTTGTAGGACTAGGCCTTTGTAGATATTAGATACCTCTGGGAAATCTAAAGTCTACTCCTGCTGTGCCAATATTGCCAATGCTGCCTCTGGGCAATCTAAAGTCTGCTCCTGCTTTGCCAAATCCAGTGATGCCTCTGGGCAATCCAAAGTCTGCTCCTGCTGTGCCAATGCTGCCTCTGGGCAATCCAAAGTCTGCTCCTGCTGTGCCAATGCTGCCTCTGGGCAATCCAAAGTCTGCTCCTGCTGTGCCAATGCTGCCTCTGGGCAATCCAAAGTCTGCTCCTGCTGTGCAAATGTTGCCAGTGCTGCCTCTGAGTAATCCAAAGTCTGCTGCTGCTGACAATGCTGCCTCTACTATCTGCCAAGGTTCTGTGCCTGGGAAATCCAATGTCTTCTGCTTCTGCCCATGCTTCCTCTGCTGTCTGTGCCACGGGTTCTGTGCCCCATCAATCCAATGTCCGTTGCTGCTGCCAATGCGCATCGATGCAGAGCTCAACTACAGCCTCTCCAGGACTGGACCCTGAAACATCACATATTCTGACACACACACACCAAAAGACTATAGGATTTGAGTAGACTCCTCACTTCCTGTGCAGTTGAGTGCTCTGAGAAAGATGGGATTTCATAGGTGAAATGACTGGGAAAACCCAGCCACTCCACATCCTTTCCCACCAGCCTGAAAGGCATGGCCAATCAGGGGTGCCCAGCACCGAGCCCTGGCCGTGTCTTTGCCACTGCTGCTGGTACGGCACGTTAGCCATTTGCTCTGCACTCTTGTACACCACCATAGCTCAGATGAGCCTCCAACGCCAAGTCCTTAGAGTCAAGCCTCATCCCGAGGTTACTGAAAGTCGGAGTCCCCTGGTCTGCACCTAATTCTTTCCCCCAACATGCGTGTGGCATTCAGTTGAAAGACAGCTTACACCCCAGTGCTGTGATGGCAGGGGCATAACAGGTTGGCCCTTATAGGCAATCCTCATCCCAAAGTTACTGAAACACTCAGATTCCCCTGGTCCGCACCTGTTCCAAGTCAGCTGCTATGTGCACGCCACGGCGGGACTCCGGCCCGGGACCCCAGCCCCCCAACCCCACTGCCGGAGAGGACAGCATGGAGGGTGGGGCGGGGCAGGGTGGGCGATGCCTGCCGCAGCTGTGTCAATCCACAGGAAGGGCCTGCCTCGCTTCTCTTAGGACCGACTGACCCATGTTTAACAACTGCTGTTCACATGGAATGTTCACATCCAATGTCTGCTCCTGCTGTGCCATTGCTGCCAATGCTGCCTCTAGGCAATCCAAAGCCTGCTCCTGCTGTGCCAATGCTGCCAATGCCACCTCTGGGCAATCCAACATCTGACCCTGCTATGCCAATGCCGCCTCTGCTGTCTGTGCCATGGGTTCTGTATCTGGGCAACTCAATGTCTGCTGCTTCTGCCAATGCCGTCTCCGCTGTCTGAGCCATGGGTTCTGTGCCCAGGCTATCCAACGTCTGCTGCTGCTGCCAATGCTGCCTATGCTGTCTGTGCCATTGGTTCTGCCCCAGCAACCCAATGTCTGCTACTGGGTGGACACGTGTTTCACCACTGGGCAAGACTTGACCAATTGGCAGAATAGCTTGTTCAGATCCTGAGAGTAGGATGCAAGCCTGTAACCCCCGGCCAAGCAGGGGTGCCAGCCACCAAGCCCTGGCTGGGCCTCTGCCACTCCCCCACCCATGCCAGCCAGCCTGGGGCGATCCACAGGAAGGGCCCTGCTCGCGTCTCTTAGGACCAACTGGCCCATGTTCAACAACTGCTGTTCACATGGAACCCTTCTCCACTTCGTTCTTCAAAGTTCTCGTTTGAATATGATTGATTATTTCCTACTACCACCGATCACTGCTGCTCTGGCTGGGCCCCTGCCACTCCCCTACCCATGCCAGTCAAGCCAGCCTGCAATGCTGGCAAAGAGATTTCTCACTCGAGCATTCAGGGACAAATTCCATTTAAATAGAAATTGCGGGGGGGGGGGG